>VZTD01000543.1:681967-762154 GCA_013397725.1 Rhagologus leucostigma
TTTTTTTTTTTTTGGCAAGGAAAAATAAAGTCACAGAGGTACCTGTGTGGTAAAGAAGAATCAGCTCTGCCTAGAGAAAAAGCGATTTCATCTTACTGTTCGTTAATATACTGAATTTTTGTGTTTCTCTAGGTTCTCACTCCTAAGATTTGTCCATTTGTCTTGTGATTTATTAATACCGATAACTCTCTTCAAGAGATATGGATCCATAGATGTAGAGATGAATGACATTTATATCACCTAAAGAATTACAATATAGAGCATTAAACAGAAAACTGGTTTTTTCCCTCTGTAGTCTACTTCTCTGTGTGTACTACCTCTTTTTTTTTTTCTTTAATGAGGTTTTCTCATTAAAGAGCAAATTATGTATGAATGAGTACTCATTTCTTAAAATCTCAACTATGAGAATTACTGCTTTTCACACCTTTTCCAGGGGTTAGTTGTTCCAGAGCAGCTATTTTGAATATTTTTGACACTGACATTCTACGTGTAAGAAGCACAGAGTTAATTCACATTCACTTCCCTCCCAGTTGCCATCCGGCCCTTCCAGGGTGTAAACTCTTCCTGCAGTTACCTCCAGATCCCACTAGATGGAAATCGACTTCACATGATGTGCAGAGAAAGCCCTTGGGGAGCAGGAGAGCTGCTGAAACGCCAGTTTCACAGTTACTGTAAGGTTTTGAACTGCAAAATCGTGAGTTCGCAGGTCAGGGCTTATGGGCTCCTTGTTCCCACAGGGCCACACGATTCTTGTCGACAAACTGGTGCCGACTGCGCCAAATGAAGGCACATCCATGTTTGCATGGGGATGAAAAACAAAGGGACTTGGCAGAGCGGGTGTCGGCACATCTCGGCTGAAAGCTGCGGGGTACATACTCTAGCAAAGGAAACAGGCACACAGGTAGGCACTCCCCGTGTTGCTGCTGGGATGTGCTTTTACAATGCGGCTGTGAGAGGCACTGGATACAGAAAGTGCAAGCAACCTTTCTCAGGGGCCACCACCCACCCACACAGACCTCATAGCAAACCCACATCTGTGGCAGGCAGAGAGGAGCAGAAGAAAGCAGAAGAGGCCAGCTTTGTGCTCTAGTCCCACATGAGAGACCGTTCCTGCCCTCAGCAGGGTGAGGGGGCTCAGGACACTGACCCCCTCCCTGCAAGCCCCCGTGAACCCGGTCCCGTGGCTGCTCTGTGAGCTGTGCTGGGCACACACAGGAACCTCAGTCCCAGCACCAGCATGGGCGAGTCTGCTGTACATCCGACAGGAGAGCCTAGCTTTTGCCACCTCATACCTCCTGCGGGATCTGGAACTTTTTCACCACGCCAAGCTCGTAGTACATCTGAATGCCACACTTCACCAGCTCTAGCTCAGTGCAGTCAAAATCAGAGAACCTGAACTCATAGATTTCGAACTTAGTGGGCCCCGGGAGTTCTTCTTTCTGTAAGAGAGGTGGGCTGGTTTATTGCTGTGCTACTTATGTCATTCCTAAGCTTTGCTAAATAAAAATGTATCAGTCAGATGCTGCTTTTCTTTTAGAATATAACACATAAATAGACTGAAATGAGGCTTTTCATGATAACCTCATTAGTGGAGGAAGAGGGAGGGCAGTTTTGGTCACGTGCAGGAAATGTTGTTTGTTTCCTGTTAAGCACTTGATTTGATATAGTTTGAAGACTCAGAATGGGGGCAGACTTACAGCCCTCCTTAATTACTCTGAAGAACAAAATGCGTGACAAGCCAAGGTGGCTGACGTGTTTCCAGACGGACTTTGAACCCTTTGAGATAAAGTGGCAGAGAGCAGGGACTCACCAGGAGCTGTAGAAGGCACTTGCTGAGACATAGTAAGGATAATCTCAAACTCACGGAGCAGAGGAGGGCAGGGTGTGCTTTGCCTTCACCCTTCACCAGGGATCAGCATGCCAGCACTGGGAACTCTTCCCTACATCTATGCAGGCAGTATTTCCCTGCCAGGGCTGTTCTTTCCAGCAGTGCATTGTTCTTACCAGAATGCTTGCCAGCTCCTCTTCATCACACTCACTTGGCTCCTTCCCCAGCTTTTCTCGTGTTGGCTGCAAAGAGCATGGGTGTGTTAAGCAGACAACTGAACCCCACTGGACTTTGCATCGGGCAGCTTTGGGACAATCTAGGGCAGCTCTCACATGCAAATTGTGCTTCTTTCCTGGACCTTACTTCAATTTCCTGTCTTTCAACACATTTTTCCTGGTAGTGTTCTCCCTCTCCTCGATTTTGTTTTGTGTTTCCCTCACTTGCAAATGTCCTCCTAGAGCCAATGTTTCAGCTGGGTCCTCTAACTTCACATCCTCAGCACTAAGGACGTTTTGAGGAATAAATCAGTTTCTGTTGCATCCCTACAGCCCTGCCCTGAGTAGCACCTATGCAAGCCCACCTCCAAGGCTGGCTTTGCTGAGGAGATTAGAAAGAACATAGTGGTGCAGTGTGCCAAGGTGGAGGGCAGACCACAGAACAAAAAGAAAGACTGGTTCTGCTCCTGTGCAGTTACTAGGGCCCAGGTGCTGCTGCCACGTCGTGGTGGCTGGAAGCATTTCTGTGAAATGGGAGACCTGTATCTGTGCCGTAAGTCACGGGCCAGGCCAGTACTCGGGTGTGTGCTTCACGTTGCGCGGCATTACCAGAATTTCCTGGATTTCATCCTTGTCACATTTCACGTGGTAGAGCACCATGTCCTGAGCAATATCCTTACGGTTCTCCAACTTGTTCATCTTATCGTATGTGTCTGTGTTGAGCACAGACCAACCCAGGAACTGTGTCAAGGACTTGGTGAGGGAAAGAGAAGGGAAGAGTGAAATAGCCATAACATCTGTTCCTCAAAGACACAGCATTATGACACTGTATGATACATTTTTAAAGAAACACAAGCTTGACTTTGGCCACAATCCTAGCAATGAGCAGCCGTGTGTTTGCTCCCAGCTGCAACTTGCTCCTCAACAAAGCAGCTCCCCAGCTGTTGAATCTGCCCAAGCCTTGAGAGCATCCATGCTGTGGAGGTTGAAGGACCCTCTGTCCAGTTCAGGGTACAGAAAATTATTTCTGTGTTGCTGCAGGTGTCTCCATGCCTGTGGAAAGGTTTCTGCCACAATGGTGACAGCAGGTCAGGAACCCTTATATCAAAGGAGAGTAAGGTGGTCTCATCACCTCTCATATGTATTTACTCACATCCTGTGTTTGCTTTCAACTTGTTTGCTGTCCAGTGGCCAATTCAAATTGATTTTTTTTTCACAGTCTTTTTGTTTGATAATAAATGTTTATTTCAGGAAATGTCCTGATTGATAACAGATGCCAAGAGCTAAATATCAATATTTCATTGAAACTAGCATAGGAGCATTTCTAAGCAGCAAGGTCTTTAGTCACAGCCACTGTTGGTAGATTCAATAGCTGGCCTCCCTTTGTATCCAAGCTACATAGATAGTTTCTCTGTAATTTTTTGAGGGACTTGCCCAGCCAGTGAGAGCCAGGGATCAGGTATGTGACACAGGTGAGAATGGTTGTGTTGGCACACAGCAGCTGCTCATGGCTAGGTGTACAACCCAAGAAGGCCAAAACAAAATCACACGAACACAGATGGGCTTCCCATACCAAACTGCCCCAGTGTTTCAAACAGTTGCTTTCAAAATTTTCAAGCTGATGTATAACAACTCTCTAAGCAACAAAAATACCCACTTAGCTGCAAAACACTAGGGCTGCTTTGCAGGTGTACATGGAGCAATAGTGACCTCTTCAACCATATGCATTTCTTCCAGCAAGAAACTCTACCTCCATGAGGGTTTCATCCTGTTCATCAAACGGTTTTCCATCTTTTCTGTTATAAAATGTGACAACGCCAACAATTTCTTCTCTTTTATTCACTATTGGCATGGAGAGAACGTTTTTGATAGTCCATCCTGATTCATCTAGAGGACCTTCCTTGAAGCAATAGCAAGCAGAAAGACATCATGTACTTAATATGTTTTCTAAATACATAACCACTCCAGTTTTGCATTAAAACTACAAGCAAAAGAAGTATTTATACGCCTAATATTGACTCTACATAACATTTCTGCAAAAAAAAAAGTTGAATCCTTGATAGAACTGGATGTTTTCACAATACCTGAAAGTTAAACATCTCATCTGCAGCAGCATTCATAATGTTGCAAATCTAGGGAATCACACAAAAGAAAAAATGTTACAATATGGGCAACGAGAATTTTAAGTGCCAAAACAAAGGACTGAATTGCTGAGAAAGCAGCATGAGTATTATTCGTCTCAGAAAGACTGGATGAATCCTAGGTTAAGTACTTACAAATCCACTTTCAGCCACATAGGCTGGCAGTCCAGTAACTAGTGCCCAGTGATCCGGGGTAGGATTTCTAACGAAAGAAAAATGTATAAGGGAAATTAAAAATATAGGTTTACTGAAGCAAGACCATGGAGCTGAAGTGTGTTCAGCTGATTGCATAATCCAAGTTTAGACCTGGAACCCCCAGTCCATAAATGGTCCCGTTACTTTCAGAGGATCCACGTGCACAAGCAAAATTTTTCCACATAAGTAAATTCTTTCTTTTCAAGGATTCAAGACAAAATAACTGATAAAATATCAGTTTGCAGAGACTCAATAAAAAGTCATTCCTGAGAGTGAGGGCCGTGTTTCGAACCTTCAACACAGAGAAAGATGAAAGGAGATTCCTGGCTAAGGATGTCTGCTGGCCTGAACTTTGAACACTGCTGTACCCAAGAAACGGGGGCCTTTTTTGCAGCACGTACACTAATGTAAAGCAGTGTTACCAGGACTGGGAAAAACCCCTCTAATGTCAGATTTGCCTCAGCTGCCCAAGGCTCCTCTGAGAAATTCAGAAGAGAGGACAGTTCTCTGAAAGAAGGAGTCCCGGTGAGTCAGGAAGGGAGAAAAGGTCAGAGGTAGCCTTAAGATGGGGTCAGGGATGAAAGGATTGGAGAGAAGCAAGGAAGCCTCAACACAAAGGCACTGACACAGGGAAGGTGTGGAGGAGAGTGATGCTTCTGCCTGGCAAGGAGACTGGAAAACTGCAGGCAATCAAGGCAGCTCACTTCTGCATCTAAAAAGAGTCACTGGTTGCAGCGAATTTTGGAGCCTGACTTCCGAGTCAGGATCCCAATGCCCTTTAGGAAATCTTTACCCCACAGAAATGTGAGTTGAAGCACCAACTTACATTCTGACTCTCAGTCTTCTATCAGTCCTTTGCATTTCTCCACACATATGTCTTTAAACTATGGGGAACCTTTTTTTTAGCTACACTGTGTGTCAGTACCTAGCATACAGGGACTGGGCACTTACGGAATGACTTTAATGTCTTCTTTTCCATGTAATATATAATCAATGACCTTGTAAAAGACTATTTCCTACAAGAAAAAAAAGAGTGGAGTTAAAATGAGTGGTGAGGCAATCCATCCAGACAGGAGAGAGTTGAAGAAATCTTGTTTTCACGTACCCTGCCATCTGGGGTTCTAGGTCCTGAGTAGGGGGGTACTTCTCCCAACAGGACTGGCCACAGGTCAAAAAATTCCTGGTTTTAAAATTAAAGAAATATTTTTAGAGTAGAAAAGTGCATTCTGTCTTGAGCGTCAAAGTAACCATTGCTCTACCACGCTGGGTTTGTTGTTGTGTAAACAAGGCATGAAATAATAAAACTAATTCAATACTAGGCAGCAGAATGATACCCAGATTTCCAAATCTGGAAGTATCAAGTGCATTTATATGGCTGCATATGATCATATACTGCCTATGCACAGAGTGCTGATTCATTCAGTGAACAATGAGTACTAGCTGTACTCAGAGCAAACAGCTATGACAACGCTTTTACCTTTTTCATTTTCCAGAGTGTGATATAGGCTGACCCACTGCTTGCCAGATTGAAGAAGTGAAATACTTCTTCTCCTTTTTTTTCTCTTAGGCTACGTTATAATGTTGATCAAAGTGTCTTTAGCTTACACTAATGATCTTTTAACACCCCTCTTCGCAAGACGGTGTGCTACAAGAGCTCTGTCAACAAGATGGTCAGCCTGACCATGGGACAAACAGGGCTCCGCTGGCAAGGAGGCTGTGTAAGCCCCACACAAAGTTTGCCAAAGGTGCAAACAATCAGACCAAATCAGAGGTAACTTTGATTCTGTCGGCTTGTTTTCATGAAGCCAAATTTCATCTAAAAACCTGGATATTGTGAACATGAATGAGTCCTTGAGGAAGGTGACTGCTTTACTGATGGGGGTTTTCACACGTGTCTCACTACACTTTTGATGCCCACAGACTTTGTGAGGTTTTGTTTGTGCTGCAGGCTTTGACCAGGATTGCCACAGTCAGACACATCTTCACCTCCTGTGTCTTCCCAGCCTCACACAGTCCCATTCCAGTGATAAGCTCTTCCCCTTGCCTCTGTTTTCATTAACCCATTATCTTAATCTTTGCACAATAAAAAAATGCCAGCTAAAGTAGGAATAATGGCTCAAAGTTAGCTCATACTTTCACTGCCTCACTGTATCATCCCTCCGTGGATAGCAGCAATCAGAAAGACCCACAGCACACCTGTAAACACTCACCTTCTGCTTTGTCATGTCCAGGAGACCGACCGAGTACCGGTCACAGTTCAGGTATGCCCTCACGGTATAAAAGGCCTTGTGGAACTGCCTCTCAATGTCCGTCAGTTCCTCGAAAACCTTATTAGCTGACCACAACAGCACCTGCAGGAGAAAATCAAAATGTAAGCACAGCCTTTCTCAGAGAGATGGGCTTCCCAAAAGCTGGGTTACAGTTCCTGAAAAGTTCAGGAAACCTACACTGCTTGTTCACACTGGGAATTACTATGGAGGAAGAGTCAGGTCATCATAGTGTTATGCAGAAGTCAAATATTACCAATACAGCACAAAAAAAGTAGTAGTGTCAGGCAAAGAGCTGTCCCCACTTAAAACCAGTTAACACCAAAAGCGTTGCAGATTCCAGAGGCTGGTGTTTGAAATATCTGAATTAACATTTTCTTCAATGCTTTTGAGCAGCTGTTTTTTGTGTGCATCAGCCCATGATCCTTTTCCCCATCTTCTGGCCTACAGATGTACCTTTAAAAAAGCTGTTGCTATTAGGCTCTTTCATTTGTAGAAGCAGAGGTTACACAAATATTGCTCTGAAATGGTAAGGAAGCCATCTACACCGTTGCTTAGCTTAGCTAATGCGTGTGTGCCTGTATCCAAGGTGTGTGCCTGGCTTTCTGAGCCCGGGAGATACGAGGAGCTGTGCTTCAGAAGCACTGAGAGCTGCAACCTGAAGCAGACTGGATATGTGCTTTGCACAAGAAATACTGTTACATGGCCACAATCAGAAAAAGTGTGTCTCATCTCTTCACTGGGCACTAGTAGATGTCTTTTGAGCAATTCTGAGCTGCACTGGTCTCTTTTCCTAATCCATAAACTGGCACAACTCTGCCACTTGTATGAAGTCTCAGTCATTCAGTATCAGCATCCCTCAAACAGGGTAGTGGTGTTGTCATATGAACCATTAGATGAAAATGAGCAGCAGTCTAGCTTTTTGGCACTTTACAGCATGCAATAAGTAATGCTGAAAGCCACAAGCCCAGTGAGGAGGACTGAGAGAAACAGCTGAAAAATATCTGAGTCAAGGAATGTTGTACACAAGTTGGTCAAAATGTATTATATGGTCTTCTAATAAGACTCTCACACAGTATCTGAGCGCAAGCAGACTGAACTGTCTTTGCACAAGTCATTTTACCCACAGTATCAGCCAATCTTTGCCGTTAGGAGTTGCAATATTAAAATCCTAGACCACTTTTGAGACTGTCATTTGCTCACTCTGTACTTCAGTACTTTAAATTCTAACACAATGAACTGTAATAACTTTCACACAGCCCTGAAGACCTATATTAGTCAGAGGTTTGACAACTGCGCTATTGGCAGAACTAGAGCAGTGTGTCCTGCGTCTCGTTCTTGCTTTCCTCCCCTTCTGTGGGACCTGCTCAGACAGCGCTAATATACGAACACAGGACTCCTGGGTTCAGTCCCAGACCAGAAGCATTAGGCCTTCCACTTTTTGGGACCTCATTTTGTCTTCTAGCCCCTTTCTTACGCTGGCTAGTCCTACTGCTAAGCTCTCGACAGGAATAAACCTTTGCTAGTTCTACTTTAGTTAACTATTCATCATTGCTGGTGGCTGTATCACTGGACTATCATGCATGTTTTGATTATTGAAAAAAAATTAGGCAAAGTATAATGAATTAGAAAGTATAAGTGCTGTCCCAAAGCTTCAAAATAATCTTTCATTCTGCACCCATTTTGCTGTGACAGGCATTTATTCTCCGTGGGAATCCCACAGGAGAATAGAGCATGGCTGCCATGAAGCACAGATGCAATCCCATGTCCTCTTCAGTGACAACCAATGCCTGCTGCACAAAGTGTTTGCAAGGATTCACATCCATCCCAATAAATCTGAGAATTCTATTGTTCCCCAAGTAATGGAAAAGAATGGTGTCTGAATTACTCTAATCCAGAATATCCTAAACCCTTAGTATATGTTCTTTTCTACTGATGGAGGCCAATACAACAGGCATGTGACAACCAATTTACTGCCTCTAAGAGGAAATTCAATAGCACTTTTTAATGAGCAGATAAGGAAAAAATACCACATTCCTGAGTGTTTCCAAAAATGTCTTGGTGCTGCTGTCTGAAGTGATGCAGTGATCCAAGAGTGTTTCACAGCCTCAAGTCAACAAAACATCTAGAGGTCAGTCCTGCTGAAACTGGTGCCACTGCATCAGGTCCTGCAGTTTCACCAAAAGCAGCAGAGAGAGTAATGAAGGACTCTGGGAAAGGAGCAGAAAGTATCTGAAAGCAATTGAAGGCATCTTTTTCTTTCTGCTTCTCAGGAACAAATCTCTGAAGAAGATCGAATTCACCTTTTAAATCAGAAGAAGGTATTAATTTGATTTTGAGACAGCCAATCTGCATTTTCACTCTTACCTGGCCTCTTCGAGTCTCACAGTTGTGAAGATAACTCAAGTGATAAATTTTCAAGTTCAAGGATGCAAAATTCAGATACTTCAGAAAGAGCTGGAAAGGCAAATTGTGAGATTGAATCGAATGCAGTAGCAACCTCATGTGTACAGTATTTCATAACGCTGCTTTACAAGCATCAAGGTAATTTCCCAGGATAAAAGCTTTGCTTTGCACTGCTGTGACATGAGGCTTATCCCACTGTACCTTCCCTGAAAGATCTGAGATAAGCATCCTCATTATGAGCCTCTTCTATGAGAGCATGAGTGCTCTTTAGGGGAACACACACCAGTGGAGCTCCACTAGAGCAGACATCATTAGCGTAAAAGCATCTCTGTTACATGACAAAAGTAACAGCTCTTCGATAGGAACTCAGCTACTGACCACTTACTGTTTCATCAGAGCTGGTGAAGTGTGGGCCGTTCAGCTTATTTATAGCCACAATGACAGCAACCAAATCTTTGCCATTCAAGATGGGTGTCGCAAGGATGTTTTTTGTAGTGTAGTCGGTGAGCTCGTCAACAAATGGGCTGAACTGGGCACACTGTTTAATAGAGAATTTACAAATAAGTGTTTTCCACAACATGTGTAGTCTTGAAACCAAGTCAAAGCACAGCCCCTTGAAGTAAGTTGCCTAAAAAAAGTTTTGCTTAAAAATTACTCGGGAAAGGAAATGAATTAGCAGAAAGTTGGACAATGTACAGATGATAAAGCTAATATCAAGAGCAGAAGTTGTGGCTTTTGACTGCAACGTGTACACTTTTAATTTTCTGTTAAGATCTTGCAAATCATAAGCTTTAACATGTCAAACTCTCTCAGAACAAGGGGGCTCTCCACTGGTCATTCTCATACCAATGACATTCTTCATCGTACCTCCTCTATCCTTTCCTCTGACTTCTTGTTAGCACTGCAGAGTGGGTAGAGCCAGGTAGCACTGCACAGCCACAGTGTATAAACCACTGCAGTCAATCGCAGGTTCACTCACCCTCATTTTTCATCTGTTTTTACTATGAAGCTTGTTGTCAGCTTGCAGCATCTACCTCTAGTTTCTCTTGGAAAGCAGAGAAAGGATAGTTCAGGGAAAGCAGATGGCCAGTCACTTCACCTGCACAGGGCAGTATTGATACCATCATCACCTGGGGGAGTGCAGGGATGGTCTTGCTGACCAAAGATCTTCTCTCTGCTCAGGTGAATAAATTGTCATCTGTAAGCTCTTCTCTTTGGGTTAGAAAAAGCCACACAGCTCTTACCATATTCAGAAGGCTGCACCAGAAAGAATGATCACTCCCTAACTCATCTTCTACCCATACCTTCCCCATTGTTGGCCTTTTCTGCCAAATGGGGTAGACCAAGCGTTTAGTCCCTGGATCTTCTTCAAAGGAATTGTCTTACGGTAATGTCTAAAAGCACTACAGTTGGAGTGCAGCACTTAGCTCACAGCACTGAAATCCTTCCATGTATTTGGAGAAACATCAGAAACCAAACACCTTTAAAAAGTTTGTCACATTCTGATGCTTTCCCTGACACCAACAATACTCCCAGCAAAAAAAAAAAACAGGTTGCAGAATCAAAAGAGTGTCTCAGTGTGCTCTGTGGAAGACAAGGAAGGTTTTGCTGAAGGGTTGGGATATGCCTGCATTGAGCGACAAATGAATGAATAAACAGATGGCCTCTTTGTAATTAGCAAACAATAGATGGGGTAATCCCAAATGCCATATTTGGGTCACATGGATTTTAGTTTTATGTCTATGATTAGAACAAGCAGATTGTTATTCCTGCCATCCAGGTTTACACGATTGAATGAGAAGTATGGGGAGTAAATTCTGTCGTGAAAGCATAAACATGAAATGTTAAAATCCCTCAGATCCTTCCTGATATTGCAGATTGCAGTTTTTGGTGAAAGATTTTTTTTGGTCAAAGCTTGTTCCTTGCTGCTTCTGATGAAGATCACCCATACATAGATTGCCATTAACGCACCTGCTCTGGAGTCTGCTCCCTCTGTTTGATAATAATGCCTCTGAATGTCCTTAGCTAAATCTTCATCACAGCTTTGATTTTCAAAGGTCTTTAGTGGTGGAAAACTCTCCTTGGACTCACTGTAAAGGATTTCTCTGTCTTTGCCACTTACTCATAGAATATAAAATTGTATGGAAAATTCCACGTGCATTCAGTGCAGATCTGACTGCCTCATGCTCCTCCGCTGGACTAGACGTGATTTTCTTTTAATTAGACAGGCAAGGTGTAGCAGTGCACTGTTTGCAGGCATTAAGACCTAGTATAATCAATGCACTTAGTTTCACCTCACCCCACAGATGAAATTGGAAGCAACTTTCAGACTTGCTGCTTGTTTCCAATACACAGCTACTACACGACAAGAGCTTTGAGCAAGCACTGAGGTGTGCTACTGCCTCTTGATGCCTGTGAGCCTCTCTTCTACCCAGAAAATGAATAAATGGCAAACATACCTCACGGACATCCTTGATGTTCATGGTTTTCTTGGTCTGAGCAACATGGCCCACAATGCCTATGTCCAATGGATAGACAATCTCGCAGTCTGGGGAGACCAGGCATTCCTCCAGAGTACTTCCCTCTTGGATGTTGAAAAGCCTCGTTGCCAGTTCAGGAGTACCATTTCTCTGCCTATACATGAAAAGACTACAGCGATCAGCATGGATAAGGGACCTGATTCTTCTCAAGGTCTTGAAAACGACTTTCTCCATGTTGATGCTTTCTTGCATGTCTTGGATCAACTCAAAAAGTATTTCACTCTCATTGTTATCCCAGGACTCTGTTTTTAGTTTCTTCTCAAAGTACTGCTTGGCAAAAGCAGGGTTGCCATCAAGAAACTTCTCCACGTCGTCTTCACTAATGCTCATTGTTAATGCCTTGGATCTTGTGGCTAAGTAGTAGTCCAAAGATGTGCAAGCAGCACTCTAATTTCTCATGTAGATCTTAAATTTTTGAAATAGAAGATGCTGCTTCTGGAATGACCAAGTTTGAGGTATCCCTGCCAAGAGAGCTTGTCATCAGGGAGAGGTATTCCTTTATAATGCTGAAGGTGCGTCTATGGGAGGACAGATCTTCTCAATCAAAGAGATTAGATGACCTCTACAAGAGCTTTGGGTCAACTTTCCTCTTCTTAATCTAACTGCAAACAAAAACTGAGTATTCACAATGTCTGAAAACACTCTCCTTTCTCTTGATAAACATGACACTTACTGAAACAGTTCTATTGAAGCAGCAGCAACAGGGAAGGAGTGCATCTCCTAACATTGAAATAAGCTCTTTAAAGTCTAATTAAATATATACTGCTTGGGCCTAATCCTTGGCTAACAAGGTGAGCATCTTATTATTTCTGCTCTCCCAGCTCCCAGCAGTAGTAGGAAGTGCATCCTTCACAAAAGAACTCAGAACAAAAATAGTGAGGTAATGCTGCTCTTTTAGGATTCTCTCTACTATTGCATGGCTCTATAGCAGCTCCTGTAAGGACTGTTCTCTAAGGGAAGCACCAATCCTGAATGCTTTAGTCCAGGGTTTGAACTGAATTTGCGAGGTCTGTGGTCTTCATTTCTAGTGAGAGCCACAACAGGAAAACACACCTCTTAGTAGCATCCCTTGAGGAAGGAATCTGGAGAGCTTCTGTTTGGGATTGCTGAATTGAAGTACTCTGAGGAAACATGGGAAGGCCTACAGACAAAACAAAAAAACAAGCACCGAACAAGACCCAAGCAAACCGGGAAGGTAGAAATATTTTCCTCATCACTGTCAGTGGAGAACAGGAGAGAATTATCGCTGTAAGGAACAGAAGTTGTTTCACATCAATGAAGTCACAGTGCTGCAAAAGCAGGTGAGGGCCAGTGTGATGCTGGGAGACAAAGTGCTACAGAGGCCATTACTCTTCAGAAGAGTTAAACAATGCACGGGAGTTTTCATTACTGGGGAGCAAAGGTGAATCCCATCTACTACATTGCTGGAAAATAAGCGAGATTCACCCGCTCAAGGAGTAAGTGTCTAAGAGTCCAGGCTGCCTGTGTCTCTGAGTATTGCCACTACTGCCAGGAGCGGTTCAATCCAGCCCAAATGTGAATGTGATTGCCTGGGAGGAAGGTGGCTTGTTCTGGTAATACTCACAGGATATTAAAATAGAATTATTGCTCAAGAAGACTTGGGGGAGGTGGTATGTGCCACACACATGTTCCACAACCATGTTCTAGCAGAGGATCAAGGACCTGCTCAGATCTGGCATGGTGGGGTCTGCTCCAGGCCTCCAGAATAAGGTTGCATGAAGGCTTTTTGTGAGCAACACGCAGGACTGTCCCAAGCGCAGGGCTTGGCAGCAACAGGGAATTGTAGTAGGGATGGCAGTGCTTCAGGTTGCAGGCTGTTCAGCAAGGTTTCATATATAGCAGCAGTTTTCTGGGTACAAAGGGTGGCAGAAAGAGCAAGAGGGAATTTTCTTAGGTTTTGGCTGGAGGCAATGGGAAGAACTAGCTGAGAAATGAAGGTGGAAGACAGTTCAGGCGAGTAAGACCATGAAAAAAAAGTTTCAAACTGGAAAAAATAGGCCATTTTGTAAATTATATATACTTGTTAATCTTAAACAAGAGGAAAACAGGCAGAAAGTGTGTAAGTGAAAGTGGTGAAATTATTGAAGATGTGTATAAAAATACCATGAACAAGTGAAAATGGAAAGTCAGAAAACTCAAGATCAAATATGAGGTTAAATTAGGAACATGAAAGGCAATGAATGTTTTCTGTTTATTACATAGGGAAGAGCAAGTATATGAGGAAAAGTACTGACGACATGAAGTTCTTAAAGGATTGTGTAAAGTGACCTCTAAACTCTTAATGACTTTTTCTGACAACTAATGGAGGATCTTCTGAGGTTTTGAAAGACTGGGAAAAAGTAAATGTAATGATTCTTTCAGCAAAATAGGAAAAAGAAAGAACTGGAGAATTCTACAACAGACCGTTTTTTAAGATTGGCTTTTGAGAAAACACAGAAACAACAAACCTGTTTGTGTACCTAACTAGAGGAGACAAATAACAGCCAGTGTGATTTTGTCAAGAGCAAACTGTGCCATACAGCATAGTTTCCTCTATGGCAGAGTCGGAAGTCTGTGGACACAAGGAAAGTAATGGCTATCACAGCTCTTCACTGATGAGAAAATAAAACAACAGATGTTTTGTCTCTTACCGTGATGGCTTGGATGAGATAGAAGATGGCAGCAAAAGTATTTTAAAGACAAAGAGTTCGTTTTTGTAGCTAACTAACGAAATGTAGACTTTCTTGAGTAGGATTCTCTGTGGAGGCTATAACAGATGTAGAACATCTCAGTATTTCCACTGATAGGTGGAAAAATACTAGGCCAGAAAGTAGGCCACGGTCAGGTGTCTGTAAATGTGTTTGAGCACCATCTTAAAACTAAATTGCAGACAGGTGTGTTCAGGACTAGAGGACTAGAACTCCCCAAGGGTGCATGGGAAGTCTTACTCATGTGGAGAAAAGTCACCCGGTGCATTCATGTGGATGACTCACTATCTCGGCTTAACATGGACTGCACGTGTGTCAAGACTTCCAGGCAGAAGGAGGTGTACTTCCATTAGGATGAACCTTCTCTTGCATAACAGATTATGCCAAGTTGTCCTGAACGGATGTCTTACCTGGAATACAGTGGGAAAATGTGACCTTTGAGGAAAGACTGAAGTTTCTCATGTCTCTTTTTGAGCCATCTCTTTTCTAACAAAACAGTCCCGAATTGTGTAAAAGGCTACTGCTAAGAAAAAAGGAACAGTCTGTTCTCTGTAATCATATAGGACAGTAGATTTCAGACCTGCAGAGAAAAGGCTTCCAAAACAGTGGGAAGAGATTGCTCTCACTTTATCTTAGATACCCCTAGAAACACAGATGTCATCCTTTTTCCCAGGGAACACTTCTAGTCAGAAGAGATGAGCATGTAATGGTACCAGCCAGCTGTAACTGATATAGACAAACAACTTCTTAGAGCTGGAGGGAAATACATTTTTCTGTGGGTCCAGCCTTCCTATCCATGGCCTTTCAGGACAATTATATGTAAGGAAACCATTGCATGTACACCAGTAAAAACTTCATTTGCAGCTGTGTAAACCTCCCAGGTGGGAGTAGTTTTATTTATGATGAACATGAGGAAAGCTGGAGGTAGCGTTCTGCCTTCCGATGTCTCTACTCTAATCGCAATCTGGGCCCTTCCAGTGCATGGTGAAATACAGGCCTTGTTTTATCCCACAGTGATAGGGAGGAAAAAGGGTAAAGTAAAACTGATTAAAAGTCTTTCCAGGGGACTAACACATTTTGGATTCTGGTATCCCAAAGGAATGAAGTTTCCTCCCACCAGGTCTTTGAAGTCTGAAGTGAAGTTTAACTCTTACAGTCCAGCATACTGTGGCCTGGCAGTTTTTATGATCCGTTGGATCCTCTTTGTGCCAGGTCAGATTTGTGGAAGGAGAGGAGCTAACAGCTCTCCTGGGAGCTAACAGCCACTTCTCAGAAATGTTTCAATGTCCGGGAATCATATGAATGGTCATATGTCCAGGAGTGATATGAAGTGGATAGCACAGGACAGAGTTATGGAGCTAGAGGATGTACTCAGGATGCCCCATGTCTGAACAGAAGGTCCTTTGGGATTGGTAACGTGTTACAAAAAGAAAGGTTTTGCGGATGCACTAAGGGGTATGAAAATTGTTGTATGTGCTTTTCGGTTGTGATTTGGGAGCTGAAAAATTGCAAGTGGGTGAACTATTCATACTGAATCAAAATTGGAACTCTTTTGGATCCAAACCTTCCAGATATTCATACTTTGTTTGGTACGAAAGGTTGTGTTCAGTTCAAGATGAATGTTTTTCTTTCAAAACATTTGTAAGAAAAGCAAAGTGTCCAACAGTGATACTCCAGGCTCCAAATATGAAAGATCTGAGCTCAGTTCCTGCTTCTGCACTCAGGTTTGAAATTTAACAAGAAAATTTCCTCTTAAAAAGCGGGAAGAATGAAGGTCCTAATGCACTGATGTTTATAGCTGCAGAAGCGGAGAAACTGAGGAAATATTTCTTAAGGCAAGCCAGGGGTCTGTAATTGCTGTGCAATTTAAACCATGTAGGAATCGCAGGTGGAAATCTAAATCACGTTTGCAAATGGAGCCAGTGGGGCCAGAGCAACCGCTTTGGTGGGCTGATGTACTCAGAATTAAAAGCATGTTGCAAAAAAGCATGAGTGTTCCCTAGGCATTCAGGGATACTCAAGTGGCACCATGACAGCCATTGCTGGCATAAAAATGATAACTGAGGTGGATACAGCCTAAGCTTGCAATAGGATAATGTTCTTTGAATGGACTTAGGCAGACAGTGGAGGATTTTGGAGGAGGATGAGGCTGCTATTTTAGGAAACTTGCACTAGACTGTCACACAACACAATAACATCTGAACACGTGTGGTTGCACAAACTTGTTTCCAGTAGCTTTAAACCCAAACTGCAGAATTGGCATAAGACCTCTGCTTTGTCAGGTGTTGGTAGATGTCATTTAAACACTGTTCCGATTGGAAACCTCAAATATTTAAGCTGCCCCAAAGGCTTGGCTGGTAGCTGGGAAAACGAGGTGGAGTTTCTGGGAATAAAATTCCTCTCATCCCAACAAGTCGTATGACAGTTTCTCTCTAGTCCTAAGATGAGAACTGCTGAAAATTTGTTGACTAAAATCATCTGGCTAAGGTGGTGCAAAACATACTGCCCAAGAAAAGCAGTAATGTTAGGGCCATTAATGGGACTGTGTCCAAAGCAGTGGGTGCAGACACTATGTGGAAAGCAGAAAGAGGGATGGGAAGTGCTGGAGATGTTCAGGCTGCTGAGATGCTTCGTGCTCCTCCTCCATGGGAACACTGTTTTTCCTAACCAAAAGGCTGTGGGGAGGGGAGCTGCAAGTGACTAATTTGATCAGACATTATCCTTACAGGGTGCCGTATTGACAGCTATACTCAAACCTTTCTGACCCACTCATCTGTTGGCATAACAAGATTGCAGCTTATCTGATTTACCATGTAATATTCTCATGCCACCTGCTTGTATACAAGAATAAGCTTTCCTGCCTGTAGCCATGGGAGCCCAGCGAGGATCAGAGCCATGTCCCTCGCTCCTCCTGGGCCAGGGTCTTCTTCTGTCTCCCAGAGTCTGGCTCCCTCCTTCAGCTGCACATGGATTGTCACTTGCCACATGGAGGGCTAGCGTGCAAAACCTTACGGGTCTTGCTCAGCATCCTTCACCTGTCCTTCCCCTCTGTGGCTCTACATGGATGTTTAGGTGCCACCACAGCACAACCTTGCTGCCTGGGATCTCACCCCAGACTCTGCTGGGCCCCACTCCTGGCCTGTGGTCCTAGCTAGTGCAGCCACCAGTGGGATACTGCCACAGCTTTCCTGTCCACACACGTGGTCAAGCTGGTTGGGGCTGGACCGGGGGCAGAGTGCACCTGGGCTACCCTTCATCAGGGGTAAGAATCTCCTGCAGCCTGGCCAAGCACCGAGTCCTGCCCCTGGAGCTGGTAGGAGCCCGACAGAGGTGCAGGGTGGCCTCAGTGGGGACGTGTGTCAGCTGGGGCATGCGCACGAGCACAGCTGAAAACTTATTTGTTTTCATGCAATCTGGCTGTCACACAGAAATACAGCAATCTGACTCACACACAGGAGCACAGCAGCAGACTCTAGGTCTGCAGAAAATGCAGCTGAGCAGTAGCTGGTTATGCTAGAGCTGTATTTCCTTGCTGGCAGGGCAGTTGATAGCTGAGTTGAAGCCGGATCATTAAATGTTTGCAATAACGTATAAATCCCTTGCACTTTCGTGTACAGGAAAGTGTGCTGCTGGCAGTCCAGTTGCAAAGGGTAAGCACTTTGTCATAAGCTTCCATTTTGGCCGGAATGTTGACTCCACCTTGTCATGACAAAGGAATATCAGCCCTCAACTTTTTAATTCCTTTGGAGAATTAGCATACAGCTTTTTGTATTGCATTGGTGAATTGCATGAATTAGTCAGAGATTTCCATCTGAATATTTCTCATAGAAAGGAGGTGGGTTTCTGAAAGCACACAGGTCACTTTGGGGTTTGTCAAGTCTGATTGTTATATTTTGGAGAGATATTTATGAGGAAATGTATCTCTGCCATGCCAGAAGACTGTAAATGTACCTGAGCCTGTAAGTCACCACAGGCCAGATGTGCCTTCTTGACTTCCTCCTCCTTGTATATGCTGTAAATATGCTGTTGTAAATACGCCCAGATTCTCTTATTTTTAATTTCATGAAGAGATGGCTCGGATAAAAAATTTTACAATACAGTAGCAGTGGCAATTTCTGTATGAGTCTGCATGAGTTTATTATGTTTCAACTGACAGACAGTATCCAAAGCTCTTAGCGCAAAGCACTGAACCTTGAATAAGAAGATTACTTCATTCATCAAATGTTCTGTGAAGCTGAAGGACTAAAAAGATCATTAAACTCTTCTCAAACTAAGCCACGTGCACAAAATACTTCCTTCCCGAGTTTCTTCCCAAAGTGTTCTAGGCGTGGAACTAAGGAAAGCTCAGTGGTAGGACACTACCAAGAAGGAACACTAATGACACAAAATATGTGCTCAGATGTACCCAGAAATACATTTGCTTTTGCAGTATCATGAAGAAACAAGGAAGAAAAGAGAAGAGGCTCTAAGAAAAGATTTGCAGGTGTTTGCAGAACAAGAGGACAGCATCACAGGGAAGTAATGAGGGAAGTGATTTGTGGGAAACATGGCCATAAAACTGGGAGGAAAAAAGGCGGAGAGCAGGATTGTTTAGCAGAGAAGGAAGGGAGCAGAGAAAATTACTCTAACTTCAAGAGTAATGGAAGAGTGAGTAATGAGGAATTAAAAAGGGTTACTGAGTCCATAAAAAGCTGTGGAACCAGAAGGGTGGGAACAAGCATAGCCACCATGGGAAAGAAGAATTCAAGCCCAAAAATCACAAGAAGAAGCTAGGAGTGTCTGTGTAGTCTCAGTGCACATGTCAGAACAGTATAAAGAGGTTTGCAGCACTGGCAGACAAAAGGCTGCAGCAAAGATGAAGCAAGTACTCATGTTCCAGGGATCAGCAGCAGGGATGGTCATACAGAAGTTTCACTGGTCCTAGCAGGAGTGGCCGTAGCTCCCCTGCCAGGCCTGCAGGCACAGAACTGCAGTGAGTCCTGCAGAAGTTTTGATGGTATTGGAGTGCCCTGTGGTCTGCCTCCTCTTCCTTCTCTTCTTGTGGGCAGAGGGACGCTTAGTGTCCAGTTCCTGCAGCACAGGTGGCTGCAGTGGTGGTATTTTTAATGGGCCTCTCTCTGTGAGGCAATCCTGCAGTTTTCAGTGTTTCCAGATTGTTGCTCAGTCTGAAGAAATGAAAGCTTGGTCTTCAGGCTGACTATCCCAGCTGTAGATTTACAGAGGTGGTAACACTGTGGGACTCTACTGGAACCTCTGGGCTTGTCCTTAAATAACTAATTTTTCTGTGTAAGTGATGAGAAGCATGCCATGGTGAAAGCAGTGAACTTCCCTATCTACAGAAGACTTACACTATCTAAAGTCTTGCAGCTTTAAAGATCAGCTGCTTAAAGCATAAAACAAACAAAAAAAATCCTTCATGAAAAAAAATTCAATTATTTTTGACAGCATAGACAATTCCTCTCTTTTCACAAGCTACATACTTCCATCCATTTCTCCTGCAGTGACAGAAGCTGACGTGCAGTTGTATGTGAAAGCCTTTGCTTATTCTGTAACTCTGTGACTCACTAATCAGCCTTGTGTTCACAGCTGCCCTCCCTTTGGAGTGCAGAAAGGTGCTCTGACCTAAACCTTCCCTCCTTGCACCTTCTGTTGCACACGGAAACTGTGTCCTCTAACACCTACTAAGGCCAGGTGCCTGGCTAATGGCTTTTGACTGCATGCACATACAGATTTCCTTGGCTTTTGTAATTTGTGCTTCTGGTTTTAGCTTTTAAATCCATCATCAGGGCTTGCATGAACATCCTGGCTTATCCATAACTACTCAAGCTCTGTGCCAGCAGTATCACTTTTGTAAAGCACCTTGAGATGCATGCTACGTAAGGAGCTGTATATATCCCACTGGAGTAATCTGGTGCAGTAATCTGGAGGCAGAATTTACTGTCTGAAACATGTGGACATATGGTCTCCTGTTACACCATACTTTGCAACCAGTTAGACCCTATAGATTTATTCCTGCATTTTTTGTGTCACGCTGTTTCTGTTGTGTGAACAGGATAGGAAAGAAAATACTACATACGTGGTTTATACCTTCAGCGATATTCGCATACCTCTGCGCCTCCTGGTTTTTTGAAGGCATTCTGGGAATAACACCAGGGATTAAATTAACTTCAGTCTGTTACCTCATTGCAAAATGTGGGAGAGGCTACTGCTGCCTGAAGAGGACAATCTCCTTCTTTCCATCTTCCCCCAGGAGAAGAATAGGATCAGGCCATACAGATATGTCAGACATCTTTTCAAATGTAAAGACCTTATCTCCAGAGAACTGAGCTCCTTTCCTGTTTTCAGATGCTGCCCTCCTTGCCCAAAATGAAATGGCAGACCCTCCAGCCTTTTCGTGCTGAAAGGGCTGGTCTTTGCCCTCCAGGACCTGGCAGCTTGGCACGAAGAAGGCAAATATTGTATCTTTAAACAAATGTTGCAACTAAAACGAATAAACCTGCCCATGTCTGGAAACAGATCAGTTCAACAGCAGTAAATATTAGACACCTATAGAGATATGTCAACAGTATGCCTTATAGTAAGTACTAGAAAACAACAAACAAAAAGCTCATCTTTTTATCTGATGGCCACAAAAGGTCTCTTTTTCATGAGGTTGCCTCAGGCCTGAATGGTCTTTCGGTAGAGATTAGTAACAGGCCGTTTGGGAAACTCGTGTGTTGGAGAGGAAATCCAGCAGCTCACTGATGCAGCTGCAACCACCATCCATACAGTTGTGCAGAAACCAGGAGGTGGCACAAAACCCAACATATTTCTTTGGCCAGCAGATTGTTGTGTTCTAAAACCCCGCTGAAGGAGAGATTTTAGCCAGCTCTGCATTCACCCTGTTCTACCAAGGCAGCAAGATGCTGAAGGGTTTGGAAGAGAGGCTGCAACTTAATTTTGCTGGCAAGCTCTTGCCAATGGCTCTGAGAAAACCATTTCCTCCAGGCTGACTGCCCATCGTGGCAGAGCGGCTGAGGCTTCACAACTTCTCTTGCTTTCAGCAGCCCCCTGTTTCACTTGCAAACAGGATGACATGTATGCCTTCGTCTGAGATGTGTTGCGTGCCTGGGAGCATGTGAGGCCCTGCTCTGCCAATTGTCAGCCAGTACATTCAGCAAGGATTACACTATCATTTTTCAGAAGAGAAAGGTGTCTTTTGGTTCCTGTCTTTTAAAACTGTGAGGTATTTGAACATCGCCTTGAAAGTCCTAAGGCAGTGATTTACGATGCCTTTTTAATCTAATTATATAACACACCCAAGAATCTCACCCTTGAACGATGGAAGAACAAACTTCAAATTATTTCCTTTTCATCTGTATTGCACAACTCGCTTCCTTGGAAAAGACCAGTGTTGCTGATCAGAAGCCACAGAAACCGAAAACCTCTGTGTCCACAGGCTTCACGTGGTGTCCCACTATGGGGAAGCCTTATTTCTCCTGCCTCCTGCCCTGATGAAGGAGTGGAGCAGAGTGGAGCAGGAGTTGTCACTGTCCTCTCAGCCTTTGGCAAATCTGGGACTGGGATGTGTGCTCTCCAGCAATGCAGGCACAAGCGTGTGACATCCCCAAGAAATAGCCTGGCATCCTCAGCAGCACGAATTAGATCAGAAGCTAGAGGAAGAAGTGCCCACAATCCACGGTGCGATAACCACTGCAGCAGCTGTCAGGGGTGACTCAGGAGGCATGTACATGTAGCTGTTCTCTGGTGCCTTGGCAAACAAGCCCACAATTTGATCGCCCACAGACAGCAGGAAACTTAGTGCCTGGTGCAGGACCATATTTAGAGCTCTCATCCTGTGCCATCGGCTGCCGAGCTAGCAGCACAAGTTACTAAATCTGAGATGGCAGTGCAGTTGCGGTAATTTCCAGAGCAGTTTACCCAATGCTTATTCCAATAATAAGGCAAAAGGAGGAGGATCTGCTAGGGGCAGGAAATCCAAAACTGTTGGTTCTGTATTTCACAGGATAAGGAAGAAGTTAAGATTAACCATCTCATCTGCATGCCTGTTTTGCTGCAAGTCATTAAAACTACCAGTTACCCTTGTGCTGAGTTCAGTACACTGAATGGCCAGGCCACGTCTTCTACTAAAAACCAGCCGGTTTTGATGAGCAGGTCTGGAACAGGCTCTTCGGTATCTTCTTTGACAACCAAAGCCAGTAAGGCATCTTTGTTTTTATCAGATTTGTTTCATGTTATGTCAAATTCAACAAGCCCAGGAACATGTTTCAGTGCTTTGATTCCTCCTTTTTTTTTTCCCTATGCCCAGCACGAATGACCATAATACTGCAAAAATGAAGGTAAATTTGCTTTTGTTTTCTTCTTGCTCCAAACAGCAAATAATGCTGTGACAGATGTTATGCTCACCAACCAAAATCTTGTGCTATGATTAGCTATTATTAGCATGCGTCTAATCCCTGGGGGATTAAGTGGTTCATCTAAGCATGGCTTCAAGTGTCACCTATGTCTCACATGGACATATACTAATCTGTTTTGTTGGAAACAGATGAAGTGATAAGTGTTTGGAAGCCTTCTAATTTACAGAAAACACTGCAGTTTGGTGGCTGTCAAGTCCCCATGTCAGGGTGGAAGAGGACACATCGTATTCAGCGTCAGTCCCTTTAAGATCTAATGGGCATCTACCTCTGAAGTGCAGTTTAAGAAGTTACTTTTTGTGTGACTCTTTAAGTGGCCAAGCAGTCCCAGTTACCATCAGCTCATTCCTATGTGGATTTGCCCAGGCTGCCTCTGAAGACACGCAGATAGCATGAACAGGCTATGTTCAGTCACTCTGCTGCATGTAAAGTACCGCTGCCTCCCTCTGAAGTGTAAATGGAAGCTGCACAGAGGCCAGACCAAAGTTTCCCCTGGCAGCAAGCAAGGGCAGCATTTTCCAGACAATGGCCAGCCCTAAACAAGCTGCCTGGAAAGCAACACAGTTCACACCAGCTACAGGGCAAAGCTGTGTGCTTCTGTTCAGGAATTCCTGGGCAAGAGGTGATAAGTGATCACTGGAGCAAGCCCAAAACATCCAGAAGGCTTTAGCTTCACTCTGGAAGTCCAGACTGTTGGATCTGAACCAAAAGCTTCAGGACTTCCTGGGCTCACTCCACAGGAATCACAGGGTTGTCTCTAGTGGTTATGTCCGAGGCTCCCCAGCACTCAGCACCCAGCGTGAGGAATAACTGCTAATACTGGCAACTCCTACTTTAATGTTTGAAGTCTTAGAGCTTCCAGGTGAGACTGGGAGAAAGAGTACAGGAGCAGCCGTTGTATTTGGGGAAATTCTCAGGCGCTTGAGAATGACAGGCATGGTTTGCTGCCAAAAGTACTCTTCTAGTGATTTCTGCCTTCTTGTCTTTTTATGATGTATTGCATCCCCACGAAAAGCTACTAGAAGGAACATTTTAGGAAGGAGAGAGCTGTAGTATTTATGGAACTGGAAATGTTGGCAAAATTAGCTAGGAAGAACGTACATAAAAATGTTTCAGTGCACAGGAGAACTGATGAGTCCCAAGATTTTGATACGAACATGAAGGCAAAACTGCAGTTCTGCGTTGTTTTGTCCCCTCCGACATGTAGGGAATGCATAATATTTTCCTCCTCTTGCAAGGATCACCTTAATTTGATGATGCAGGTATCAGAAGAGCTAATTATGTAGCTGCTCCATGCAAGTTGTCAAACTTGAACATGTGCCTATGCAGATGCATGTGTATAGTCCAAGTGTCTCTCTAATTAATGCTCGGTGCTTATTCTCCTAACATGTGTTAGAAGCAGAAAGACTTCAATGAGACAAAGCAGTGGTACAATCAAATCAGCAGATTTATTAGCTTTCTGGGCAGCTTTTTCCATTATGTAAAAGCTGTGTTTGTATTAGTATAGTAGTCAGACCCACCAGCGTGGGGATTACAGTTGGTTTTTACATAATGGATTATCCAAGATTAAGCGTTTTATTCAGGCGCACGAGCAAAAATAACCAATTAGTGACTTCGCAGATTCCTTATTTAAAGGGAGCTGGAGGACAATTGACACAAAACTCGCCTGCTACCCACAGCCCAAAGACTGAAGCAGAGTAGTCTCAAGGATCTCCAACATCTCTACTCAGCAGGTAGGTCTCTACTAAGCAGAGGTGGATCAGACTGGCGTCTCTTGCAGCAGGGAAGTGCAGCTTGCACGGCAGCAGCTAGGAACAGAGCAGCTGCATGGGTGTTCGGGCTCTGGGTTGGTAGCTCAGCTTGGATGGTGCTGATGAGCACCAGGTAACTGTTTTACCTTGGCATCAGGACAGGTATTCAGGGTCAAATACTCTGCAAGAGTGTATCATGCTCTCTTCCCAAACTCTGAGAAACAAGTATACTGGGATATGGATGAGCTGGGGTACTCAAAGAGAAAAATAAAGCCATGGGCAACTAATGGTTGTGCTGCAATGACAGATCAAGCCTCTAGAAAACTGATATCATTTGTCATGTTTGTTGAAGGAATGGTCAGAGGGCAGCCAATACCGAGGTGTATTATGCCATTAGAGCAGGCACCTAGAAAAGGCCTGTTTTGGTGATGAGAACTGGTGATAAACAACACAGCTTTTCTGGCTTGACAGCGAAGTGGACATCCACTGTGAAATAATTGGAAACAACATCTTTACAATGTACAGCGCTTTAGCAGAGCTCATCAGAACATTTTTCTTCCTGTGAAAACAAAATTCAAAACATTTCCATTTTTTACCAATTCTTACCAACCTTATCCATAATCTGTCTTGATTTATAATACAAAAATGAACTGCATTACTACTACTGGCAAGCAAAATACTCTTGCAAAGTAATTGCCACTGATGATCAGTTTTGGCTGAATTTAGGCACCACAATGACTCGGTATCAGTGGAAGAATTGGTTGTCTACTTAGTATGGAAAGAAACTAGTTTTAAAATGATGGACAGGCATCTGTAGCACTAGCTACCTCCATCTACTGCATGAAATAAACCCCCATGCCTGCTTTTGTCTTGCAGAATGAAATACGCGCAGTATGTTTTCCTGGCCTCGGTCTTCTACACTGTTGAATACAGCCTAGCTCAGACCTGTGCAGTGGAGTCTTTCGCTGTGAAAGACAATTTTGATCCGAAAAGGGTAATTATGGTTACTTCAATAGTACATGTGAAGGAGCTTTACATATAAACTCTTTTTCCAGGTTATGAGTTTTTTTCACCTAAATGAGTTCTTCATCAAAAAGTTAACTTCTTTCCCATGCTGTCTTGCAGATGCTGTTCCTGTAGTTTGCTTTTTCAGTACTGTTTAACCTCCTGAACATTATGGTAAAATTGGCCTTGAAAGCCAGGGATGTTACTCAGTTAGAGGTCATCTTCTGTTAGCTCAGCACAGCTTTGAGCTTTGAGCAGTTCCGTGAAAGAAACAATTTAGATCCACGTCAGAGAAGAAGCTCAAGCACAAGCCCTAGGGTACTTACATCCATCACTAGTCATTCTTGGGAGTCATAGCAAACAGAAATCTTACCTAGTCTAGTATCCTGAACACCGACTCTTGTTTGAACACATCATTTGTGCTTCTGAAGAGGAAATGAGGGCTAACTCGCTGTTGGAAAGGTCCAGATGTGTGTCAGTACCGATGTTAAATAATGGTCAGCAAACACTACAATTCCAGGGGCAGCTGGGATGTGGCAAACACTTTCTCTGTACAAGATTGGCTTTGCTGGAACAAACCATGTCCAGGGAGAGCTTTGGGAATATCCCACTTTTAAAAAGTCAAAGTTTTCGCTCCAGCTCCTGTATTTGGGAATTAAGGGCTTGCAGGCTTAAGTATATAACTAGCCTAACAGATTTCATTAGCTTCAGTGCAGAATCAAATTTAACACAGCTAGATCCTGCTCTTCTCAGCATTTCTACTGATAATGTTAACTGTTAAGGGTCCTCTTCTCTGTCAGTCACTTCTTCAGATCTTGTTTTCATTTTACTAGATACTTCTTGTACATTTTCTGGGGCCCATTTTTCGCGTGAACATATTCTTTCCCTTAATCTCATTCCATTTCTCTCTGTGGTTAACTCTCCCCAACACACTCTCTCCTTGTTTCAAGTACATAGTCATCACTTTCTGCCTTGCTGGGTAGACCCTTTTCCCCATCAGAGATCACCTGTGGCCCCTGGAAGACACAAAGATTGTCTCCAGCCAGCTTGCTACAGTCTTCATGCCTGCAATTTGACATTGTTGAATTTGGTATGGTATTTCATGGAAGAGAAGGGTCTTGAACAGGAACAGGGAAGAGCCAGTCTCTCAGAAGACGTCTTGGGATGTGAGATGCTTTTGGTGCAGGGTCACTGTGACGGGAATGTCTCACTTGACAACGCGTACGCGCACACAGCAGTGCAGAGCTGCTAGACCCACTCCTGACACGGAGGGTTCAGCAGGCAGCACTGCAGGACCTGTGTGCTACATGCTCACCCAAACTCAGGCTGGCGTTTATCAGGCAATGGGAAGTCAGAAAGGCACTTCGATCACAAAATGGTTTTTGTGCTAATCTTGCCATGGTGGCTAAGCCAGATATTAATACATTTCCATGACAGTATGCAGGGAAATGGTATGCCCTGGCCAAGAAGGATCCAGAAGGCCTTTTCCTTCAGGACAACATCTCTGCTGAATACACCGTGGAGGAAGATGGCACAATGACAGCGTCCTCCAAAGGCCGAGTGAAGCTTTTTGGGTGAGCTCTCTTGACTTTCAGCTCTAGCTGCTGCCATGAGGTACTGGATGAGGGGGACATGGATGGTGATCTATCCTGAACACACAACATGGCTGGGTTTTCTTCATCAAAAAGAGAAGTTTAGCCAAGGTGTTGGATTAGAAGCTAGAGGTTAGACACTTTTGAGTCCTGAATTTCTTCTCAGCCTGGCTCAGGTTTGGGTCTATCACAAAACTACTGCATAAAGTTAATTATTAAATCAAATCTTGATTGATGGAGTGGTTAGATAAATTAATTGCACTCAAGTAAAGGAGCAAATGAAGGCTGTGGGGCTGCAAGGGCAGGACAACCCTCATTTCACTGAGAGGTTATGGGGAAGGAGAGGAGCATTACTTTCACAGATGTCTCAACACAGTGTTGGACAGGTTTCTGAGGAGAACATGTGGTTAACTCTTAGATGTAATTGCAATGCCTGAATGGACAGATGGCAGGAAGCTTAGAGTTCTGCCTGTTGGACATGATTACTACAAGGAATTACAGCATGTAAAGAGATTAAATAGCTTTACTAGTGCAGAAAAGAAAATCTGTGGCTTCCAATAGGCTAGTGCTAGCAGGTGGCTATGAACCTTGTACATCTTAACAGCGCAGCATTCCAGGATGTTTTGGGAGTGGGCAAATGAAGCTTTGCAGGCATGCCACACAGCACAAGTGGGAAGATTCCTGGTAGGACTCTTCAGAACACAAGTGGGATCTCAAGGCTGCTGCAAATTTTATTTCTGCAAAGGCAGGATAAGGGGAAGCACAGCCTGAGTGAGGGGAATGAAGACCCTTCCACTGTTTCACAAATCCAGGTAATGCTTGACAAACGGTGTTGAAATGTGGGTGGCATTCAAAGCAAACAGATACCAAACAAAGAAGGGTAGAGGAACAAACGGACTCCCACAGGGTGTCTCAAATGCTGTGTGATGGCTTTTCACAAGCTTAGCAGAGAGGCTGTAACTATTACTGTGCTTGTAACTGACATCCCTGTGCTCATATTGCTGGGAAAGGTTAGACACGGGAGAACCAAACTCCCTTCCTCTGCCTGGGGCACAGCTACTGACGCCAAATGAGCCCAAAAGCAGGTCAGCTCACCCTGCAGACTTCTAGCAGGGAGCCGAGAAACCATGTTCACTCTTGTGCTTGGTGGCTGTCTGCTTGTACAGAAATGAGTGGTAAAAAGCCTACTGAACTGAAGGAGTGTCAGGGCACCGCCCCAGCCACAGCATAGCTGTACAGCCAAGTTGGGGACCAGACAGCAGCAGCAATCACCGGCAGTGACTGGGGGGTGTCGCAGACTTGCATTACTTAATGACAGTGACCCTGCATTAAGAAAGGCCATGCCCATGCCTGAGGCAGTTGTGCCCAAGTCCTGAGTGAGGGACACCCATCTGAAGCTCTGATGCTGCCGGGTTTTACCTTGAGTCTTATGGATCTCATTGCAGTTTCTGGGTGATCTGTGCTGACATGGCTGCTCAGTATACGGTACCTGACCCAACCACTCCAGCAAAAATGTATATGACCTACCAGGGACTGGCCAGCTACCTCTCCAGTGGTGGTGAGTGAAGTTCTCCAGCCCCCTGATGCTAGTCAATTGCTTACAGCTATCCAGATGTGTGTTTCAGCATAGGAGCAGGAAAAACAGTTCAGCTCAGATTGCTCCAAGTGAAGACAAAACATCCTTTTTTGGGAGGGATGCTTTATCCAAGCAGTGAATTTTATCTCCACAGAAAGGGCAGCATCCAGAGACTCCCCAGAAATGCCTCTTATCCACCATATATGTTAACATGGAGGCTTAGAGGCATTGGGCCACACGCACGGATTTTGTACAGCCAAGTGTGGTGTTGAACTTGGGGAAGCAATACTTCCTGGGCCCCGCTGTGGGCGTTAGAATAGTGCTGAGGTCAATCATCCTTGTACTCCTCATAGCTAAACAGAGGAGACAGGTGGACCGACAGCTGCACTGCAGCAACAAGACATTTCTCCTCAGGCAGGCAGAGCTGGACTCAAAGAAATGGAGCTGTTAACTCAAGTCCCCCTCTCAGAAACTGCTTGTGCTGAACCTCACTTATGCGCCCTTCAAAGCCCATCCTTTGTGCCTGAGCCTCCCATAGCTGCAGCTCTCCAGCTGCAGAAGTTGAGGAGGACTTCTAATGTGTAAGAAAGAAATACGTTCACTTAGTACTGGCACATAAGCCACACCAAAAGGAACTTAGTTGAGCAGGGCCAGAAAACAGGAGGAATGTTCTGCTGAGGCTTCCTGTACAGGAAATGTAATCTGTACTGTATGTCCTTCCTTCCACCACGCTTGAGTGAGCAACATAGAGATATTTTGTCGTTGAAAACCTAGAAAACTGTAGTCCTCCTAATTCTTCTAGCCTAAAAAACAAAAGGTGACAATGCACTGAGCATCATGCCGAAAAACATGGTCTCAAGATGCCCTCTGCTTGTCCCAGTTCTTCCTTCATGGTGTGGAGATAAGGTGGATGTGTGACATGATTATAGATCCTTTGGAAAGCTATCCCTGCCGTGTGTTGAAGTTTGCCATCTCCCTGCTGAAGGATCTACCCCTGCTCTGTTTTGCCCACTGTGACAAACCCATGTGTTCCGATGTTTCAGGGGACAACTACTGGGTGATTGACACCGACTATGATAACTATGCCATCACCTATGCCTGCCGCAGCCTGAAGGAGGACGGCTCCTGTGATGATGGCTATTCTCTGATCTTCTCACGCAATCCCCGTGGCCTCCCCCCAGCCATCCAGCGCATTGTGCGCCAGAAGCAGGAAGAAATCTGCATGTCTGGCCAGTTCCAGCCTGTGCTTCAGTCAGGTACTTGGGGCTACTTAGCAAACTCACTGAGCTGTACAGTAGGTGATTGCATTTGTGTTAATGTGACAGAACCACAGCAAACTCAGTTGTTCCTTTTTGGCAACTGTTTCTTAGTGTTAGATCTAATAGAAGAGCTACAAAGGGAAATCCATGCAAGGGCAAGAGCCTGCTACAGGCTGGTTCTGCAGCCTTAAGATTGCTACTTACAGGAATCCTGTCTGTTGAAATTGGTACACTATCAGAAGATCAGCCTTGTTACTGTAGCAGACAGGACAGGGATGGATGCAACAAACCAATGTTTCTGCACTTGGAAATGCTTGTCTTGGCCACTTGCATAATAGCATCTTACCTTGGGTCTGTGCAGTGTCCTCCAGGAAAGGATGAGAAGGTGCCTCCAGGAAGGACCACCCTCACACTCCTTAGTTCCATCATGACTTGTGTCCTGTGTGGTCTGAGTAGCAGGGGTGAGGGGCTCTGAGCAGCATTTCTGACCGTGTCTGCTGGCAGTGGGAGTCAGCAGCTGCACCACATACGTGCAAACAGACCATGTCTAAAGCCCATTTTGAGAACATTTTTCCGGAGGTACAGGAATTGATCTTCTATTTCAAATGCTGTTCATCAGATAGGCAGATACTTTTTTAGGGCTATGCTGGAGGCAGAAATTCCTCTTTGCTGGCAGTTGAGTACTCACATCCTTCACATTTTCAGTGCCTTGCCTTGCCTTGACCCTTTACTAACACACTTATGTAACACACGTGTTCCGCACTGTGGGACAAGGAACGGCAGCTAAAACCTCCTGAACAGCACATCGTTGTGTCAGCCAGTCCTCCGCTACAGAGCAGCTATTGGCATCATCCAAGGCTGTGGCCATGGCATGAGCAGCCCTGCCCCATCCCCCTCTGTACTGCTCCCTGTAGCAGAGGGAAGGCAGCTGGTTTGCAGGGTCATGGCTGGGCACTCAGGAAAGCTGAAAGCCCACGGCTAGCTGGGAAAGGCTGTCTGAGTCTGCGCCAATAGACACGGCAATGCAAACTGCAACTTTTGCACCCCACATCCTAGTCTTGTACTGTGATTCAGAAGCACTCTAGGAAGGTTGTAGCTATAGCTTCACTCAAGATTAACAGACTGTTAAAACACTTTGCAAATTTACTCACACAGACTAAAGTTTACTTTTCTTTCTTTCCAGGGGCCTGCTAAAAGTTCGCTTCTGATCCTATCCTTAAGCACAGAAACCAGACCTCTTGGTCTTGAAGTTGCCACTCAACTAATAATAATAAAAAAAAATCATAGTATGGAATAGTGTGTTTTTCCTCAAAAACACATGAAAATATTGGGGGATCTGTAAACTGTGTGCAATATAATAGTGATATTTGAATTTTCAATGGAATACCTAATGTGGCATTTGTCAATAAATGTTTTTGAAAAAAAAGGCACCTCTGCAACTGGTTTTTATTACCTGCTGTCCTGTCTACTGGGGAGCAGAAAGACTGAGGATGCTCACTGAGGACAGGTGAGACAGCAGCCAAGGGTGTTCCCAGCACAGGTGGGGCAGTGCCGCTTCCCAGCAGGGGAGCAGGGCAAGGATGGTGAGAGGGGCAGGTCCCCTGACAATGCTGATCATCAGACAAGAGCATGGTGACAGGGCAAGTCTGGGATTCACCTAGGAAGTCCAGCCAGCAAGTGAGGGCAGCAAGGCACAGGGCAGGGTGCAGGCACGCCGGTGAGATGGCTCCAGGCAAAACCACGACTGAAGAGCGTGTCTGAGGCAGAGCTACCCGCAGCAAGGCTCCCAAGGGGAGGACCACAAATGCAATAAAGCAGATGCTACTTTCAATAACACTGGACATTGCTTTAAATGAGCAGGTGCTTGCATTTCTAATGGCATTACCAGTAATTTGCTCCCCTCTGCCTTCATAATCCAGTTTTCAGTATTTGAAAGGCATAGAACTGAAAGATATGGAACAGACTGGTTTTATGGCCAATAACTTCGTAGATAGAGAAAACCAAAAGAAGAGTACCTAGAAATCTCCATGTAGAAAAAGGGTTACTTGAGCCAGCATTATTGACATGTATTTCCCACTGCTTTCAGCAAAATCACATTCACTTCGTGTTTCCTAGTAATAAAAGTAGCAGTCTGGAACACTCCAGCACCCTGCTGAACCCTGCAGTTTGTCAACTACACAAATTTTTACAAGTTAAAATTACCAAGCAGAGGTAAGACCAAGCTGAACAGGCCCTACTCCTGCGGCTTCAAAAAGGTGTGTGGTACAAGGGTGAGGTTGACTGAAGACCTTCAGAGCACTGCACTGTTAAACAGCTACTGCAAGATGCTTGCACAATCTTACCTACAGTAACTGGAAAGAACATAGAAACCAAAGACCAGAGACACTCTCCAGGAACAGAGACATTATCCCAGGGATGCAGCAAAGTCTCTCAAACTCATATTTCCCAGGACTTCCTGGCAATACTCATAAGGTTCTCAACCCACTTGAACAAAGGTGTCCTTGCTCTTCAGGTCTAGAAAAAGCTACCCTGACAGGGAACAAGATTGTGAACTACCACCTAAAGCTAAGGACAGAAACAGAGGAGAACTAGCAGGCAATGGTAACAAAAGCCCACACAGACAGAGAACTACTGAGTGTTGAAAAAATATCAGCCTTTTCTGCTGGACTAAGTGCAAGGTCAGTGCATTGATTGAATGTTCTCCACTTGCACCCTTCTCCCAGCAGGAAGTACTGGGGTGGAATCCGTGAACTTAGGACTTGTATAACAACTGATTAGACAAGGCTAATGCTTAGCTGAAGGAGCATGGCCTTTGGCCAGAACTTTCAGACCAATACTACCAGTCTTACAGAAGTAGGATTTTTAATGTCTATGGTTATAGTAATTGTATGACCAGAGCAGATGACAGCACTAGCAAGAAGAGACAATCAATATGCAGGACCAAATGCATCCTTATTGTGCTTGGTGTAGTCTGTCTAGATGAGATAGGCAGTGAAATTCCTCCTCAGCCACATGAGGCAAAGCCCACAGAATCATAGAAACATAGTGGCGATCCTGGCTGAACACACCATAGAGTTTACGTGCTCCAGGAATTGTACTTGGGGCAGCATGTTTCCATCAGGAGCACAACCAGGTCCTCACCGTGTGATGTGGTGAGTTAATGAACAGATGGGAGCTACCTCACATCCATTTCTCTCCAGTGACTGCAGGAAATGTGAAAGACAAGGCAGGGTAGGGCAGGCAACCACGTGTGTTCTGATGAGATTTACACTTCTCTTGAAATTCTGTTCAGTTCAACATGAAATATCTCAGGTATATCTAGAGGCAGACATACTAGAGCTGCTGTTTGAGCTGGCTGCTGTTTGAGCTGCTGATGAAAAGCAGGCTATTATTCCTGGGTTTTAAGTGTGTGTTCAGGTCCCAAGTCATACTCTCTGTCCTGCACAAACTTTCCACTAACAAGACAAAATAAAAAAATTGTTTATGCATTAAAAGGACTGTTGTTTTGTCCTCAGAAGGTCCTTTAGTGCTGGCAGAAAGACTATGACTGCGCAACAGCAGGAGGGACCCTGCAAGGATATCGTCCTTCACACACCAGTGAACCTCCTCTAGCAAGGACACTGCAAGTCCTGAGATCAGACACTATGATACCACCCTGAGTTTGACCAGTTTTCCCCGGGCTGTGGTAACTGAGGCAATCTATGCATTTAGGTTTCTACTTCAGCCTTGACATTTTTTAAGGTAAAGTTCCCTTTATGCTTCAGTTTTATGTAATGTTGGAACTTCCATGAGTTAAGCTACCTTTTAACTCTTGCTCTGGTAGCCACTGCGAGATGCTGTGTGGTACTTGGTTGTTGTCTGAGGTTAAAACATGACAATACTTGAGAATAGTTTTTACTTCCCAAGATTAAGTTACTGACATAAGAGTTTTAAGCAGTTTCTACAACACAATGATGTTTTTACAGGGTTCATGTGAAAGATTAAAAACCGGTTTTATTGGCTAGCACAAAAGATGGTAACAAATGTAGCATATACAATTAGACAACGTAAAATACTCAGTTGAAAGGTTCTTTCAGTTGCAAAACGGTTATATAGCCTCACAAGCTTTTGTTTGAAGCGCGGGCAAACAATCCCATGTTGCAGTTGCAGTTACATATTCTTATTTGGATTAATGAACAGCAAGAGAAATACATGAGTGCTCTGCAGTCTTGCTTTGGTTATGATACTACAAAACTGCTAAGCACCTGAAATTCACAGCTAGTGCTACGGATACTTGGCACTTCTGAAAACTCAAACTGTAATGGGCAGCTGACCACTACATGTAACAGAGGAGATTAGTAAAACATGCAATTTTGGAAACACTATCAGAGTCAGCAACAGATGGTTACAGAAATCTCAAGTTTCAAGTACTAAATAGCATTTTTCTGGATACATTAAATGATTAAAAAAAAAAAACGCCATTTCAAAACTTTTATATTTTGTTAGAAATAAACTCATACCTGGAAATACCAACTTCTCTTCTCTCTGTAATACATGTTCATTGTTGTTAATACATGTTCATTTCTTAAAGGCATGAGTTTATATCATAGCAGCAAAGAAGATTTTCAGAAGAAATCTTCTATTTTTCATGGTTTGCACATCTATACATTTTCATCCCTGAATAACAAAATCAATACTATTCACTACAGCTATGTTTCTTTTTTTTGTTGTTTTTTTTGGGTTTTTTTGGGGTTTTGTGTTTTTTGTTTTGTTTTGTTTAATACACCTGTAACTAGTGCATAGTCCTTGGTTTGGTAAAGACTGCTATATTCTGATTGCCAGAATGGCAAAATTTTAAAGCAGAAGGGCTACTCAAGTAGGACATCCTAACACACTAAACTGTCCTCTTCAGCTCCTGTATCTTCCCCTGCTTCAGACACACTAAAATCTCTTAAGAGTATACTTAGTATTTCTCTAAATAATTTTATTCGTGGTTCCATCTCACACTAGCAAAACGACATGTGTTAACTGCTAGATTTTACTTAACTGTGTACACTGGTTCTTCACTCAGGGGCTATTATCACAACTCTAAAATGTGTTTTTAGTATCCCCATCCAAGTAGAATGTCTCAATAACTTTTTTTAAATTGAAAGAGTTTTCAATTCAGTAGGCTCCATGGCCCTTTTCTGTTCTGCCTGTATGGACAAGGAACTGGAGGACTAGGATGTGACAAGTGCCCCTTATTCAAGGAGGCAAGAAATATTTTTTCTGAATTCTGTGACAGAATGAATCTTTTAAGGCTAATTTCAGTATAGGCACAAGAACAAGAAAGCGGCAAGTGAGGAGATACAAGGCCACATCTCACATACACTGACTTTTTGCATATGCTTCTTTTCTGTGCTGTAGAAGTTGAGGGTATTTGAGGTAGTTCAGCTCTCTCCTACTGTGCAAATTTGGGCACTTCTTTTTTCTGAGACCTGAATGTTTCATCAAATATGCAGTTTTTGTTGTTATGTTGGTGAGGTGGCTGATGTCAGCAAAGAGAGCAGTAGGGGATTTGTTTGTGTGACAAAGTCACTGCTCTTATGGAAAACACTCTGGCTGTTTTCACTGGCATTATTCTTCTCTCTGCAAGCCTGTTAAAGGCACAGCTCAAACTGTGCCAGTTGTGAAAAGGGAAGAATAAAACAGCACCCCTGCAATTTCAGAGAACTTTGCTGTTTATCCAAAGTGTTTGGCAGCTGCAAGCACAGCCAGTGGTGAGCTGTAGCCCACGATCAAGGGCTGTCACACGCTTGTGCACATGCTTTGCAAAGCACAGGAGCTCAAACTGTTCTTTGTTAATTTCCTAAGTGTCCTAAGTAGCAGCCCTGCTATATTCAGGAGTGTCCTGTCCTGTCATATGAAAATATAAAAGGCTCTAACTAGTGTTTCAGCTTTCTCCTGGCCATGCAGGGCTGAGTGGTCACTTACAGTCTGTGAGGGGAGGTGTTAGCTGTAAGGGCTGAAGGACGCCAGGCTAGGTGACAGCAATGGAGAGAAAGAGGGACTTTCAGGGTTAGCGACTCCACCAGAAAGAGGCAGCAGCTGACGGCCAGAGTCCAAACAGGTGACTTGGACAAAAACAAAAAAGAGAAAAGGTGGGGAAGTGGAGGCTAGGGCTCTCTGTGCCTTCTCCCCTCTGAGAATGAGCTGATAGCCCTTCCTCTGCATATGGGGAATAGCTCTGGCATCATGTAATGGTCACAAATACTGAGAGAGCTGGGTGGAGACCCCTATGTGAGAGAGTGAAAAACCTCATATACCTGAAGACATGGCAAGTGTTCTGAAATAACCCATTGTGACCAACCAGCAGGGAATAAGGGATCCTTCACTTCATGCTCTGAATGTGTCTGGTTGCTGTGCACTTTTCCATCAAACCCTTATGTCAAGACAGCCTGGCAGCTAAGGCAGGCAGTTCACTCTCAGACAGGTCATCCATGTGCCTTTGCTACCATCCCTATTCACACAGTGAAGCAATGGTCTTGTTCCTGCTACAGTCTGCAACCTCTATAAATCTCAGTTTGCCCTGGCTGTTAGCTGAGCTATTTAATAGTAAGAAATAATAAATATTTATCCCCATAATTCCTAGTTACCAGGCTCAATCCCTGTCCTACGGCAGCCTCCTACCAGCTGGGTTGGCAGTTGTGGTTGTTTGATAATGCTGTCTTTTGTGCTGTGAAGAGTTAATAGGGGCAGTTGCTTCTAACTTGCATTCCTAACTTCATCAGGTCATTTCCATACTCCCTCCTCAGGCTGGGAGGAGTTTATTTTTCTGGGGAGTTGTCATTTGCAAGGAACATACACCACTCTGACACCAAGCCAGGCACCACTCTTCAGAGTCACTTGAAAGCTTCAACATACTCTACGGGAAGAGAGGACAGGCCTGCCTTCCCCCAGTAGTCAATGGCACGCACTCTGTAAAAGCCGGAGACTGAGCTTCCTGCAAATGAAAAGGTTAGAAATGGTCACTGTGAAACGCTGACACCTATGGTACTTGGAGGATGTGAAGCAGACACTACTCCTGTAAAACGTAGGTTTGTGGAATGGGCTGGGGAAATCAGTTCTGCACTCTGTGTCTGTGCCTGTCTGACTAAAAATGATAATAAATTACCCACAAGTACTGAGTTTTTTACCTTGTTTCACCAAGGATGTCCTCTCTACTTATTAGGATTTGCAAGTACAGCTACAGGACTGCTTTCCCAGCAGTCCATTTGGAAAAAGGCTGTGACTTCTGAAATACACAACTAGGCATCTCCTTTTTTTCCAACTTACTTTTCTGCCTGAATTGTGCCTTTGGAACAGGTTATGTGGGGGCAGCTTCAACAAAGAAGCAGAACAAGAAGCACGCTAGCTGACTGAAAACCATCTGCTCTACTCAGGAAGCAACACCACTTACTTTAAAGGTATGTGAGTTCATGTTCCGTGGTTCTGCTAGTTTTTTATCCTTGATCCAGTTCAAAGAACACAGCTTTCCTTTGCAGAATCTTTGAACCGACAAGCAATATAAATTCGGCGTTATTTTATCTATTTAATTGATTTTTATCTGTGTTTTAGTGTTTTTATTCTAGAAGAAAAAGAATGCTAGAAATAACGGGTGAGGAGGAAGTTCCTAGAAATAAAGACTGCTGAGACATGATATTTTTTAAAGCAGTCTTTTTTGTTGTTGTTGGTTTTGAAACAAATAGTTACAATTGGCATATAATATTATAATATAATAATGAATAATGATTTCAGAGATTTGCCGTAGCCATGATTTAAAGTCTTTGCTTGCCTGTGTAGCCTTTACATTGCAGTAATAGCTGTGAACTTTTATGATGCAACCACTGCTGATGTTAAGGCTTCCTCATGGTAAGATAAGTCTGTATTTCTGGTAAAAACATCTCTGAATTGCTTTATAATAGTATCACTATGAAGCAAGGTTTGTGTGTGTTTCACCTAGCTCTCATCAGTGTTTATTACCAATATTTGTTGGATGGTCATGTTGCCAACTAAACAGCATTTGCTTAAAAAAGAAAAAAAAACAAAACAAAACAAAAACCCCCAAAACCAACAACCACCATCACCCCCCACCCCTCCGCAGATAAAAAAAAATATACCCAAATAAAACATCACTACCTTCCTTCACTTGGATATTTTATCCGAGTAAGCTTCTTTTGCAAGGTCCGGTCATGGTTTTTTGTGGGGGTTTTTGTTATCATTTTTACATATTTCTACACTAGCTACTTAGTGCTCCTTAAACTTCTCAGGGACCTTGCCAGGCCTGCAGCTGGGTGACAAATGGCTTTTGTGACAATTACCCATGGCATACTACTAATAATAATGTCCTCATGACTATTTGTCAATCACTGTTTGTCGTTGAGAATAAGGCTCTCACTGAGAATACGATACTAAAGGAAGGGATGTGCTCTTATTTGTGATGGGACTGTATGTTACTAGCAAGTGACTCACCTTCAGTAGTTACTAAACAATGTTTCACACACTCATGAGCGGCAAAATCAACATGACGGATTACCTAATATGAGTGTTCTTGCCATACCTGGACTGTAGACCCAGAGAGTGAATATTGTGTCTTTGGCATTAATCCGCTGGTACGCTTTTCCATCTGGTGAGAATTCCACTCCAAACGTCTTTAAACACCTAGAAAAGAAAATCAGAGAGGTTTGTAAATACAACCGATAATGTGTTGACCAATCAAATACTAGTCTCAGGGCTGTATCAATAAGAAGGACAAAAATAAGAAATGTTCAGTTGACTCATTCCTACCAAATGTAGGATGGCAGGAATTTTCAGTACTAGGAAGAACCAGGGCTCCAACAGCCCCCAGAAGACCACCTAGACTGACTTGCTACTTTGGGTATATGCAGCATCACAAAATGTCATGCATCTTTCACTCAGACACCAGGGTTATCAAGGATGAAGAGTCTAGGGAGACTGGCTTGAAAAGGAGCTAAGTCACTGCTTCCTGAGGCAGTCTGGTTGTACACTGGATCACCTTTCAGAGTTCACCTACAGAGGGTTTCCAGCCGAGTCCAGATTGCCGAAGCAAGCAACTGGAGCTTTTCTCTTCCAGTTCACATTCCTTACAGAGATGTGCAAGATCTCACCTAGGCATCTGCTGATAATATAACTTTTACCATGAATCTGCCTGCCACTGAATGCTGGTGAGCAACAGGCATATTTCTTTTGGCATATTTCAGACAGCAAATTAAGCAGGGTTCCTCTTCACAGTTTGTGCATGCAGGTCCTACAGTTCATTTTGTTAGACAATGCACTGTATCTATCTAGGAGTAATAATTCATTGATTTGTGAACTTGTTTTACTCTGTAGGGCTTGTGGAAACTTCGGGAGTAATACCTTGGTAACTCATTTGTATCCATTTTATTTCAAAGCTACTTACTTTGACTTCACACAATCATCGTCCCACAGCACAGCGACCTGCCCCTTTGTGAGAGGGATCAAACGAACACCAGTCACCTGTCCAAAGACAGAAGCCCATGTAAGAAAACTGTACAAACCAATCAGCCAGGTCACATTTCTGTGTTCAACCTTCCTTACTAATTATTTGCTTTGATTTTTCTTTTTCCATTGAGATTAGGTGTAAAAACAAAATTCTTGGCTCTGTAGCTTTTTGTAGCCTATGTCCTCCACTTGTCAACCTTGCAGAGGGCCTTCGGAGGCTCTAGGTACCACTATGAACATGGGTGAGACTGATGAGCAGATACAAATGTCTAATATGGCAGCCATGATTCCATTTTAGCTTTAGCTATCCAGTATTAACTGGAGAGCTGTTGTCAAGCCTCGTAGCACACCATGTGATTTTTAAAAACATGCTGCACTTTTCAGTCCTGCATTACTAATTTCCCACCACGGGAACTTCCATTCATCTCAGTGATGGCTCCTATCACTTGCTATGTAGTACTTTATCTTGAATTATATCTTCGAGAGCCTTCCCATCAAAGGAGAGAAGAATTGTTTATTTACTAATTCTTACATGGTACTTTTAACAAAAAATTAACTCAAATGGTCTTCTTCTAAGATTTAAGGCAGGCAGCAGTTTCTGTTTCGATGTGTCTGATAGTAGAATACAACACATACTTGATCAGGAGCTGATCTGGGTCTTGCACAGATGTGGATAAGAAAGACTGAGGGAATAGGAAGGTCTTGCTTCAGGGTCAGGATGCCACCTTCAGGAAATGGGAATGGGCCTGTTGCCAGTGGGTCCTGTGGAGCCAAACAGTAGTTCATTATAGTGCCTAAAGACCAACTGTTAAATCAGTGTAAAGTGCCCGTGTGTTTACTTTAGGACTCTAAATTTCCAATAGAGTTGATACTGCTAATGCTTACAGGCATCGAAGTTCTTCACGCTGGGAGACTTCAATCTCACCTGTTTTCCAGCTCTTCAGGAAACAGAGGGTTTGTCCATCTCACAAATTGGGTTGATCACAAATGCCCTTAGGCTCAATCTGTCACTTCTGGTAACCTCCCATGGATGCCTTTCAGGCTAGAGGTCTTTACATCTCTTTCCAGTGTGCAGAGCAAGCTACTGCTAGCTACAACAGCTACACAGCTGGTCTCTGAGGATGAGGCTGTACCAGATATGTACTAAAATCCTGCTGCTGCCCTTTTCAAGGAAGAGCTCATGTTTCCTACAGTATCCAACAGGCCTTAGCAATAGCCAGTTGTGGTGACTGGGTAGAGAAGACACAGTACTGTATCCCAAAGTCAGAAGGCAAGTAGTGTCTGTGCACTCTGAAGGGGATAAAGATGACCTCTTTTTTTAACCTGGGAGTCTGAATGCATAGGGGAAACTATGGGAGAGGGAGCTGAAGTGACAGGCTGCCCACATATGCTCACATATGGTAAGTAATCTCCACATGGCTTTCACCCACAGGGACGAGAGGAGTTCTCAGAGAAGACTTACTCCTTAACTACCTCTGTCGTGCATTCAGCACTACTGAGGATGAGGGAAAACTGCAGGTCTCCCTGTGAGCCCCTCACAGTTTTCTGAACTTGCACTCGGTAGTCTTCACCTCAGAGAGGTGATTATTAAGGGGGTTCATTTCAACTCTCTAATGCAGCAATTTGGCCATTCTGTAATATTAACAGGGTCATATGACTTATTTGGGGAGGTGGAACGGAAAAAGTCTCAAAGCTCACCGAAGATTCAGGAGAAGGCAGAACTTCCCCAGGAGCAACTGTGCCTCCTTACTTTATGCGTAGGCCCAGAGCGAAGAGGTTGTATAACATAAACACAAAGGCGTAAGTTGTGTATCAGCTACACTTTTCTGCAGGACAGCAAGTGAATTCTTGTGTGTATATGAAAAGCGAATGACTGTGGGCAAAGGAAATTTTGACTACAGGCCTTATTTCTTGTCTTTTTCACAAGCACTTTACCTGTACAACACTTCAAGCAAACACATAATCATACCTCAGCATCCCTTATTTGCTGGAACTGTTCTGGAGAAGGAAAGTCAGGGCTTCCTAGGTTTTTCCACTTCAGATAGGGATTGGTTTGGTTGTTATCCATGTAATATGTCACATACACCAGCTCTGCAGGAACACAAACAAAACAAAGTAAACTCTTTACTTAGATTTAAAGATTAACAAGAATAAATTTAGCAGGTGTGTAAGTCTACCTTTTCAAAAGTGATTTCAGAACTTTGGAGACTGACTTCCACTGGAAAGTCCCATGTCTAGCACTCTTATGAGCCTCTACAACTTACATTTGCCAAGTTTACATTTCAAATTATTACTTCCATAACCAGAATTGAAATCCTCTTTTTGCACAGGTGCTGCATGCATTTGTTGGGTAACCGCATCAGCTGCGCAATTGTGTGTTTGTGCTGGCTGTCTTGGAGTCATCTCATTAAGGGAACTGCTGCCTGGCAATATCCAGCCAAGGACACTGAGATCAATAGTTTTCCAGAAAGGTGGCATGTTGGCAGCTGGCATTAAAGGCAGGGTCAAAGTGTAGGTGTTAGGAATGAACCTTTCAAAGAAGAACATGATTACACCTGAGAAAATCTAGGAGTGCACAAAAGATGAGAGAGAAAGTTAACAAACTACATTCACTCTTGCAATGAACAGCAACTCAGTAGTTTTCCAGCTGACGTTCTGTCCTAAAGATCACTTAAAGTGAACTGCCTACATGGTATTTGTTTACCTCTAAGTTTGGGGAAGTGGGTGGCATTCACTATGACGGTGCTGATGTTGGATGAAGTCCTGTTATCCTCACTTGAATACATCAGTACAGTAGCTTGCCAGCTGTCCGAGGGCTGTGTCTCACTTGGGGTGTGCACAGATGCCAGCACACCAACTGTGCTGTTTTGAGTGCTTTCATCTCCACTGATCTTCACTTCTGCAAAAATCTGCTTTTCTCCTTTAAAAAATGTGACAACTGTAAGCATCATTGTTAGTCACTTCTGTATCAGAAGCTGCAGGGTCAAAATATGCAAATAGGCTGAGCATAGGTTGAGCTATGTTCTGCCTTATTTTACCAGTTACAGCCTTCAGTCAGATTTATTTTACAACAGCAGAGCATGCACATACTACAGCAGTTCTTATGCTTAGCAGTTCAGCTAGCAACATGTGAACAGGTGACAGCAAATTAGGTTCTTCCTGCAATGTGCTGCACGAGTCTTCCAGCTGCAGGGATTTCTTAAAGACAGTTGCAGCCTAATGGGATGTACCCCTTGCATCACAACAGGGAAGTACCAGTCAACAAAAAATGAGTGCCTGGCACACAGAGGGTATAAACAAAGCAGTAAATTAAATCAAACGGATAACAGACTCTCAGGAATATTTTATGAGCTATCACTCTCCGAGGAAATGAAGTTTCATTTTCTTAATCCAGCTAGTAAACAGTGAGTAGGAGAACTCCTGCTTTTATGAATGGTGAGTTGGCTGGAACAATCTTTCTCAGGCTGGAAGCTTCAAGGTAGGAGGGTTTATTGATATGTCTTTAATCAGTGGTTACTATACCTAGCAGTGCCAGCAAGCCCATGGCAGTCAGCACTGGTTTCCGCACCATCTGGACATGAGGTGGCTTTGTATTGTTCATCTGGAAACGTGCTGTCAGAGTCCGCTGCGTGAAGTAATGGGGGTAGTAACTCAAGAAGGCATTGTCATTACTCAGCAACGAGTAGTTGATGGTGTTGTTGGCTTTGGAAATGAGCAGGTTTTGGTGCTGGATGATTACCTGCAAAGTCATAAAAAAAAATGGACCTTCACCTTGGAGAAAATCCAACAAACACGCAGTACCTGTATTTTTTTAAAATCTTCACAGCATTCTGGAAAGAACTGTCATTCTGCCTTTTAGAAAAGACTGAAAAAAACCTGTCCATCACAATTCTTCGAAAAACTATAGGTGATATATTAATCACTGTAAAATCTGAAGTATCTACATAGTTTTGCCAGTAATAAGTCTCTGAAATAATTATTACTAGTACTCTCCATACATAATGAATACTTTTCCTTGTCTACTGCACTACAAATGACGCTCCTCTGACTTGAATAATTAATTAGCAATCAGGATTTACCATCTGAATTAAACCTAAATGGTTCCCCAAATCTGGAGTTATTTTGTACCTACTACACCAGTGTCTGTGAACTGGTCCTGGATTCTCTTTCTTATTAATCATTTTTCCCGCTTGGTGCTAACTTGGAATTAATTCTCCTGGTATTTCACTGGTTGCTGTGCTGTATTCCTGCAAAACATCGGAGTTCCCAAATTCTCTGTTTATTAGATTGTGCCTGAGTAGCAGACTCAAGCAGAACTTCAGAAGGCTGACAACTGAACAGTCTCACAATTGTGCCCCTGAAGGAACACAGGGCTTCAGCTTCTATACACCCAAGTGTTAATTTTCCATTGGATGTGTCTCTCCTCCTCCCTTCATATCACCACATCATTATAAACACTGTTGTTTTGTCTTGCAAACTCTCTGTGATGCAGTCAATCACTTGTTGCCTTAGAGAAGACTGCTTGTATATGCAGTCTCAGAGAGCTGGGAGCCTTTGTCTCCCCAGGAGCAGCTGATAAGATAAATCTTTTTTCTGGGTGACATATATGCTCCTGTGTTTGGGAATTATTCCCTTGCACAGGAGCACTTGGACTCCGTGTGCTGTATAAGATAGTGGCTCACAAAGCACCAGGCCTGCATTGGAAATTATTGCTATGCAGGGGAAGAGCTGAGTTTGCTCTGGGGCCAGGGTTCAATTACTGCAGAAGCAGGAATGTTGAGCATTCTCTTCTTCCGCTTTTCTAGTCAACATCAGTAATTACTAGCAGTAATTAATTAGGCCATGTGTCCAAAACCAAGACCATGTACAGCCAGTATCCAAAACCAAAGAATGGACCTACAATGAGAGCCCAAGGAACTTCTTAATCATATCTGATGTCTCTTGATGAGATAAATTTACGAAGGAGCTGGGAAATAATGCCTCACATATGTGAGGCAACAGTTAGCAGTACTGACACCAGAGCAGTAGAATTACATGGAGAGGGCATGTGAGGGAGTCATCTTATCAGACGGATCTAACTGGGGGACTGTATACATTCTCCAAATCAGTTCTCCAGCACTTCTCTGACCAGTTCTCAGTTTGATTTTGGGTTGGATTTTTTTTCTAAAGGAAAGATGAACAAAACTAATACAAATTAAATCAAGGTACTAAAACCAGACTATTCAGGGAAACCTCCAATTTATCAGTAGCTCTCCTTTTTTACGATCTACTAGTCTGACTGGTTGCTTAAAAATTAACTGTTAAGTCTACCTTTTTCAACTGCACTAATACATCAGGAGACACTATGGTGCCAAAACTACCAACAAACTGTTACCTTTACAACCATAGCTGCATAGGTCACATCAGCTCGCCAGAGTTGTGGAAGGGACCATCCAACCATTGGATCTGCTTCATCATTGTATATGGCAACAGAAGAAAAACTTGGAAACAGCTTCTGAATTTGTTGAACTGCTTCTACTTCTTGTTGCAAGATGTAGAGAGAATTCCCACCTCCCTGCAACAATATTTCATATCTGCTTTGTGGTAGTGAGAAAACAGTGGTAAACATACAGATATAAGTCATAAACACAAAACATATCCTGGGTCACCAAGCTGTTCTGGACCAACAGTATCAGTATTTTTAGCTCATCGACTATAGCATGTGTTGTTTGCATGAGCTCCTCCTAAAATATAAAACAGAAAATAAGTAAAGGAGTTGTTTCCCTTTGGGAATTAGGCAAAGGCAAATTTGCTTTGAGTCGAAGTCTTGTAACTAAACATCTTCAAAGCTTTGCAAGAACAGCTAACCAGGCTTCCTGCTATAGGCTGGACACTCATCATCATCATCATCATCATCATCATCATCATCATCATCATCATCATCATCATCATCATCATCTTTGTAAATCAGAATAAAATTTAACTTTGATTGAACTGATCGAAAAAATGGCTTTAAACTGAAATCTTGGACCAACCTTCCTATGGAGAGAGATGTAATCCAGCCTTACACCAGTCTCCCCCGTGAAGAAGTTGGTCCCATTGTAGCAATGACACAGAAGACTCCAGCATATGGGTGATTTGGGTAACGGATGGAAGGAATCCCCAGGCCCTCCAAATTTTAGAAGAGGACTGGCTGCTCTTAATCCTTCTGAGCAAGCATCATAATAGTTGAGGAACCCTGAAATCCAAGCAGATGTAGATATCAAAGATGACAACTCAGAAACTGGATCTAAAACTACAAGGAGATATTATAACCTTATTATCTGATTTATTGGCAAGACCTCACAAACTGGGACTACCCTTTCCTATGAACTGACAACACACAAAAACATCAAAACCTCAGCTGCCTTCACAAGATTCTTCCGAAGATTTTGTACGGATAGGTTCCCAAGGCATGCAACTGTCAATGAAGAGTTTTCTTCTTATTCCACCCTTCACCCCCTTCCTGCTACTAACTGTACTTTTTATCCACGTTAATGAACTGCATCTTCTTAGTGTAACTCCTGCTTTGCTTTTTCTGTTCTACTATCCCTGATGCCCAAGCAGGGAATAAAGTGTAGCCAGTAACATGACCTTAGCAAAACAGATTTGGTGTACCTGTCACATTCCTTATCACTCCTGTCTACCTTACTTCTTTGTCAGTATAAGGTACATCTCACTGCCACCCCTCTGTTCACCCCACACACCTGTCTCACTTCATCACACTCATAAGTGCTCCAAAACATGCTCACCTTTTACTGTCACAGACACATTGTCAAAGTCGTGGTGGTCTGGTTCATTCCACGTTTCAAAATTCCACTTAGCAACATGCTCCAATCCATACCTATCTGTAGGAGAGGCCTCATTTATCAGTGAGCTGCATATCCAGACAATACTATCAGTAAGTGACTTACACAGACAGTTCTATAAGTTAGGGCTGCAGGTGAGGCTCAGCATCCAGAAATACAACTACATCATTTCCCTCATTATTTTTAACAATGAGTGAAATGTGATTTGGGAGTTTCAAAATGATCTCTCGTTTTTGATGAAATGCAGCAATATTTGAAAAAGATGGAAAGTGAGAGGGAGATGACTTACAGCTTTGTGATTAGGGCATTCACCTACCCTTAATTCAGGTTGAGTCTTCTGCCTTGTTAGAAATATTTGAAGCTGGCATGCAAGAACTATTCAGGATATCATGCTCCAGTGAAAGCCGGTGGTTTACAACCACAACAATAAAACAAAGTTAAAAGTCAGTCCTTTGAGGCAGGCCAAATGTGCTACCCAGAACACTCTACTCATTCTGGATGTTGGCCACGGATCAGTAAAAAGAGGGACTATTATCCCATGGTGTCCATGGTCTGTTCTGGCATGGTTTTTTTCTGGTTTTGTGTTGAAATCTAGGGTCTTGAAATTTATCATAATACCCAGAATTTTTTGAAGTAGCTAGAAAGGACTACAACAGAATAAATAACAAGGCTTTTATTTTTTTAACTTACCTATGTATCTCCTGGCCAGAACCGTAATTAAGTTTCTCCACTGTACTACATGTTCTTTATCTTCAAAATCTAAAAAATATCCTGATGGATTCCCCATCAATTCAAATCCTAAAAAAGACATAAGAAATCGATCTCCTTTTTTTGTGACTGCTACCTCATTTTGATTAATGAAGAGGTTATCACATCATCTGAAACAAACTTGTTAATGAAGAAGCATCATTAAATGGGCCCTCTTTCCTGTTTTCCCATGTTCCCACCAGAAATATTTCACATTTGATGTTGTTTACTTGTTACTTGTCAGTGACTGTAGTAATCAAAACTAGTAATTGCCAACATAAACGCAGGGCTCAGAGGAAACTTAAAACAGTGGATGTTTGCATAAAGTTACGGGAAGTTATAACTTGAGTATCTACTTCTCTGGCCCTTTTAGGTATATGTCACATGAGTACAAAGTCTTCTCTTCAAGAGATCTCATTTACAAGTCCATCCATCTGAAACTACCTTCAAAGGCAGTGTAAAACCATTTGTGTTGTCTTAATTGCTATAATATAATTTTGCTCACACTGTTTTTCATGGACATGACGTAAAAGTAAGCAGGTAAATAATGAATTTTTATCAAAAGCACCTTTGCAAAAGCTCTCTAAGAATATTCTGATGATTGTACAATATGGGCAAACAGATATACTAAGCTGTGGAGGCAGTGAGCTGCCCTTACCTGGAATCAGTTTATTTTCCCACAGGAGATCCATAAGGTTATCCAAGGCAGTAAAATTGTAGTTAAGTTTGCCATTCATCACTCTGAAGAACAAAGATAATAAAAATTACAAATGCAAATATTATAGCAAAGATAGGACTTGATTAGTACATAATGAGTGAGATGGCTTCCTTCTCAAAATTTATATGTGACTTGGGTTCTTGGAATTGTACACAAACTTCCTTCCTCTACAGTAACAGGTGTTCACCATAAGCAAGTCATCTCTCTTGACCAATCCATGACCTTTTCCTACTTCAGCAGCAATAGATGCAATATAATGGATTTGCTTGGAGAATTCTGATTTTTTTAATAGAATATTAAGATTTCTAACTCTTTGCTGAAGTAAATTTACATAGATTTTCTTTTTTTGGTTAAGCTGTTTTTTCAGTTTCCATTGGATTACCCACTGCTAGGCTAGCTCTTTCCACATTGCCCCATATGCAGTCTTTCTTAATGTACTCATTTGCAATATATAATATAGATATCTTAGCAGCACTTCTTACAGATCTAGGTCCAGCTGAAAAATAACTTTGTGTCTTTCAAAGAATGCTGAATTTATGCACACAATGTCTGTAATTTTTACTTCAGTGTAAGCATTTGCTTAGTATTTCTCCTGTACTCCCAGGATCTCAGGCTGTAAATCTTTTACCCAGCTTTGAATAAATTCATTCAAAGACTTAGCAGCCCTATGATGCATCCCTTTGTGTCAGGGAATCATGCAGGAACACAGGTATCAAAATTTGGACATGCACATGCATGGGAACACTGGAATTCTTTTACTCAGGGGATGAAAAATGGCATTTGCAATTTATATGTGATATACTAGAAGATTTACGTTAAATTCCTGAAAGGCTTTTCTTGTCTGGTATCCAGCAGAAACAAATACAAAGTACTATGGGGGTCAGTTTCCCATAACTTCCAAACTTATGGTCTGATTTAACTGAAATCTGAAAGGGCTGGAAAATTTTTGCCAGTATGAAGTGCCAAACAGGAATTAACAATGAACTTCTGTTGAGAATATTCTGTTAGCGTGACTTACTGCTCTTTGGCCCAAGCCACAGCCTTGGCCTGGTGGCCAAATTCTGGCCTCAGTACGACCTGATCAAAAAGCTTTTTAAGCACTCTTGACATAAGCCCAGCCCTGGTCACACAGCAGCGCTGAGTGGACTCTTGGCAACCCCTCTCAAAGCTGATTTCTCCAGCCGTGCTAGGGCACTACAACTAATTCTTCTGGTACAGTGCAGCCTGACCACTTCTCCTGAAGTCTTGCCTGCTCTTTCCTAGGCACTTTGCCTTTGCTTGGACGGAAAGCTGTATAAGTGAACTACTGATGCAACGCCCTCAGTATGATGGAAGGGGGAGAGACACTCACAGCTCTTGCAACTGATCAGCACTAGCACAGCATGACAAGCACACAGGATTAGATATGAGAATGGAGCCATCAAGAGAGCTCTTAAATCAATGCTGGGCTCTGTGCTGAGAGTCACAACTTGTTTCTTTCTGTGCCTCCCTATGCATTTCTGAGCCTCTTTGATGGAGGCTCTTCCTCTGTGCCTTCTTGTCAAGAAAAGGTTTTAGTGAAGAAACTGTAATAGCAGTTCCAAATTCTCAGAGAATTAAGAAGGGCTGACAGAATTGCCTAGTGAATAAATAAGGGAACTGTGGAATCTGAAGAAGACAAATCTCTGACCAGGGTCTAGAAGAGGAAGACAAGGCAGGCAAAGTAAGTGTAACATAGGCCATATCCACTGTGCCACCTCCACATGTTATGTAATGAAGCACACAATCTTAGCCCTAACCTGGTCACACTCTTTTCCAAAGACTTAAAGCAGGCTTTTTATTCTTAAAGTATATCCTACTACCACAACAGAAATTGTCATGTATGCAGTCACTGATGGTCTTAAGAGTTCCTGCCCAACTCAAATGGTGCAACTGTAAGAGAAGCGAAGAGCAGAAAGAAATTTATTTGCTTTAGTATACTTTAAAGTATTTTAAAAGTTACTGTTGAACTAAAGAATGGCCATTTGGAACCAGGGTTTTTTTTCCTTGGACAAAGGTTTAAAAAAAAGGCCTATTCCAAAGTTCAAAGACAAGTTTTGGGTTTTTTTGCAAAAACTAGTTCTGCTCCCTCAGATACATTAACTATTTCCAGTTGTACCCTGTGTTCTATTGAAATATTTGCTTACATGCACACTTACAGTCAGTGTGCCTAAGAATGATTAACTATACTGTCTTGTAAAAAGTTAATAATGCCATTTAGATAAAAGCAAAGGAACTAGGGTCTTCCTGACTTGAGTCTAAGGCCGACACAGTATTATGTGAAAATATATGCACAAATAAAACCTTCTATTTCATGCCTGTATACTAAAGGTCCCAGGACTTTTAAATTTTTCCTACTGCATCAATTAAGTAACACATTTAAAACAGAATGCCATTGCCAACCATGACTGAGTGATGGTACATGAGATGTTGTGTTATGTGTGTAGGTGTAGAGGCACTTCTTACGTTCTTTGCCTGATCTGTCACTTTATAAGAGTCTCCCTTCCAAGTGGACCAAACAGTATGCTCCTATTAATAAAAAGATTACTTGACTGACAGGAGTGACACTTTCCCAGATTTTGATCTTATCCTTACCCATACTACAATTCTAGTGTGAGATAGATGCATTTTTTTACTGCATATACAGTACTGCTAGAATCTGGGTTGCATGGTTGCCTGCCATGTAATGACTGGAAGTCATGTTGACTGTTGCACTTGAGGCACAGAAACTGGTACTACTTACAAACACTCTGCATGGAGAATAGTGACTATGAAGAGCAGTGATGAGTACAGAGGGGTGTCTGCTGATTGTCACAAAATCTGGTTGCTCCCTTCCTTGAAAAGCCTTGCTTTGTGGGTAATCCTTTGCTCAGTCAAAGGCTACAGGCCCATCTGAACGGCTTTCCACTGCTTCCTATAACTGAAGTAAGGTTTTTTCAAGTATGGAGGGAAATTCTTTTCAGGTGCATAGGTAGCACTAGAGAGCTTGCCAAAGTGTTGCAAGATACTCATGTTGTGCTTCTTATCCATGCCACTTTCAGCCTACTCCCATTCACAAACTTAATCTCTTGGAAGGGCAGAGGTAAGATAGCTTTAGCTGTCAACACCTTGCATCACAGCCAGATCTGCTCCAGTTAACACAGCTGCAGATACTACTCCTTAGCCTACAGCTACTGCTTCCCTCTCATGCCCAGCATCTGTTGCTTCTCTTCTGCCCTGGGTTGATCCTGTCCAGGAACACAGCTGCATGTCCTGGAAAACAAGTGCACACACAGACATTGGACCAAATATCTTATCTACAGAGAAGAGAGAACAAAAACTACAGGTGGGGAGTGTTTCTGTTCCAGGTGATCTTCAGTCAAGTACTGAATCTCTGATAACAAGTCAAGCTAATTTTATCAGACTTCATTGTAATGTACTGAACTAAATCTCCTGGGATAGGAAGCCTTGTGGCTGACCCCTGCCTGTAGGTCACAGCCCGTTTAGGAACTCAAATGTACCACGTGGGGTAACCATCAACAGAGAAACTGTGTTGAAGAGAGCCTAAGATTAAGACAATTGAGAAATACCAATATACCAGAATAGTACTCATCCTCATCCTGACATTCTCACTTAGCTGGTGTGGTCTCCCTTTTGTATTTCTGGTGAACACAGTTACCACGTGTGCCGGTTTGGGCCAAATTCAGGGAAATGTCCAAAAGGAATGTCTCCTCCTCCCCCACCAAGTTTGGGAAAAAAAAGATCTTCCTCGGAGGAATGTGAAGGAAAAAAACTATTTATTTAACAAACACACAGGAAAAGGATAATAATGCTAAATAATAAAACCTCTCGCTCTGGAGAGAAACCTGGGAAGATTTTAGAGTCCTTCTTGTAGGTGTGGTGCCTCTCCTCTTCAGAGCTGGGTTGAGGTGGGCCCACCTCCGGGCCTCAGGGGAAAACTCTCCCGATGTGTTCTGATGTTGAAACAGTCCAGAAGAGAAGAAGGAAAAAAAACCCAAAGTTCCAAGAAAACAAGGTTCAACTCTCCATCTCTCTCTCTCCAGAGAAAAGGAGCTGAAAAGCTGGCTGAAAAGCAAGAAGGTGCTTCCTCCCCTCTCGCTGCTGCAGCAGGATGCTAATCTCTGTGTCCTTGAAGCACAAACTGTTTTGAAAAGTTCGCTCTGTTTTTTTCTCTCTCTGTTGCACCCAGTTTTAAAGACACAAAAAGGCTCAGGATCATATCTGGGCATAGACTGGTGATAGGGGATACAACATCATAAAGTCACCCCAAGACACCACGCACACCAAAAGCTGACATAATCTGGCTTGCTTTCATCAGTATCTGAGAACAGCCTCTCTTCAGCAGATTCGCTGGTTAACACCACTCCCACGGCAGCAGAGCCTGCTTACATCCTCATTGGGAGCTTCTACTTGGAAAGACTGCCCACCTAGTCGCAAATGTAGCCAAGAAGCAGGGATAAAAAACTGCCACAAAGTGTTAGCAGAGGAGAGATGCAACTCACACCTATAGAATTTTTCAGCAGGCTATTGGCCAACCTCACACTTGGAAGGTGGACTCCATGAGGGAGCCACCCAAAAAAAGACTGTTCTCCATTAAAGGTTTTCTGTGCTACAGTCCTAGAGAAGCAACAGCGCAATCCAAGAAACACCCTGCTATAGCAGTATCTAGTATCTCTGCTGAGATAATGATCACACTATATACCACTATTCATTTGATAAAGATGCTTAGCCGTGTGCCAGACCATCTTTGCCCGCCCTTGTTATGCGGTTCCTGCAATCATACATTCTCTTGTCCATGGTGTCCAGGTCCAGAATGTGGACAAACGGTAACACTGTCACCATTGTTCTTGATGACTGTAAATACGATAATTAAATTCGCCCTCTCAAGACCAGACAAGTGAAAATAGTTCTTGAAGTAAGTGACTATCAGGAGCATCCGCAGATACAGTGTCACAAGGAATTGCTTACCACCTTTCTAGAATGCATGATGCCATTTTAGGGATCATAAAACTCCAGAACACATACGAGTGTCCATCTATCCTGGAAAGGAGTTTAGTGTCCAAAGTAAGCTCTTCACTGGAAACAAACAACAATAAGCTTCCAAACGTTCCCACAGTAACTGTTAGGGGAACAAACAACAATAATCTATGCCATTTCAAATTCTTGCTGCTACAAGGTCCTCCTCCACTCCAGAAGGAATGGTCTTCAGAAGTACCTGTCCTGTTTTTCAGCCAGAACAGGCTGTTAAATGTTAAATGTAAGCTTAGAGTGGAGAATCTACAAGATGAAGGTCAAAAGCTCTTCTCTTTCTGACAGAAAATGTCAGCAAGTTTATTTTTTCCAGAAGGGAGACTTGTTGCCCTCCAAGTGCCTCTTACATCACAAAAGGATCGTGCCTCCTTGGTTTTTCTAATTACTTTTGCAGCTATGAGGAATGAAATCAAGCCAGTTTAAAGTCCAGGTTTTTACAAAGACCTTGTTTGCTCCAAACCCACCAATCATCTACATAAGTTTCTGGTTCTGCTGAGTACTTAAAAAACCTCTGGACCTTAAAAGAAGATCTTAAGGGACTGTGAGCACAATTGAAATGATACCTCAGAGTATACGAAGGGCAGAATAGCCCTCATTAGTATTCACCTTTCCAGAGGCTGAACTCTCAGCAGTTCTCTCCAGGTCTCTTCAGTGTTAACCAAAAACCCTACTAGTCTGGTACTTCAGCTTTAAGTACAAGATCATTAACAAGTAACTGAGAAATCAGTAGGCTCCCGGGTTATTAATAAACAACACTTCCCCCTCCTGAATTGAGTGGAAGCTAACAATATAGTACTCACTCACACTAGCGCTGCTTCTACCATGTTCTTTCTCCACTCACTTTCGCTTCCTATGATCATTACAGGTAAAGTAAATTGGCTCCTGTTCATGAAATCCCCATATTCCAAAATAACCATGATAACCTGACATTCTTCAGGCTGACAAGCACTGATTATTCCTCCCTGGTGGTCCCCAAGCAAAACACAGGCTGTGCTTTCCACACATGCTTTGCAGACCAAAAACCTAATTCCGCAGCTTTTTCAAAGGCCAAGGACTACCTCATCCACACTAAATAACCTGTTTATTTTATCACTTCTGTGTCTATTTATTATCATTAATATTTTTCTGCGTTTGCTTCTCGGCTCTATCATTTGTGCAAGCAGGGTTGGAAAATGTGCTTGCTTTACAGTTATGGCACAGCTTCTGCACAGAAGCACAACGCTGAAGAGTTCAGTCTGTGCTGCCCACACTTCACATCATTCACTCAGCCTATAGCAGGAGTGAGTCAGCCCAGCAGTAATGGGAGGATGCATTAAAAAACCACAAAGCCAGGCAGCATCCAGCCTTTGCTGATGTCACAGCTTGTCACAGTTAATCCATCCACACAACCAACCAGCGTGGTACATGCGCAAAAAGAAGGATGGGTATGAATCTCTGTGACTTGGGAATAAACTGCTTCAAAAATGAAGAATACATCAGCTGTTATTTACTGGAAATCACCGCCTCTTCTACAAGCCAGACAAGAGGCTGTGCATTCAGCTGATTTTTTTTATTTTTTTTAAAACATAAAAATAGAATTTACTTTGATTTATACAGCATCTTAATAAGCTTCTTTGCTCTTTGAAATCAGCATTATTTGAGCTTCACCCTGCAAAGCAACTCACAAAATCCTTGCTGTGATCTGGCTGAAATTCACAGGCACAGAAGTGCAAGCAAACAATGGATGTTTTCAAGCCGATGCTAATCACTGCCTATGGTTTTCCATTTCTTACTCAGCCTGCTTTTGTGAGCATAGTCTCAGTCCTTCTTTCAGCAATGAGCGTGCTGTGTGTGGGGGGAAGAGAGAGGGAGACAAAGCACCAACAGCTTCCTGTGTCGAGGTGAGTTAACCTCGGAAAATATTGTTAGACTGTTGCGTCTCTTCTCCCCCCCCCACGCCCCTCTTCCCCTTTAAAACAAATTCCAGATGTAAAAGGGAAAACAGGCTGTAGAAGCAATTTAGGCAAAGGCATATGTCTATTTTAGTATCTGATCTCTCTAGACATGTGAACATAGCCAATCAGATCACCTAAGCATGGGTAATTCAGCATTGTGAGACCCCGTGATCCCTCGCTGATGTTTGTCACGTTCACATTCATTTGCAAAGGGAACAATTAAATAATACGGTGAAATGGCAGGAAATGCTTTTCGGCTGATTCTTCATTACAAATTTAAAGGCTTTGCAAGTGACTGATAGATAGGTTCAGTCACTGTATGTGAGCTGAACTGCTAGAGGACACCTTTCTGATTGAGTTTTATGTATGAAACGGATTTCCTTCTGCATAACACTTGGCTACAAGTAAAACGTTCATTGTGGTTTAATACTGCCCTTGATGATGGAACTCCAAATAATGTCACCTAAAAGCAAAAGTTTTGAAATGAGGGGACAGGGAGACTAAATCAATAACGAAGCTTAAAGATGCACAAGGAAGAGAAAACGTGACCGAATGCTAAAACTACCTTACTTCAAGCACGCAACTCCTTTTGGCACTGCCCGGGAAAGCTGTCACTGAACTTTTCTTTCCAAGCAGTGACAGAACAGTTCTCTGTATGCATCCAGCATTCTAATTCAAGCACACACAATACTGCGCTTTCTGTAACAAGCCTCCTTGGTACATATTTGACTTACTGTTTTCTTTTCACAGTTCTGTTATTATCAGTCCTTCATGTTCACATTTTTATTTGCTGTTTATGCTCCATCTATTCTTTTGCCTGCTAGCTGTAAGAGGAAATATAGTCCAAAAGTAGGTGACTCCAACTATATTACAGAACATAGCTTATTTACTGTTGTGTAAATCTTAACATTGAGAGGGAACGATTGCCCTCCCTGCTGCCAAATATGCAACAAGAATCAAATTCAGCAATGCTTTACTTAATGTGCTCTTGCAAGCACTTTGGTTGCTCATGCACATACTGTAACTGGATCTGAAATTCTGCATTAATGCACAATGTGCTACTTTTACCAGGTACTTTAACTTTTTCCATCTCACATTCTCAAAACTTGTTTCCACTTGTCAAGATGTGTACTAAGCAGCATGTAATGGACAAACCAACAGTCCAAGAAAAGAAAAACGTGAAGCTAAACACTGAAAGTGTGAAGACTTGCAACTAGATTTCTCAGCTGATGTACCTCTCATATCTAAAATACAAACAGCACATAGTGTCTGACGAAGTCCAGCAGCTGCTGGATCTATTTGCATATCAGATGTAGTTTCAGGTGTGTCTTTCTGTATCAATCCTTGATTCCCCACAGGCAACTTTATGTCTAACTTGACTATGTCACTTATTTGCAAAATGATACTGAGTTTATTTTCTAATTTACTAGTGTTTAATAACTTCTGATGGTGAAAAGGCACAATGAATACGTCATCCATGTCTTGTTCTTAATCCTGAAGAATTTTTGTGGTGAATGCTTTCTGAGTACTTCAGAACTGACAAATGACCACTATAAGCCAATCTGGAAAGAGCAGCCTTTTTAAATGGCATGCCAGCATCTGCTATGCACTCTCGAATATAATAAGATCTCTTACAATTAAGGAGGTAAAACTAGCCAGTTGCATTTATAGACAGTTCTCTATGAGATGCAAACCTACAAGTCTCTACAAACTGAGATCTGGTAATTCTATTTTGAACCTGGGTTTGGCATTACTATTTACAATAGTGGTGTATTATCAAATATAGTAGTGACAGGTCTTCGATTCCATGGTCTTCATGTTCATGTACTACCCTTTTTCCTTCATTCTTCCCCCATCCTAAAAAACTTCCATTAATATGAAAAATATCTCCCCTTTCAATATAAAGATGCATTACATTCTGTGTTTATGAAACATGAAAATTTACTTCACAATATAGTAAGAAATAATCTATTTTCTTTGCACCCAGAAATGGGTTTTCAATATCCAGTTAAGATTACACAAAATTTCAAGGAATGGGTGAACAAGCTTCAGAATTCCAGAGAGACTATCCTTGCTGCATGAAATTTGCCTCTAAGATATACAAATATCAGTAGTAACATTCATCTTCACCAATAAGCAGGTTTTGGTTCTAGAGTTCTGGCTGTTTGGGGATGAAACAACAGGCAGTTTTCTCTATGAGGCAGGAGAGCTAAGACATTTTACACTCAATGTCAGCTGATGTATGTAAATTCTTCCTATATATAAGATTTATCAGCTAGACCCCTTCCATGATTTATTTTAATAAAAATCCTTTTTCAAAGGACAAATCTCAATTAGTGACCATGGAAAACTAAACACTAAGTGTAAGGACAGTTCCACACACTTCCTGCCCTAATCTCATTTAACACATTAAGAGTATTTTTCCATCTAATTGAAGTAAGTATACAAAACCCCTGAAACTGTTAAAAAGCTAAGTCATGACTGCAATTCTACCTGAACTCCACACAGTGCAACCAGTTCTATTAAAGCAGAATAGCAGAGATGAGTAAGAAGTCAGAGACTGCCAGCTCCTGCAATGTAATGATTTAAAGTTTATCTTTTACCTGTGATTACACTCTACAGGACAAAGATTTCTCCAGTGCTACTGTTTATTTATATTATCTCACTGTAAACATTATTTGAGTGATACCCAATCGGAAAGGCCCACACTACATCATGACACAATTTCTAATCTATTCTTATAGAAAGCTGTGCTCGTGAGCTACTGTGCTACTGGGTGCTGGTCCAAAAACTATCGTGGAACTACTGCAGCTACTTTGTGCCTTTGGTAAGTGCTAATCCATTGGTTTTGTGTTTGTAGTGGGAAATAGAAAGGGGCTTGCATGCTGAGTGACAGCCTTCCTCAGTTTTGAGTATAAAAATCTGCACTGAAACTTGTAGATCTCAGCTTCTCCTACAACAGGATCTACAGATTTTTTCATTTAAAAAAATCAGCAACATGACTCTCTGCATGTATACACCATTTTCAGCTGCACTGGACACTTGCCACAGCTAGAGAAGGAATGTGGGGTGCAGTGCATAGTGGATTGGAAGGGAGCGGATGCTTACTTTCAGTGTGCCCACCTTTCCAATTAAATTGCAACCAAATGTGTGCTTTTTAGGCACATCACCTGGTCACTATGATAGAAAGATAATTTACAGAGTAATCAAGGCTTGAGGGCATTTTAAACAATGCAGGCATTAGGCTTAAGAGTTTTTTTAATTCACTGAATTTATGAACTTCAAACACTTGCATAGAAGGAAGAACATGGCTATTACATTTGGACTATGTACTTTTGAAGATTTGACATTGACCGTGGCCCAGTAAACAAACATTTTTAACTATGATTCTGTGATTCCAAGATTAACCGTCCCTATGTGACTAATTTAGCACTATTTTTCTGACGTACATAGTTAGGTTACCAGATATGAATTGTATGTAGCAATGACATGAATTTTTCTGAAATCATCTGAAATCCTCAAGTAAATGTGTCAATGCAGTCAAATATATATTATGTCTTTAAAGTATTTATTTCATAAATATCTCTGTTCGATTCTGCTTTTAACCTTCTACAGTTTTTAAACCAGTTAAGAGTGTGCATCTGCTCATAAAGATAAATCACCTGTAAACTCAGAATTACTGGTCAATGATCATCATTCTTTTCTACCATAGTTCCTATTCTTACAGACAGGTGTTTCATTGTAGTACCTCTTTCGGTTATTTTGGCCAGTTACCACTGCCTCACAACTCAGCAGCTGACAAGGAAAGACAGCACTTTTAGAACTGACTCATTTTTATTAGTGTCATTGGAATTCAACCAGGTTGCCAGGACTAGCCCACTCAGAATTATTGCTGGACTGAAACCTTGATGAATGACTTCATGCAATGCAGTGTGAACTCTCATCTCCATAATCCACTGATGAATCTTCTGCTGTCAGTATTTTCGAATATTAAGTAAAACTTGTTCATCATAAAACACAGTTCTGTCAAAATGATACCATTTTCAAAATTCCTAGAGACAGAATGAGATATTGCTTCATTTGGTCACTTTTTTCCCATATGGAACTGTCCTGTCCAGAGATATTTAGCCTCACTTGTACTGTGCTGTACCTAAAAAACGTTCAAAATTATTATTTGAAGTTTCTTTGTTTAGATTTCAAAAAGTGTCATTTTCAAGCTTGAGGCAAAACAAAATTACAACCAACTTTATATGGAAAGGGTCAAGTGATAATGATACAATAATATCCTCCTTTCTCTTAGGAGCCTGATATTGAGAAAAGTGCTATTGGAGAGAAATGCAGAGAGGTCTCTGTCAAAAAAATTGTTAATTTCGGCAAACCTCAATTATTCTGCAAATTCCAAGACTGCAAATTCCAGAATTTACAGAGTTTCAAAATACTGGACATGCTGTAAAGGAGAACAGAGTGGGCAAGCTTACTTTAGTACTGAAGCAGATGGCACACGCATTTTAGGAGGTTGTTAGACAAGATAACTTGGTTCTAAGAATTAGATAGTAAAACGGATGAAAGGATGAATTTGAGAGACTTGAGTTTAAGTAATTTTACTTTTAATGAAGAAATACCGCAAGGCTAAAATTAAATTAACAGAAGCAGTGAAGTTTTCTATTCTGTAGAGTACAAGACCAAACAAACACACCATCTTTGTGACCAGTGCGCAAAATTTGTTATGCAGGTAAGGTGTACTACTGCTTGCCCTTTTTTCTAAGAGCACTTTAGCAAAGTGAGAGGGATAGGAATGGTTGACAAAGCTTTCCATAACAAAGAAGCAAGAAACAGGATTTTAGTAAGACTAAAATTACCCTCTTTAGATTTTGGGTTTAGAACATCACAACTACTATCACCAAGTCTAAGTTCCTGGTAACAGCCGGTAGTTTTAAGAATCCATGACCAGTTTAACATCACAGAAGTGAGATGTGAGATGCTTCCCTTTCTATTCCTTCCTCACCTAAGTTTTGAGTTTTCATTTACGTAAGTTTTATGTTTCCTTCTTATTTCTAAAGAGCAGCAAACAACTTTTTGCACTGGGATAAAAGACAATGTTGGAACCTGGCCCTCTCTAGTCATGCTTGTGCACTGCACCCCACCGCACCTCTCCGCAAGCCAGCAACACAGTCTTTTTGTGGCTTTGCAACGCCCATCTCAGATTCTTACTGCATGCCTGCTCACGTTCTTCCTTGGCTGAGAAATAGACACATCTCCTCATCCCTTAGCTTGCAGGCCAGCTGAATACAGTTCCTGCAAGTCATGCCCTTGTGGTCAACCTGTTAATCTTCACTGCTTAGTAACCATTAAACACTACCTATCACCTCTGTCAAAAGGAGGAGATGGATGTTTATTTGTCATTTGGATAGGTCTGCACTTATACAAAGATCTAAGATAACTGAGAGGGAACTTGGTCATTTACATACTTCACAAGAACGAAGTAGACTTTCAACAGAAGTCTATCTTTGTCCTGCTGATCGGCCTACATTTTACAGTCTTTGGTTTACACAGAAGCAACAAATCTTGTGATCTGAATGTGCTGACATGTAGGAACAGAACCCTGACCTCCAGAAGTCCCATCCTATGCACTGAGCAGAGCAGTATTCATTCCAGCCTGCAAAGTGCACAAATCTCAAGCAAAACGGAAATTCATACACCTTGAACACGTAAAATCAAAAGCTAATGCTACATGAGGATGCATAAACCAGATCAGATCTCAGATGAGAAGTAGCTTCAAAGGTCAGAGATGTGCCATTCTGAACTCAGCACAATTTTTGGATCAGTGATAGTTAATTAATAATCTTATGCATTATTTAAACGCAAATCCTCAGCTAGTGCTACATATATATCCAGCTTTACAAAGTGATACAAGTGACAACACACTTCCAAACAGCAAGCTCAAGATTCTGTAACTACCCATTCTTACCTTGAGGAATATTTAGCTAATAATTATCCTTTCTGCAAATAGAGCAATGTCTGGCTGAAGACTTTCATTCATTCCAACGTGCAAAACAGAGCTGGTACATTCCTGTCAAAAGGCTCTCCAGGTAAGAGATTTGTCTCCGTTCCTCTGCCTCTGAATTCAGGTTAATTTGTTCTTTGCCTGTTTTCAAAGGCGCAAAACTGCATCTTCTCACTTACTTTGCACGTGCTGTTCTTTTTTGGTTTCTCACTATGTTGTTGTTCAAAATATTGCTTACAAGGTAGACACGGGGCAAAAGTTTGTAAAACATGCAGTCAGCTGTAAATGGTACAGCAATTATCTTTCCTGCAACCCTCATCCAAGAGTTCAACCATTTGCCTAGTTTTTATTTCTATTTTCAAAAATAGCATATTCTAGACTTATCTGTTTCTCAAAGTACTACATTGATATTGAAGCTAAGAGCATTTTCTTAGTGCTTAAGTACGAAAGAGTGTTTCCAAAATACTGTCCTTATTGCACGTAGTAAACACAAGATGCCACAAAGACAACAGGAAAAACCATCAGAATGGACTACCAATTTGGTTTTCTCTATGACAGCTTAGTATGGCTAAACAATGTCCAGCAAAACCACAGGGCAGAAAACAGAGCTTAGTATTTAACTTTGTGAATGATGACCAGGGTCTTGAAAAGCTATCTCGAAAGACTCTTTTGTTTAATAACAGACTTGCCCTTTGAAACAGCTACTTTTCCAAAAACAAGAAATTTGATTTTTAGGAATGTTTTTTGACTCCACAGGAAACGCCTTTTTAGTGGTCATGTCCTAGGGCTCTCCAGAAGAATAATGCTGTCTTGCCTTCAAGTGCATGTCAATAGTTAGGTCAGTATGTTCTGGAATCCTTGAACAAAACCCGTCTCTGGAGAACAAGTGAAAATACTTGATAATTTATTTGCATGTCTGATCATTCTCAAAGATGATCTGATGGGCCAGGCTTAACAGCAGGCGCTGGCTGACTGTGTGAGTTCCACTGTAACCTGCTCATCAGCTCTGGGATTGTTACCTGCCAGTGGCTGTCACCTTACTCACTGGGATATGGAACTGAGAATCCCCGGGGAAACAAGATTTGAATCACAGCTGCTGGTGAACGCAGACATTTAAAAAACAGCCTAACTTTCCTGGAAAATCCTAGACTTATTTACAGTTGGAAATAAAAATTATGAATTGGAGATTTTACTAGAAATACACAAATCTAAAAGACTCTCAGAACAAATCTCTCCTTGGTATAGCAGTTTTAATTTGCAGAGGACTTGATCTGGCTTTCCTGACTTGTAGAGACCATTAAGCTGGAATGCTGTTTCCTCTTTCACTTCTGAATTAGTGTAACAGTGAAACTCAACACAAAAATGGCTTGAAGCAACAATATTTTGCTCAAATATAGCGAAAAAACTAACCAAGTGTGGTGGTTTGAACCCAAGCCTATCAAGTTTCACATGGTTTTCCTAAAAGGCATTGCCATGTTCTGTGCCTATGGTCTGACAGCTTGCTAGGTCAGTGTATAAATAAATGGTTTTGGTTGCTGGCACCTTGCTCAAGTCTGCTTCCAAGTACATCGTAGTTCTAAAGATGAAAATACAACAGCTAATGCAAAACAGAGAGAAACATTCATCTCACTTGCTTTGTTTTAGCACTTAATCACTTCTAAAACTTTTAGGTTACGCTGACATACCTAAGCAACCCTGCAGAACAAAAGCAGATTAATAAATCAAAGCAGTAGGTGCTAAAGCAGTATTGTCTTATATTATATGCAGCTCAGGGGATTTTATTTCAGACCAGTCAGTTCTCACAAACTAAATGTACTCCCCACATCTGTTCAAATATGTCCAAAGCACCAACTGCTGGCTCAGGTTTTTATGCCACCATAAAGGGTCAGAGTGCACTGGGGCATAGTTTCTAGGTACCTTCCTCTGAAAAAACACCCGGTTTGCAAGAATAACACACCCCTGTACGTTGAATTTATGCACCGTGAGGCTAAACAAGGAGTTTTTTCAAAATTGTGTCATTGCTCAGAACCAGAAAAGTAATGTAATCATAGCCATTAGAGCCCAGAAAGGTTTCTACAAGACAGAAAAGGTTTCTGATATGAAAGATGAGCAACATGAACAGTTTAACTCTAAACGTGTGTTTCCAGTCAAATGTTTAACTAGACTGATGTCTCTCAAGTTTTTCTGAGTTATGCAACAATAAATACAAACCCCTAACCACATTAGTTTTTAAAAACAAACCCTAACCACACTAGTTTTTAGTGTATTTTCCATAGTTCAAACGTAGAGAAAACAGCAAACATAATTTAGCTCAAAGTCTTTAAATGGCTCTATCCTAACTTCCATTTGAAATCACTGCTTCAGCAAGTGAGCAGTTACAGTATAGAGTTCTGATACTGTCTGACTTCTGTTCTAAACAAAGCATTTAAAATATATCCTTAGCATAGAGAGACAGGCTCACCCTCGCTACTCCCTCCTGGGCTTTCTAGAGATATAGCTTCAGATTTTTTGGTGGACAATCAGGATGGGGAGGCAAAAGGATGCCAAAAAAAAAAAGTTTTTGGGAGTTGTGCTGTTTCACATACAACAACTCATCCATTCAGAATGGTTACACACGCAGCAGCAGAAACTGCAAAGAGAAAGCCAAAGAATCCACAAAGGGAAACCCCACATGAACATATTGTAATGAACATTTCTTCCCCTGCAGAGAGATTTTGTCAGGTCACAGGCATGATGAAAAGACAGGAAGAAAGGTGGGACTAAGGCCAGCTGGAAAGTCATCAGTTTGTTTGGTTTGAATGGTTCTTTCCCTTGTTTCTCTTTTTCACAAAATAATCTGAGTCAATGCATTTAACCTGGAACAATGAGTAGTTCAGACAAGGTTCTGCTCAATTGTTTTTGCTCATATGGTCAAGGGAAACTTGAAAAAATTTCACTGTGAAGACTCCAAACATAGAAGTACAACTAAAAATAACCAAGACTACTTTCAGTTGTAACTATATGAATGTTACACATATACATGAAAATGCACACAAGTAAACTCTGACTTGTTTTAAACAGCTGTTCCAATACCAAATGCAATGAACTAACACGTTTTATGCTATGTGCTGCTTCATCTGTACAGACCTGCTAAGAACAGCTCTTTCAGCAAATGATGACCTGAATAAAATGCAAACATTATGTTCTGTGGAGCTCTGGAGGAAGAAAGGGAGAGTGAAGTAGAGGTTTTCTATTTGTTAGTACGGCCTAAGCTGAAATTGAGCCACTTGGTGAAGCAGTATAGGAATCCACTTACTGACACCCCTAGGGCTCCTGCATATTGCTCAAGTATTACCACTTTGGAACAACGGTGTTGTATCTAAGTGCCAGAATCAGAAGGCTGGAGTCTGCTCACGTGCACAGCAGCAGATAGATCTCCTCTCCACCATTCTGTCTTCGGACATGGCAAGAACACTGGAAGCTTCAAGCTCTGCTATGCTGCACAAGTATACAGGAGATAGCACACATCTGTGGTGGAATTCCATTTCCTTCAGGTGAAGCAACAAGTTAGCTGACAATTATTGGATTATAGAGCTGAAAAATGAGTTGCTGATAACAATGTCCCCTCCCTTATTTGGTGCGGCTTTACGGTATTCTAAAAGCAACAAGGAAACTTTAAATATTAACACTTTCTGGATACCAATAGAAGTTGAGAGCTCAGTGCATTACAGCTAACATGTTCATTTGACACGGAATCTGAATGCATATATAGCAGAATAAACAGTTACTTACAGGAAAAAAACTTTTATTTTCAGGAGAAACAAAGAATTGAAGAAAATTACTTCCTGTCAGCTTGAACACAGAAGATACATACTTTACTGTACTACATTTTTTGGTGGGGGAGGAAGACTGGTCATTTTTTACGAAAAGCTATTATTCTGATTATCGAGTAAGGCAGCATAGCTAATATATATATTACTAAACTATCGTTCAAACACAGGATCTCTTAATAGATTTCCAAAGAAATCATGTTGCTATCACCTCATGTATTAAAAATAACTATTATCCCTCAGGGAGCTGCACAAACAATACACACATCTGAACTGTAATGGGTTTTTTTTTGTAAATACCAAATTACTTTCAGGGAAATTGTATGAGATTAGACAGAGGCAGACAGCAACTATGCAATTAAATCTATGAGCCTAGTTTACAGAAGCTGATGTAATCTTTTTTATGTAGCCTATAAAAAGGACTCATTGGATATTGAACTGCCCACTAGCTTTTAAGTATGTAGAGCAAGGCCACAGTACTTATTTCCTGGCTGGCTGAATTCACTGGGCTGTAAGAAGTGAGTGGCATTTGAATAAGGACTTGCTGTCCTCATGCACAAGTCTCTCATTCTCCAACCTAACTTAGGTAAGACAGGAAGTATTGGGGTTTTGCCTTTTAAAAATGAGTGTCTTTATCACACTTGCTAGCATTCTGTATTTGGTAAATTTTATTCATAAGCTCTCAAGTACCTCTCTTAGTGTTGCAACTTCATTTATCTTTTCTGTCACCTTTGCATTCTAACAAAGACTAGATCCAACCTATTTCCTGTACAAGCAGATCTTGGCTAGCATAACTATGCAGTACATTAGGGTCTAAAGTAACCTTAGCATTGATAAAAAATAAACATTGCTCTTTCTAAATAATTACATTAAATTGTAATTAGTGTTCTCTCATGATGGAAATAAACTTTACTTACAAACACAACAAAATGTATACAATGGGAGCTAAAAATGGGTTTATGTAACTGGGATAAAAATCTACTGATTTTTTAAAATATATTTAGACTACTATGCATGTCCTTTTCAACTTGGACAATCAGTCCACGCATTTCTAACAAGAATCTCTACTGTTCCTTTTACAAAGTTATAAATTACCTATAACACCTAACCATCCTGCTCTGAATTGTGGTTAAACTTCGCATAGCCTTAGAAATCATGCTGTATCGTTCATCTGCATGCTGTATCATAATACCTGGGAACTTGTTTAAGAGTTCTGCACTAGTTACAGATATGTATCTTCTTATTATTTTCAATCCAGTGGCACAATGTAATTATTAAAATCTTGAAAACTATTTCTAAGCAGGATAGACAAAAGACTTTCTAATAAGCCACCTTCTATTCGGACTGCTCCAGATCAAAAGCTTACAGGCTATTGATAATCTGGTTTTTTGGCTTTCAATCATGCTTCCAGTCGGATTCACAAACACTTTGCTTTTCCTAAACTTGGAATTCTACACCTTAACAGGCTGTTACCAAAAGTTAACAAATCAAAATATTCTTCTTAACAACAAAAAAATACATGAAATTTACACAGAGAACAATGACTTCTGTCAGTAGCACCTAAACTGTGTATTAATTGTTAAAACCATTAAAATTTACCAACAGACTACTGTGCCAATAAGTGTACTTCAAGTTTTATGAAACTGATGGGTACAGAGTCTGTTTCTAAACATTCAAAGAGGAAAGAAACAGCTGTTACTTGTAAGTGAAGACAAGCTTTGACATTATTGCAATGTCACTCCTGGCACCAAACAGCTCTGATGCAGAGATCCTGGCTGTTAATGACACTGGGAGAAGCTGAGCCTAGTGAAGGTCTGCTTTCCTAGAAGTTCTGCATACTGTTGTACTAGCACATACTATCTTCACCTAGATCAGTGTGAGTCACTCTTCATCTCCCACTACTCATATATGGGCATCCGCATACGGAACTCTCTTCTTTCTTTCCACTGCTAACCAGGACACAAGATTTGCCATTTGGCATAGTCTGTTTGATATTTTCCACCTGTGTGTTCCTATTTTATTTTTTAAGCTATGTAAGTTACGACACTTGTATGTTTTGCCTCTTAGTCATGTTCCCACCTACCCCAAAATTACTTATGAATGCACTAAGCTAATTTCAATTTAATTTGACAACTGAGTAAAAATGCAGAGGTCAAGTTTGGTGAAAACAGTTGTGTCCATTGAGGCAAGAGACATCGAAAGCAATCTCCATCAGGGGCATACAAATAATCCCAGTCATTGTACATTAGAAAACAAGCAGGAGAACCATAGGAAACACTGCTGTGTTTGTTCAGTTGTATACCTAATTATTTTTTGTATCTCATTTCTGGGAGAACGAAGTCAGGTAACTATGAGTTTAAACCTGAAAATACTAACATGTAGGACTCTTCTGACATGGCAATATCATGGTGCTCCGTCCATATGTTGCCAGTGCGGTGGTATTTGTGAGTAGGTATTTATCACCAGAAGTTGCACATCAAAACAATCTACAATTCAACAAGTTCATGTTATGTAGCAGCTACAAAGAGTCCATCAATGGTTTGTGTACATATCTTTTGTGTAAGACTGAACTGTTGCTCTCCAGAAAACTCTTCTTTATAGGTCCTACCAGCAACATTTTGCTCCTCTGCACTGACAACAACTGCAGTGACAGATCATTACACCCCATGTAAGTTACAAATCAATGACTACAAGATGTACTCACTATACAGAAACACTATAACCTACCCCACTAGCACATGTTTATTTCACACCATCATGTGCTGCCTCTGCTCACAAAGACCTTTATGATGGAACATTTAGAATAGATGATGGAAATCTCTGTCACACAAAAAAATGACTAATTTAACACCATTTTTCTTTAATAGAACAAACTGGATTCAATCCAAAGTACTCTTTAATGTCTGCAAGAAAGGGCAGATTTATTTCTTAGTCTTAGGCATCACTGGAGCCCTGCAATAGTGTTCTTGTTGGGATGATGCTTCCTTAAAAGCAAAATCAGGTGACAAACTTTTAGTGTTAAGCAACTGTGCTAAGAAAACCTTCCTGAACTGCAACCTAACAGAGGTTTTCTTCACTTTGCAGGAACACATAAATGAAGTAAACACTGGGAAAATGGAAAGACCACTTGAGGCTGCCAGAATCGAAAACAACACCTCATCCTGCTTTCTCATGGAAAGAAAGACTCACGTCAAGATTAACAGGAAAGAAGTCATCCTAGCTGAGCTGAGAAGGAGCTGCTCCTGCGCACCACAGAAGCTGAAGAACTTTGTTATGGACTTCTTTCCTGTTTTACGATGGCTTCCCAAGTACCGGTGCAAACAGTACATTTGGGGGGATGTTATGTCTGGGTTAGTGATTGGGATCATTTTGGTGCCTCAAGCAATTGCATATTCACTGCTGGCAGGCCTGAAGCCCATTTATAGCCTTTACACATCATTCTTTGCCAATATCATCTATTTCTTAATGGGCACATCCCGTCACGTCTCAGTTGGCATTTTCAGCTTGATAAGCTTAATGGTGGGACAAGTGGTGGACCGAGAACTTCTCTTGGCTGGGTTTGACTTGAATGACGATGCCCCACCAGCCTTGGGTGATGGCTCTCTGCAGAATCACAGCCTGTCCAACACAACTGCCTTCAACCTTACCATTGCGGGGATAAATGCCGAGTGTGGGAAAGAGTGCTATGCTATTGGCATTGCTACAGCCTTGACATTTGTGGCTGGAGTGTATCAGGTAAGTGGTTGCTGACATCCAGAGGCAAGGTATGAAGTTCCTAAAGCTTTTTTGCATGACCTACGCTTTGACTAGACTGTCTGTCAATGAGATACATCCTCAGTTCATTTGAATGTACCTTGGACTGTTTTCTCCAGGAAGCCTAACTGTAGGCAACTCAGAGACAGCATGAGTCTGGCAGTTTTCTTAGCTACTAGCAAACACAGGTAAAACAAAGGTCTTCTGAAACCATTGTTTTGATACTCTACCGCTTCTTGGCCTTGTTGCTTTCATGGGACAATGAGCCCCAATAGGAAACTCCCAGGTAGCTGTGTACTTTAACAATGAAGAAACACCTCTCTTTCCCTAGATATATTAATAGAGGTGTAGACCTACTCATCTACTTCTACAGGCTCAGAATGTGCAGCTCAGTGTTTTGCTACGGGGTGCTGTGTTCTACCAAACTGCTGTCCAAAAGATAATTCAAAGAAAGGACAAGAGGAGAAATAGACTGACTTAACCTACTTTTCAGACAATGGCTGTGCTGGACTCCTTGGCACTTGTCAACATGCTGCCGTTACAAGGATATCAAGAGAACACAGAAGGAAGCACATGAACATACTTATCTATTAACTCTGTGTATGTGTGTGAGTGTGTGTATACATATACACACACACACACACACACACACACACACATATATATGAATTAAGAAAGAGCTAGCTATCTTCCTGTTGTAGTAAGAAATTTCAGGTCACATTTACGAACAAAAAATTCCCCCGTGAAGCTGTATTTTCCAAAGCCACCTAAGGAAGGAGAATCAACTAGTTAAGGACAGAATCCTGGAGTTTGTGATCTGTTCTGCCACTTCTGATCTTAGGCATGCCACAAAGGCTGTCTGTGCTGCATTTTCCCTCCTGTCCATAGCGTTAAAATTAAAACCTGTTTAATACAACAGCTAAAGTAGGGATATTATTTGTTGTCATTCAAGTTCTGTTTACAAAGAAAAGGCCATAAATTTTAACTTTATTCACTTTTAAGACAGAAAAAAAAAGAAAATTGACTTTGGTATAACAGAAGTATTTCGGACCCACTGCTCTTTTGCACGGGAAACAAAAATCAGGCAAGCCACATCAGCGGAGTCACTTCAGTCAAACGTTTGACTGACCCTGTCTCAAACTGCTCATTCACCTCTTGGGTTTGTAGCGCTTCACAACAGTAAAAGGAATCACGTTTTAAAAGCAGACTGGAAACAGTAAAGGATAATTCCTGTTTCAAGACTGAAATAGCCAAACACTATTGGCCTCAAGCTAGTTCTCCCCAATCTGTATTTAATTATTTGCAGCAATGGTTACAGCTCATGGTTCATTTTTTTTTTCTTTTTCTGTTTCCTCAGGTTCTAATGGGGATCTTCCGTCTGGGTTTCGTATCTATGTACCTATCTGAGTCCGTACTAGATGGCTTTGCAACTGGTGCTTCCTTAACCATTTTAACAGCTCAAGTGAAGTATCTGATTGGAATAAAAATTCCACGTAGCCAAGGGCATGGGATGCTTGTTATTACCTGGATTAACATCTTCCGGAACATTTCTCAGGCTAACCTTTGTGATGTCATTACAAGTGCCATTTGTATTGCGGTGCTGGTCACTGCTAAGGAACTCGGAGATCGGTATAAGCATAAACTGAAATTTCCTCTTCCCACAGAGCTGGTAGTTATTGTTGTCGCAACATTGGTGTCACACTATGGTAAGCTAAACGAAGTGTATGCATCTAGCGTTTCTGGAGCTATTCCAACAGGATTTATCCCTCCAAAGGTACCAGAGTTCAACTTAATGCTACGAGTTGCTGTAGATGCTTTGCCTCTTGCCATAGTCAGTTTTGTCTTCACTGTATCCCTTTCCGAAATGTTTGCAAAGAAATATGCTTACACCATCCGAGCCAATCAGGAAATGTTTGCTGTGGGGTTCTGCAACATCATTCCTTCTTTCTTCCACTCTTTTGCAACCAGTGCAGCTCTGGCAAAAACACTCGTCAAAACATCTACAGGCTGCCAGACTCAAATCTCTGGAATAATCAGTGCAACGGTGGTTTTGCTGGTGCTGCTCTTCCTGGCACCTCTCTTCTACTCCTTGCAGAAGTGTGTTCTGGCTTGTATTATCATTGTCAGCCTTCGGGGAGCCCTGAGGAAGTTCCGAGATGTGCCAGCACGGTACCATGTGAATAAGATGGACACACTTGTTTGGGTAGTTACCACGTCTGCCTCTGCCTTGGTCAGCACAGAAGTAGGGCTATTGGCTGGCATTGTATTCTCCATGTTATGCATCATTGTTCAGACCCAGAGGCCACGGACAGCCCTGCTTGGTCAGATCCAAGACACAAGCTTTTATGAGGATGACTTAGAATATGAAAATCTCTCTACTGTTCCGAAGGTCAAAATATTTCGGTTTGAGGCCCCACTTTACTACGCAAATAGAAACTACTTCCTAAAGTCTCTGTACAGATTGACCAATTTAGATCCTAACCTAGAAGCTGCTAGAAGGAAGAAATACGAGAAAAAGGAAAAGCAGCATCTGAAAAAGGGAAACCACAGAACTGCTAATGGACTGGGCACTGGAGAAACCACTTTGCAACTAGTTCCTAAGCAAATTGATTTCCAAGCCCTTGTTGTAGATTGCTCTTCCATCTCATTTTTGGACACCACTGGAGTTAATACTTTAAAGGAAGTCCTGAAAGACTACAGGAATTTAAACATTTCTGTTCTCTTGGCTTGCTGCAATCCCTCAGTGATAGACTCTCTGAAAAGAGGGGGTTACTTTGGAAAAGATTTTGGATGTATGGAGGAAATGCTATTCTACAGTATACACAATGCTGTGCTGTTTGCAAAAGACCACAAGCTTCCAGCAGATTGCTCAGTTTAACCCTGTGTTTTCCCTGATGATTCACTATGAAGTGACAGATGGAGAGGGGCAGTTTGCAACAAGTAAATTATCAGACTCACTGTTGGCTGTGTAAAGCCATTCCCCTCTAAGAGCTCCACTTTATGTCATATGCCACACAGAGCAGCCACTGGAGAGGCAGTCCAGGACAAGCATGGAACAGATTAGACTACCATCTTCACTTTAAAATGCCGGCAAAGGCAATTTGGGATTGACTTGTCCCTTGTACCATGATCATTTGTGACCCAACATGGATATCACAGGACTGTTCCGGTGGAAGGTCTGCCCAGTGTCAGCTTGCTCTCCCAGTGATTTAATGGCTGGTTTGTGTTAAGAAGGCTAAGCCACTTCCATGAAAATGCAATCAATATGGCATTCTGGACACATGATGGTTTAAATTCTGGCTTGCAAGGCCCTACCCCTTTCAGTTGTTCTAGGTGTACTCCTAAACAAGTCCCCACTGTTTGCATACAAATAAAATGTATAAAATATTGTGGAATGTAGAATACCTCTCCTCCTTGATCACACAGGCTTAACAGCATAACCTGCCACAGGAGAAGAAACTATGATCCATCAGAGGTTCCTCTCAAAATGACCATTTCCAAAAACTGCTGGCTTTGGAGTCACAGGAGTCATCTGTTTAATTGGATTAAATCTGTCATAATTAGTTACTGAAGAGTGTGATACTCCTAATTCCGCTGGAAGAAATACAACTCTGATGCACAATTTTGTAACTAGTAAGATGATAAACACGATTAAGAAAAATGAATGGCTTTAACTTGCAGCTACCCAGCTAGTTGTACCATCCTGTAAAATAAGTTGCCTCTGGTGGGCAGATGCAACTCTAATTCAGGGATACATAAGGACCATCAAACATAAAACCTCAGAGCTGTGATGCAGCATATCTTCCTACAAATGCCTGCCTGGGTTCAAAGAAAACCAGGAGAAAATAGGGTAGGGTGGGAAGGCAAATCTGTGAGTTTTCTTGAAGGGGATTGATGGATCAGTCAGAACTGCCTGGCTGGTCTTCTCTGATGCAATGCTAATGAAGTATTACAAGTAACATACATGGGTCAAGTAAACAGAGCAATGCTTTGCAACTTGTGCATCCCTCCATGTTGAAAAACTTTCATCACTGTTTGTACATACTACAGATGTTGTGTGGGTTTTGTTTGTTTTGTTTGGGGTTTTTTTCTATCATATTAATCTTTGATTTGAGGTCTACTAGACCATGTTTTCTGGGGCTGGTTACTTTCTACAGTAATTTGCATTAACTGCTGTTCATTATGCTTTATGTCATATGATACTCCCACCATGAGTTGTATTGTTGTATATGCATGTTCTCTCTTTATGAATAAGAATAGACTTGGATTTTACTCGTAACACAGTTAGTAATCAGTGTTCAGGCCCATGGCATGGGCAGAATATCCTGTTTCATACTCAAGTTTATAATTACCTGTACAAAAGGTAAGAGAGCTGTGCTCGCCATCTCTCCTTTTTCAAGTCAGGTTCACAGAGCACCAAGCATGGAAGGAAATTCTATCCTGTGTCTGTTACAGCTGTGCCTCTTACAACTAACAGACTCTAGAAACAGGTTCCATATATGCAGAAGCCATTTCTTTGCTGTCCCATTTTAAAAAAAAGTCAAGTCAACAAATCGTATGACTTGCTCATTTCAATTTTTTAGGTCACTGAATGAAAGAACAGTCAAACTGAGGTTCTCCAGGTGCCCCTGAGCCTATCTGTGTCTCAGAAACAAGTGTTTTCTCAGAGGAAAAGCAGTGCACTCCCAAAAGACAAAAAATATCTTCACAGGGACTACAACGAGCACAGTATTAGGTTATTCAGTGCTGACATTTTCATGCACTCATTACAAAAGAAGCCTATCAGCTGCACACTATTAGTACTGCTAAAGCAGTAAAACCTGACAGAAACACCTGACACGAAATTGAAGGATTGACCATTAGCAGTATTTTCCTGTCATAAAGCAATTCACATTATTATTTAAATTGCTGACTTGGTATGATTAGCTTCTTTCTGTTCTAAAAGGAAGCAGGCAGGGCCCAAGGACAAAATACTGCTTAGTGTCTGCTTTTGTTTGTAACCATTCTTTGATCAGGGAATACCTCTTTTAAGGTCCTCTCTGGGCCTCACAAGGGGAATGGGTTTATAAGAGTTACTACCAGACAGTATCAATATAGACACTCTTAGGCCACTGTGCTAAGCAAGCTGTCACCGGAAGTCAATAAAACATCCTACCAATCTACACTTTTTTCAGCTTTATGGATCAAGCTACCAACATAGAACACAAAGAAAAAAAGTATGCAAAGGTACCTTTAACTCTAGATTTATCTCACTTTAAAATACAAAAAAGAAAGAGAAATCCCAATGTAAGGTGTATCCTTGCAAGAGTCTCTGGAGAATAATGAAGAGGATGAGAAAGTAAGAGTGGGAAGTCTCTTTTTCACCACATTTATTTTAAGAGTGGTACCAAAGGATACCTAAGCAAAGAAACTTGACTATGTGTAAGAGAGAAGGTAAACTTCAGAACTTGTACTATGACGAAACTATTGCTCAGAAGAAACCGTAGGAACAATTTCCTCTTTTGGTTTTACTGGCAGAGCTGGCTCACAATCAGTTGTGTTGGACAATGTCGAATGCAGCAGGGAAATAGCTTCAGTGCTATGATGTGGGGATGCTGGCAGACTGTGAATTATTTCTATGGAGTATGTAAAAGGTAACTAAAAAGCAAGCCTTTTTCTGGTACATTTATGTTTGCTATACTGAGTTATACTAAGATTAAAGATACAAAGATTGAAAATTAACAAAAACTGCTGATTCTCTTTTCTCCTAATCTACCAGAAATTAGCTATCATATCTTGGAGAGGAGTTGGGGATAGGCATGTAATTCCAACTAGGTTAATACTAATATTGAAATAAAAATCATTATATGCCTTTTAGGAAATGTTATACGCTTCATGTAGATTGACTATATTTTTGTTCACTCTGAGCTTTGTGATTTACCATGTATCATGTATCTGACAGATCTTAGTACTGCTACATAAGAATGGGAAAGGATTCTTAACTTGTGGACTCTGTGTGTCCCTTGGAACTGGGCAAAGAGCTGGAGTCTTCAGCTCAAAGCGTCCTGTCTTGTTGACTAGTGAAGCATGGCCAGAATGCGTGGTCTAGGTGTCAAAATAGCTCTATTTACTGGCACTGGTAACCAACAACCTGGAAACTGTCCAGTCCATGAAAGACACCTTGGGTTCCCTCACAATCATGAATATTCCTGTGTCACAAGACCAAAGACAAATGTGTGCTTTTGGTTGGAAAATAAAAAACAGTTCTCTAAAAACAGTTTGCCTTGTGGTATCCTTTCACAGGTGGTGAAATAATGGGCTGACTCAGAATAAAGAAAAAGATGAAGAGGGGGGCTTGCTGTACTGGAAAAAGTTAAAATAGAGGGATGCACTTGGTATTGGGGGATTAGAAAACATGAGAAAGACCATTACAGAAGCGAGAAGGGGAAGGTGGCAGTCCTTTATTAGAACACATCTACTTCTTGGGAGAAACACAGCACCTTTTTACAGACGGCACAACTGTGAAGAAAAGCAAAGCCTCTATCTGTTAGACTTCCACAGAGGTGTTATCTCCTGGTCCCCTGTTTTTTCTAAGAGCTCTTCTTCAGTCAAGTGCCCACCTCCACATTCCAAGAAGTGTTCTCTACTCATCAACCCCATGACATAATACAGTCTCGCACCCAGACGGTTGCACTAAAAATCTCTTTACATCCTTCTGGAAATCACTGGTTCAGGAAGAGATTTGCACATGCACAAAATTAAGCATCAGCACTGAACTTCTCTGCTCAGACTTGCATTCCTGCTCCTATTGTTTTTTTCAGTCCCAGTGTTTGTCTGCAGGCTCCATGCTCCTTCCCCTTCAAAACTGCTGACACTTAGTCCACCGGTTGTCCTTCCACAACTGAAATGTCTTCTTGTCTTTGACAAATGCAGATTTTTTTGCCAAATGATTAAGTTCTAGCTTGGTTCTAAACAGTAGCAGTTTCTAATTTCTACATGTCAAAGCTGGGCTAAAGATTGAGGCTAGTAGGTTAGAATCCTACCTTTGAGACACTGCGGCTTTTTCGGAGACTTCTTGATTGATTGCTATGTTTCCATGGTCCTAGAATTTTGATTGAGTCAAGGATTGTATCCCACTTTAAAAGACTCAGTGCCTCAGTCCCCACGAAGGCTGAGCAGAATCCGTAACAGATGCATTCCTCTCCCTCAGTCATGTGGAAATCCCAATTCAACACACAGCACAGCTAAGACAGGCTGCCAGAAGGGATTCTGGGCTCCAAGTGTAGATGTAGCTACTTTCTTTCCAAAGGTACATACTGATTTTTCCTAAGTGGATTGGTTACAGAAACCTGAAAGACCCAACCCATCTCCCAGGAGAAATCTATGACAGGGACTCAAGAAGTGGTGAGCAGTGACAGGTGTCCTCGACAGTACTCTAAGAGTACACATTCCACAGTCCAGTAAGAGAGGGAGACACACAGAGGAAAGGGTGTTTACTGGAAACTTCCACAAGGAAAGACGAGAGCAAGGAGCTCTGTCACCTGCTATACTCACAGATGGACTAACAAACAGAGGCCACTCTGGGGTACCGATGCAATACTGACCTGTGTGCAGGACTTCTGACCACCTTCCTAAAAAACTGACATATATAAGCACACCTTAATATCAAGGAAGAAAAAGTCTGCTCCTAATGCACACTCTGGAACTCCCTCCTCCTCTGCTCACATGCCATTTTCAGAGTCTGAGCTCCCCTTCCCTGTTGCTTCCCAGCAGGGGTAAATTACCATCCTTCTGTGTCTGGGACAGCAGATGCAACAATGATGTGGATTGTAAATATGCTCAGCTCAGCAACAGTCTGAGCCAGGCAGAACTTCTAAGTGCTATTACAATTTTTCATGGGGTTTTTATGGTTTGTCTTTCCTCATAGACCAGTTGCTCCTGCTCTAGGCATCTGGTTATTCGGCTATTCCTACTGGGCATCTTGATACGAGTACGTTCAAGCTGAGTTAAAAGGGACTTGAACAGCAATGAATTCCAAGTGGCCTGCCAAAGTCTGACATATATTTCCCTAAAACCAAAAATGCCATTTGGTACATGAAACCTTTTGGAACAGGGTATTAACTGGTATTACCTAAATTCACTCTGTTTTAGTTCTTGTGACCTGTCAATTCATGCAATGCACAGGTGGGTTCAGGATGGAAAAAGTAACTCCTACGACAGGCAGAAGGATTAGTGGCAGCTTTCATTTGGACCTCTCAGTAAGTCAGGCTTGTATCAATCTTTGTTGGACTTTTTTGTGGTATCACATCTCCTAAATTTAAGGACTAAAAAGTAACCCATCTTTCTAGTCCCTCAGCTTCTCAGTAGAAACTGTGTCTTTCTTCATCTCGTAAAACTCCAGAATGATTCTCATCTGTTGGAACTCAGCTGACTTCCATGGAAGCAAAGACATGGCAAGGTTGCAACTAGGCTAAGATAAACATCGAAGTGAGCACCTGTTGGACTCCTTAATGTGTCACATTTTCCTAGACTTTGACTTGAGGTGTTTGCTTACCTAAGAGCAACTAATTCCAGTAACCAGTGAATCCGAACTTGTTCAATGCCGCCATGTGGAACAGAAGAAATGTAGGCGAGGTTCAGCTCTTGGTCTTTGCTCAGGTCAAACAGGTCAGCACGGCTGTGAGGTAAAGGAGGGCTTCAGGAAAAGATGGACAGAAAAGAAACACATTGCAATATTAAATAACAGCTCCACTCGGCATGCAAAGATTCCTATGCTACATCTCTACACCACCTGCATGTTCCTACACGGCATGAGGAGTACTGCCTAACATGAGGTGAAAGCAAAATGGAGCTGCAGGTTATTTGGGGCCAACTGGCTATACATGTTGTTCGGCAAAGTAGAATACCACCTGGGTGCATCTCAGTGCCACGCTCAAAGGAAAACCTTGCCAGCAGTTACTGATGCACAGACAGCAATCTCAGGCAACAGTGGCCAGAGGAAACCATATAGCGACAGTCGCCTTGTGTCTGAGTAACTAAACACAAAGGAGCTCACTGTTTTAGGCTTTTCAGTGGAAGTCAGACTTGCTGATGTCTGCAGTAAGAAAAATATGAGCTTGACTTTCCTGCTGAAGTTCATGCAATGACATCAATTCTTTCTCTGCTGTGGGTGCTACAACACTTGTTAGAAGCAGAATTACATGCTCAGAGCCTTCACATTCTTCAGCCATATTCAGCCAACCCTTAAGCATAAGAAAGCACAGGAGTGTGCTGTTTGAGGTTTCTATGCTTGATTCTGCAAGTAGTTTTACAGGCTCATGGCTAGACAGCAACGATTGTATCAACTTGACTTTGATGTCTACTTATTCCACTGATATTAACATTACACTGTGGCAAATTTCTGTTGTTCTTATCTCCACAGATAAATGCTGCAAGATGGAAATCTCAACCTCACCCTTAACAAGTCAGAAACTTAGAATGCTGCACGGTTCACTGGGTTTGGGCATCCTTAGGGACTTTGATTAAGCCTCCTCATATTGTGCACATTCTGAATGATAAAGCATTTGTATTACAAGAAGAATAAAACAATATTGTCCCTCAGGCTTGGTAAAATACATCCAAGTGTCTTCACACTGCAACAAGAGATGACTTGTGCTCTGACAACACACTACATACATATACAAACTGTTTAAGTCAAAAACTGTTCTAGTCTGTGCCTTGCCTATTGTAGTCTGTCTCCTACAATGTCGACCAGACTTGTGCCAACTGTAATCCTGCTGGGAAGAGTCATTTATGTCATCCTTGCCTACTCTGTACCCATCCACACAATCATCCCACCACCAAGGGCCCTACAGAATTAAGCTGCTACTGTATAACCATCTGTGCACAACAGGAGAAAAGCCTGACCCCACCTGGGCAAGAACTTGACACAACTGAGATGCTGCCCATCTATTATCCCATCTCCTGCATCCTTATCTGAAAGTTCAAGTCTTTACACAAACCACATCCGCTTATAATGCTTAATACAAATGAGCCAGTATATGTGAGCCCCTCTCTGCAATTTCACCAGCATATGAGGCACTTAAAAATCATCTCCGTAAGATAGCTTCAAATCACACAAGTGATACTGAGATATTACCAGCTTCACTCTCAACTAAAAATGTATCAGCCACCTGGGTATTTTTAAATGTTCCCGTGAATGAGGACAATGTTAACGATCAGATTCTGATGGGGTGCTTTACTACTACTCTGAAATTCAAACCGGCTTCCATTCAACAGTGGCAAAGACACTTATCGTTGCTTAGTCCATGTTGAATAAACACCATGAAATTCACTCTCTATGTTAGACAGAAATCTTGCAGAAACCATAATGAGATACAAAAGAAAGCTGACAGAACAGTGGGTTTTGTTAGTGGTGCTGTCAGTATTCCTTTCCTATTCTGAGTGCCAAGTGCCCATCCAAGAGAACTTCAAGCCTTGCTCCCAGGCTTTCTCAGCTGCTGATCCACAGCTGTGCACTTGCCCAGAAAAGAAGCTTTAGCAGCTAGAACTCAGTTGTGCCGCTGCATGAGCTTTCAAGGGATTTTCAGAAATACCAGTGCCAGCCAGGTGTTATAAAAGAGTAACTGCTGACCCATGGATAGCCTCTGTCTCTGCTACTGCTCCTCTGTCTTTCCTTCACATGTCTTTCATGTTTGCAGCTTTCCAAAGTTTCGGCACAACTAAAACCATGGGTGTTTCATAGTCTGCAGTTTAAATAGGCTAAACATACTATTTTTAAGGCAGATTTTCATTAATGTTTCCTAATATTGCAATCAAAATTTAAAACAAAAAAAATGAAACAACAAAAGAAAAAAAAAAAAAAAATCCTGAAAGCCCAAACATTTCTTTTCATCAGAATGTATTTTAGGTCTTGTTCTGTTCCCCCTCCCCCCTGCCATGGAAAACTAAAGAAAAATCTTGCAAGTTTTGTCTTAGGAGACCCTTATGCATTATACAAAAAAAGCATACAAATTCCTTCTTCCAAAGCACATTCTGATTCCACCCCTTTTGCAACTCTTTTCCATATAAGTGTTATTTAACCCACTGTATGCCTAAATGGAGATCATAATCCCTTTAGAGTAAGATACAAGCACAGCAGTGGAATATACCATCTCTTGCTTTTATGCCTGCTAGAAGCCTTTAGTAGTCTCACAAAACTTGAAGGCTGTTCCAACCACAGCTAGCTGAGCAAGACCAGGCTTTCTCTGAGAAGCAAAGCACGACCAGACTACAGAGTGGTGGAGCTGGGATTTCTGCACGGTCACAGCCTTTCCCCTAACTTAGGTCAGCCTGACCCACTGGCTGGACTGGGAAGGTGGTGCATCTGGAAAATGTCTGTCAAGAAGAACAAACTCCTAGAACTATCAGTCTTTTGTCTGATAGTACTAGAACTATCAGAAGTTTTGCCTGGGGCTCTTTTTAGGGGTCTTGGCAATGAAAACACTGAAAAGTAAAAGAAAATGAGTTCTCAATATCAACATATGTACCGTGCTGGGGAAGAAGGACTTTACACGTTCGAGGGGCAAGGAAGCAAGTCAGAGAGGGAAGGAATGTAGACTAGGCCTCTTTTTTGGCCAGTTCACTTTAACTGGCCACATCCCACATCCCTCCCTACACTGGTGGAGCTGGTCCAGCAGCAAGCTAAGCAGCAAGGGACGGCAAGGGCCCTTTGATCCCACAGCAGCAAGCCCGAGGGAGCCTCGGTTGCTCCTGAAAGGCAGCGTCCGCACGCCCTCGGGATCGAGAGCGCGGTATGAAGCCGAGGCGAGGGCCGGAGAGCCTCTGCCCAGCGACTCGTGCCCCGGAGCCCGGCGGTGCGCGCTTACCAGAAGCCAGTGCTCCTCCAAAAGTGCTGCAGGGGCCGCTCGGCTCGCCGGGCATCCACGTACACCTCGTACGCCGCGGAGCCCGCGCCCAGCGGCACCAGCAGCAGCCACAGCAGCGGCCCC
>VZTD01000543.1:762231-831845 GCA_013397725.1 Rhagologus leucostigma
ACACGGGGGCGGTGCGCACCGCCACGCCCGCGCTTCGTGTGCCAGGCCCGCGGGAAAGCCGCTGTGACGGGGGCGGAACCGCCCTCCTTCCCGGAAAAGCGTAGGGGCAGGGTGGGAGCTGTGTCCGCTGAGTACGTGTAAACCTGTTTATTGATCTCATCATGGCAAAGCGGAGTGTGCGTTCTCAACTTAGAAAGCCAACCGCATCCTGGGCTGCCTCCAAAGCAGCGTGGGCAGCAGGGCGAGGGACGGGATTCTGCCCCTCTACTCCCCTCTGGTGAAAGCCCACCCGGAGTGCTGCTTCCGGCTCTGGGATCCACTACAGGAAGGACGTGGACTTGTTGGAGCAATTCCAGAAAAGTGAAGTTTATAAGGGGAACTGAGGACTGTCCCGTACAAATACAGGCTAAGAAAGTCGGGGCTGTTCAATCCTGGAGAATAACGGATACAAATTGAAAGAGGGGAAGTGTAGCTTAGTTATTGGGAAGACATTCTTTACTGTGAAGATGGTGAGACACTGGAACAGGTTGCCCAGGGAGGTTGTGGATGCCCCAGCCTGGCACTGTTCAAAGCCAGGCTGGATAACGCCTTGAGCAACCCGGTGTAGTGGGAGGTGTCTCTGCCCATGGCAGGGAGATGTTGGGACTAGATCATCCTGAAGGTCCTTTCCAACTCTTAACATTCTATGATTCCATGTGTCTGTGAAGAGCTTTAAATGTGCTTTATCACACACAGCCTGTAGCTTGATTCTCTAAATGCTTGTTTGTTACCATGTATACCCAATGAGTCAGTTTTCCATGGGGTGGGGCTCTTGTCCTCAAGATCATTCTCGTTTAGGTATTGTGGTGCCTTCAGGAATCTTGTCAAGCCTTCCAGGCAGAGAATCCAGTTCTATGGTGCTAGCTGCACCCTGAGCTGGGACAACAGCTGCCTTTGGGTGAGTGCTGCTGCATGGGCTTCAGTGAGGGCTGATAGCATTTTGCTGGCTGGAAAGGGTGATCTGTGAGAGAAGGACCTTGCACCCACTCAAACTGGCTCTTTTGTTAGCGTCCCCTCCAGAGAGATAGATTGGAGGAGATGAACACCTGACAACCAAATGCCATACTGTGATTTTTTGCTTGTTAACACCAACCCTGGACCTCACTGTCTTTAAGTGGAGAAGGTTGTGGGGCCAGCACAAGATGCCAGCAGCTCCAGTACCTAGCTGCGATGGATGTGGAAGCTATCCCTTGCAGATGAACCAACAGCTCAGTCCCTAATCAAAGACTTACCCACAAATTTCAGCGAAAAGTTCTTTGCAAGGGAGAAACCCCCTGAACCCCATAGGTTCTACCACAGACCGTTCCTATTGACGTCAGGAAGGCTTGAGCCTTGGAGACCAAGCTGATGTTTTCTCAGAGGCTGCTAAAACAGAACTGTTGCATTCAGCTTGGCTGATTTCAAAGTCCCATCTGGAAGACAAGGTGTCAAACCAATGCTCTTTTTGGCCAGGAAACGTTGGCTGTCCTCAGACATGTTGTAGAAAGTCCTGAAACACCACAGAGCAGTGGATGTAGATGGTGCTCTGCTGACAGTTTAGAGAAGTCTCTCTCAGAGCTCCAGGAAAGTCTCTTCCCTGGGAGTCTGACAAGAACATGACCTCCAGAGCATTTCCAAGAGGGTCCTTCTCAGAGACTGGAGTAGGGGCTAAGCAGAATGTCCCCCTTTTTTTCTACAACTTACATGTAGCACACTGGCCACATCAGGCCTGAATTTGGGAGACAGAAGATAAGTCAAAACCCCTGCTAGAGGAGAGACTCAACAAGAGGCTCTATCACCCTAAGGTTTCTCCTCCATGTCTACCAAAGCAGCTAACAAGATTTTTCAGTCTTGTTAGAAGAACTGCAATTGCCTGCAGGAAATCTTTTCTGCTCATCACAGCTGCTCTGGTGCCTCCTGGCAGAGAAAGAAAGTCCAGCAGTTACCTGCACCCTGTGAAGGAGCCCAATACACCTCTGTTCCCAAAACATCTCAGGGCTGCTGCAGGGAGAGCAGCTGGGAGCATATGGCTTGCTTTTTCCCAACCAAGGTAGTCGACTGGAACAACATGTTCTCGCAGCATTTTCAGGTCGAATGCCAGGCTACACTGGTGAAACTCAGTGGTCTGCTCTGAAGTTCTCCCAAGTCTCTTCTTCCAGGGGCAGCACAAATGCCAGGATTACCTCAGATTACCTCCAACATGCAGTTTGTCAGGTTTAAAAGTATGACTCAGAGCTAAACACACATGCTGAGGTTTCTATGGGCATAGTTCTAAAGATGGTCAGGCAGAGCCACGATAAAGACCCTGGTCAGGCAGAGCCATGATAAAGACCCTGGTCAAGGGGACGTTCCCATTTTGCCTTTGACTTTATGCTCCTCCAAGGGCTGGGAAGTGTCCAGCAGCAGTTTTTCTGTGTAGCATTTTACCGGGGAGGTTTCCTGCAGCTGACACTCCCACCCAAAGTACACTGGGGGTTTTAACACAGCCCCCTCCCATCTCTCTGCAAAGTCTGAGTGAGAGCTCTTCCTGTCCTGAGGCATTTGTGAGGAGGCACACGGGCATGGGGAATGGAGAGCAGCACTCTTCACTGGCCCTTTCCAGTATATTGAGGAATATACCAGCTGTCTGGCCAGCTTAAAATCCTCCAGTGCTCAAAGTGGGCAGATGAGAGATGTAAAACGTGTTACTCCTGAGCTGAATCACTCCTCTGAGAAAGACGGCTTAAGGCATTTGGTCCCAGCAGCTCTCCCTGCAGCATCCCTGCAGATGTTTTGAGAACATAGACGTTCCAGGCAACTTCAGACATGTCAAGGAGCTGGTAATTTCCTGCTGCATTTTCTTTCTCTGTGAAGAGGTACCTACACAATGCACAGGAAATTTGGGTGTATGTGTTGGTGGGGGGAGGGAGGTAAGTGTCTAGGTGAGAGTGTGTGTGTGTGTGCGCTTTTCTGTTCAGATGCCTCCAGCTCATTTAGCACTTAATTGAATTATAAACTTGGCTTCAAAAAGCATACCTGGAGATGCCAAGATGGCTTTGTCACACAGCCATCTCATGCCACATGGCAGGAACAAGACTTTTGATGTAGCATATGGAACTTGAAGCCTAGAAAATCATCTGGAGTTACCTGGATATTTTCGTAATAACTAACTACTGTTGTAAATAACTAACTACTGGTGAGGCATTCCAGGGTTTATGACAGCCTTTGCTTCTTGGATAACTTCACATTCCCACATGGTAGCAGCTGGTCTTTGGCCAGATGGACTCAGCTGAACAGTCTCAAGTTTCATGTTCCATCTAATCCATTCTAACCAGGACTTCTGTCCTGCTGTTCTTCCCTGCCACTGCTTGCCTGTTGCTGCTGTTTCCCATGTGTCAGGTCCAACAGCAAGGAGGATAATTCATCCAGCTGACTGCCTGGGAAGCATCTCCTTTTTTGGTTCAGTTTGTTTTCTTATGCACAGGTAAGCTACAGAGACATGACACTGTGTAGCCTGGTAGCCCACAACGGAAGAAGCTCAGGGACAGAGGTAGGAGAGAATGAGACCGGCCCTGACTGAACTGCCTGCTGGTAGGCTGGAGAAGGCATAGTATGAAATTGTGCTCCAACTTGTGCATCTCCATGGCTTCCATAGCGTGGTCAGCCTTGTAAAATCTAACTCTGAAGTGATCCTATTTCTTGCAGGAGTCTAGCAGTTCCATCTACCTATCTCAATCACCAAATTGCCACAGCGCTTGTAATATCTCTGCAGCATACTAAAGGTATCAGACATACATATCTCACATCGGGAGTCTTATCAGCAACACAGCGTGGATCATAGTCTGGCTTTTCCTGTGGAGGGCTTGTTTTTAAAGCTCAGCTTTTGACAATGTTGCAGCTTTTACCGATGATCGGGTGGGCTTTGTGAGCCCACAGATTTCCTTCTTCCTCAATTTATTTCCAGCCTTTGGGATGAGTAGTTGAACTGGATGTGGCCTGCAGCTATCTGTTGCCTTTCCCCTCAGTGGGACAGTGCTATGCTGTCCTGCAGTACCTCTAGCACTGGGTTTCTACCACAGGCTATGTAGGTTGCAGACAAACATAATACCTGATCCCTGGTGGTGACTGCCTGTGCTGGACTTGATTTTCTTGCAGAGATCAGCCCCAGACAAAAGTGGCTCGTGATGCAGGAACATGGGTGCACTCCTGAGGGAGCTTGAAAGCTTGAAGGTGCCTGGGACATATCATCCTGGAGTTGCATGGGATTATCGATGGTTGATCAGTTGTATAGGAGAAAACAGGGTGTATTACTCTGCTGTGTAGGGTAGAATGTGCTGTTTCCTCCCAAGGGCTTCAGATTTTTTAGTGTCTGCAGCTTTCCTGGCGTGACGCCGTAATTGTTTTTCCAACTCCCACTTTTGGTCTAGATACAATTCTCACAAGTTCAGAAGTGTTTCATGGCTTTTCCAGTGCACTTTCTAGACTTCAGAGCTAAGGTGGAGGTGTTCTGCACCCTGACGAGATCAACTGCTGGTATACGACATAGTCTGAGTAGATGCAAACAAACTCAGAGTGATGAAAATACTTCTCAGCCCTTTACAAGTGCTTTCCTTGTCATTACTTTGTTTACCTAAGAGGTGATTAGGAAGTTTTGTTATCACCTCTGCTGAATACAACAAATTTAACAAGTATTATGTGAATGCTTAAAATTCTAGATACCGTCCATGTGCATACCTCTAGTATCCCAAAGCTGTCTACATTCAAGGCCAGGATTTGGCATCTCCCTGCATTTGTGATACCTCAGTATATTTCATCCAGTGCATATAGCCTAGGGTTATTTCTTAAATGCTCTCTCATTTTTCCAGAGACATGGACCTTATCACCCAGATGTCACCTTCTATTCCACCATGATTGAACATGACTCAAGGGGGTTGTTTTGCTGCAATTCAGCGCTGTACAACTATTTTTGTCTTGAGACGTAACCTGGTACATCTCATTCTGTCATTATGACTGTTAGGCTGAGGGCATCACCTCAGCCTGACAGTGTGTTGTCTCAGGGCTTGTCTTGGCCCGAGATTGTTTTAGCTGTGGTAAGGGCTGTTTGATAGTTGTGTGACTGCTGCCTAAATTTTTTCAGCTTAGCTCAGTGAGTAGCATGCAGGGTGAAATGTGACAGGCCGCAGCTTATCCCTGAGGAAACAGGCAGCCTCATCACCAGCCCCATCCACTGCTTCTGAACCGAGGAGTAAGGCAGGTGCTGAGTGGCAAATGTGGTCAGCCCAGAGTCCAGGTCATTACATTTGGACCAGGCAAGTATCATGACAGGAAAACTCTGGGGCCAAACTGGGAAGTCAGTCTATGAATCAGAGTCTAGATCAAAGGACTGTGGCCAGATGTAGGCAGTGCTGAGATCAGCACTTGTGCGAGATAGCTTGGGTAGGGGTTGAAGCCCCTCTGAAATGGGGCTCCTGGACTAAAGGGGGAAGGTTCTGTGGCAAACAGTGATAATACTTAGTTCTCATAGATTTTAGAAAGGACTACTGTAAAGATGCATATGCTGGTTTAAGTACCAGTTCCTCCACTTCAGGAGGATTGGAGTATGTATTCCATCTGCACTTAACTTGGGAGGGAAAAAAATCTGAAAGATTTTACTTCCAGTTCTAAAGTTCTGGATTTACACCACTGTCCCTGAGCAAAGAGGAACCCTATGTCTGAGTGTCAAAGTTTAGATGGGAACTAATAAAAGCAAAACAGATTTTATTAACAAAACATCCAAAATAGCCCCAAATGGGGCTCAGACGACTACATTTCAATGACCGAGAGCCTATATTTGATGAAGAAATTGGCATGCCTAGGACTCAGTGTGATACCCACTTCCTGCTTGGGGAGAGCTTATATCCTCCTTGAGTCTTAGGACTCAGAAGGACAACAGCAGGCTAAACTTAAGGACAGAGAAAAGGGATAGATAGTGGAAATTTAATGTGTATCCGTCTCTCTCTTATTTTCAGAATGTTGATTTTACTGTAACTGAACCAAAGATAGCGACCTCCTGTATTTTAGTTAGACTGTGGAGACCCTAATAAGACTAACAGTAAATTCTGAGCTCCACATATAATCTGTATTCCCTTTTGCCCATAGAAAAATTTATTTTAGAATGTAGGAAGAACGTTGCAGAGCTACCAGAGAGAATGGCATTGATGTTACGTGGCAGTCACATCTGTTATGACTGGAGTCACGTAGAAGAGGGGCAGCGCTATGTGGTTTAGCTGAGGATGATACACTGCCTTACATCCTTCTAACAAGCCACCTTATCTCCTCAGTGCCCTGTTTTGCTGCATCAGCTCCTCAGCCTAAAAATTACCATGTATTTGTGTGGCACCCCACAAAGTCATTTCTCTTACAACTCCTTTAGGTCTTTTGGTGGAATAAGGATTTGCATATATTTACCTATGGCCAAAGCATGTTCCAGCTCTTGCTTTGAGGAAGGGAGGCTGAGCGTGGAGGAAAGAATTGATTTATCCCTCAAACCTCAACAGTGTTTGGTACTGTCCTTGCTCCTAGTACTGGAATTAGTACACAGGGTGGACAGGGCATGGGGAGTTGATTTCCAGAGCTTGCTCTGCCAACCTCATTTAAAAAGAAGTCAGGGTAGACAGCATCAACTGCTCTTCCCTCATTCGTCCACGTCTTTGTTTCATTGTAGGCAGTCAGGTTGGTCAAGCATGATTTCCCTTTAGTGAGACATGGCTGACTACTCCTGATCACCTTCTTGTCATCCATATGGATAGAGATAGTCTCCAGAATGAGGTGCTTCATCACCTTTCCAGGGACTGAGGTAAGGCTGACTAGCCAGTAGTTCCCTGGGTCATTCTTTTTGCTCTTTTTGAGACTGGGGTGACATTTGCTGTCTTCCAGTTCTCAGGCACCTCTCCTGACCACCATGGCTTCTCAAAGATATAGGGTATAGTTGTAGGAGAAGATCACACTGTCTGCAGCTCTCTGATACCTCACGTGCACTGAGTCTGGATGAGAAGGGGTGGTGGATCTGCCAGCACCTTTCTTCTGCATGGGTGGGAATAGCTGAAGACCAGAAGGGAAACTTTGAAATTCTGTGGTTCAGCAGCGGTAGTGCTGTATGCTGCCATGCAAAGAACATTAACCAGTGGACCTTCCTTAGCACTGAATTGCACTTCATGGTACTAAACAAGTGGCTGTGATTAGCCACTGGTAGCTGGGCATGAGCAAATTCTTGAACTATGGTTACAGTTTTCAGGTACTCCCAAATGCTACAAGCCATGCATGCCAGCTTTTATTTTGCAGTGATCCAGATGGAAATATTTATTATTTATGCATCTGTTTTTAATTATCAGTTAACTTACCATTTGCCATAATGCTCAGTAAACAGAATCCAGAAGACCTTTTTTTTTGTGTGAATTAGAATTAAAATCCTCTGTATTCAGTCTGGAAGCAAGTTTTGGAAATCTGTGATGCTGGTTGTGCTAATACAAAAGATGACGCATGGATGGAACTTTAGGCTCAGGGTAGATGCCAGTCAACAATTAATAAATACACGTTTGGAAGCCTGCCCCCAAAATGGAAAGGCACAGGATGTACACATCCTCAGTTGTTTGTTCCACAGCACGTGGATTGTAATTGATGTTTTGTGTGGGCTGTAGAGAGGCAGAGGCAAAAATAATAACAAATCAAAGAGTCCTCTAGAAAAATCAGAATGGCCACTCTGTGAGTCCTCTAGAAAGCTTACATTGGCTCATTTTGTCTAAGCAAGTCAACCCAGATGTACTCAGTTAAAAATATATCTCCTTTACAAAGCTATTTGCCACTTTGACGCCAAGTATAGCCGTAATTTCTGTGTTAGGCTTCCTGTGGCTATCACATGAGCTTGTGAGTCAACCCATTAGAAGCCTTTCCTGTTATCAACCATGTCAATAACTGAGAACATAAATACTCTCACAGCACTGCTTGTGAAGCAAGTAAAGAAAACTAAGGGCATTGGGCCACTACCCCTTTCAAAACAAGGAATAAAGATGTTTTCCTCTGCCTTCTCAGCTTTATTGCTTATAACCAGTCAACTAAAGTTCAAAACTAAATGCTATCTTTCATTTTACCATTGCTGTACCAAACCTGTGGTTTGTCTCTAATCCCTTTTATATCTACCTCGTGTAAGCCCTAATTAATGTTTAATTCCTTACTAAAGTCTTCCATTAAGGATTCACTTTATTTCTGGGAGGCACGGGGCCATCACAACTAACATGTATCATTTGTTTGACAGTTTTATGGTTCAGCTGGAACAATTTGCAGAGCTGTCCATCAGTATCTTCCCCGTAGCTTTTCAGCCTTTCTATTTTAGTCATGAACTGCAGAATAGAGCAGAGTAACAGGCCACTAAGTGATACTTAGAAACTGAAGGAGTAAAGTTCAGAAAAGCCACTGGAAATATTCTGCCTAATAATTTATTAAGTTGTTTTAGTTGTTTTGCAAAGCTTTAATGCTAGTGCATTAGAACAGGAGCTGTGCTTCAGAGATACCTTCTCAGCAGTGCAGGACTTGCAATATTTTTGTTTCATGGTTACACAGTTCTCTCCATCAAGAAGTAGCACTAACTGTCACTTCTCTGAAGCTGTAGAGGGGATGAAGGACAACTCTGCTGTCTTAGCATGGCCTTGGCAGTGCACTCTGAAAGGCTGGTAGAAGCCTTTTTGTGCTCTCCCAGTGTTTGGTCATCATCTGATAAGACACCAGCAGAGAGAAAGGAAGAGATGTCAACGACTTCAGCTCTGCAGCTGCCCTGGGCAGCTCTGCAGGTGCATTGCCTTGCAAGACCAGAACAAATCTGTGCACTTAGCCCTCCAGAGCTGGGCAGTTTCAAGCTGTCTAGGAAATGGCTGGGCGTCTCCTTTAGGTACTTGCATGTAATTCTTTGACATTTATCCTTCCCTGCACTGCCGGTCTTAGACTCATAACAGATGTTGTATCTTGATAGATTTACCTGTGGTCACAGTTGTACACAAGCGGTAAATAAATGATCACAGTTTGTGATAACATTCCCATTTCATTGCCGTTCCAAATGACAGAGCAGAATAGTCATGCCAGCATTTCATGCAGCTTCCACCTGAAACTCTTTTTTCTACGGGAGCAATGACCAGTCCCCGGGCAACAGCCCCTTGCCAGCTGCTTCACCATTTTATACAGTGCTCTTTACAGGCTTTTTGTAGTGGCAGGAGTCTGCTAAAACACACAGTACTGCCATGTGAAAAGCCCAGGGTTTGTACCTCAGCCTTATGGCCATGCTTAGACTGAGGCAGAGTGAGAGAACCAAGTACTCCTGAAAGTATGTAGGCACAGTGATCCCCCAGGCTAAAGTAAAGTGGACTTGTTGCATGGCTTGAAAGATTGTTGCTGTGCTTGCCCCCAGGTTTCCGTTCAAGGAGAAGGTGTAGGTTATAATTGTGGGTAGATAATTAATGGTAAAACTTCTTATGTAAGGTTTTCTCATTTGCACAGTGGAGGAGTGGGTGTGCTCAAGTTAACTGAGTACTCTTTTTCAGGGAAGAGAACTCTTAAAATAATGCATGTTAAAATGGGCCATTTTTTAAGTTCAGGCAACGTATTAAAAGAGAGCACAAGGTCATTCAGCTTCAGGGGTTTGCAGCTGCTTCCCACACAGAACATGTGAATTCTTCTGCACAGTTAGAATTCCCAGTTTTACCTACTTCTGAAAATGGAACTTCTGAAAATGGACTGGTGAACTCATTGAACTGGAGCGTAACTGCTTTCCTCCAGAGCCCAAAGCACATTTAGCAGCTCAGCAGGCATGAGCGTTGCACACTCACCTGGGATTTAATGGGTATATGCGTCTGTACTGTTACATGCCACGGTGGAGCCTGATCTGGACAGAACAGCACCACTGGAGGGATGAGATTAGCATGGTGCATCCATTTCAAGTAGTCCTTGCACTTATCCTTCCTTACCTATTGACATGAGTAGTAAAAATGTGTATGCATGCACAGACACAAGCACATAGATAGATATTCCTCGTACCAAGAGTCAACTCTCGATTTCTTGTCAGTCAGTTGTTGCTGTCTGCAAACAGGTCTCCTTAGGAAGGTGACATCCTACATTATCCTTTTTCTACATGGTGGCTTCATTTTTCTTCATGGGGCATATTTTGCTGCTCCCAGATTTCCATCTGACTAAACCTGTATTTTCCAAACAAGATCCTCTTCTTTGGCTTGTATTTTGCAAACTTCAACCATACTGATAAAAATTTCTTCACAGTTGTTGGAATTTTTTGGTTGAAGGTGGAAGTATGAAACAAACTATAGAAACAAGAGCAACAAAATAGAACTGAGAAATATATTTCATAGCCATTTTTGTAAGAAGTAACAAAGTATTCTGTGGGTACAAGCTACCAAGGCAGTCAAATCTAGAGGTGTTTATCAGACTGGCTTTGAATTTTAATAGTTCTCCCTTCCTAAAACCGACCATTTTCTTTTCAAGAGATCTAACTTCAAAAAAATCCACAAATTAGTGAACTTAAACACAAATCAGTTTACCTGAGAAATTTCTACTGGCCACAGAGGCGACTGTGGAAAATGAGGTGCTCTTTGCAAAAAATGTGGTTTATTTCCTTTTTTGCCTTCTTGCAAACTTTGGCCTTTTCTGAATTGCAAGGCTTCTATCCCTCTCTAAACATAATCTTGTTGGCTAAGCCAGCAACACTTTAGTTCCAGCAGATGTTAGCTGTCATTGCTGCTCAGTTCTCATGGGTCTGCTCAGGGAATTTCACCCTTTGCTCTTCCTTGTCAAGCTGCAGCTCGTTGACAATGTAAATATGTCAGACAATCACTGACACACTCTTGCTTGTCTTGATGCTGATGTTTGACATGGCACCAACACGCTGTGATGCCCAGTTCACACTGTGTGTCAGTTTTTTCTCTTCATCATGTTTTCCCCGTAATGTTCACCTTCGTGGCCCTGGAACATTATAACTGAATTTGCACCCTAAATCCAAGGAGTGTCCTGCCATTTTATATTTACCTTCGTCACCTTTGATTCAAAACTGCTGCGTCTTCTCTTATATGAAGGAATGACAGTTGAAGTTTGCCTGGCCTTTTATGCACATTACATCTCAACACATGCTCTGGCTTCGATTATATCTTCATATTTACATCCCTCCTTAAGCAGGTAATGCAGGGTGACTTAAGAATCTTTTAATAATGTGTTACTCGATGCTCTGACGAAAAACAAATCACAATACTTAGTTACTCAGCTGCCCAACTCTATTGGTGATTGTTATTATATGTTTTGCACCAATTTTCACTTCATTAGATACTAATATAGATGAGTCATGAGCTCAAATATCATAGATGTACAATATTACTGGTACAATGCCTTAAGGCATCTATCATATAAAGTTAACGTAGGACCTGCTGCACAGCCTCTGGAGGCCTGCAAAGGAATTGTCATTTTTTTTCCTCACTTCTGTCACCCAGTTTTCTCCATAAAAACAAGTAAATTATTCTTATTATTCATGTAAGTCTACTCTGGTTATTATCCATCAGAATGTCTTCCTTGTTAATGCCTACGTTTCAAGTTTTAGAGGGTGTTGGGTGGTACAAGCATACGAGGACACAGAATGGATTCTGTGCCAGTGTCAGAGCCTAGAGAAGATCTGAGAGGCAAAACTTTGTTATCTTGTTGTGCCAGATGAAACAACAGGAGAAAGGATAGGCTAGGTTCTAGCTATCTGAACCTAAACCACCCAGAAAGCAGTTACCTAGTCCCTGCAGAACAGGCTCTGAGATGTCTCTGTCTGAAGTCAAGCTCTGCAGCAGCAAATCTTCGTTGATAGCAGAGAAAGCCTTGAAATGTACGCCTCATTTCTGGATAGCTAGAGCTAGATGGAATTCATCCCCACTAATCAGATTATCTACTTCTGCCGGAAGCAAAGACTGGAATATCTCAGCTCTGCCTAAACCTAAAACTGCATCACAAAGACTGAGGCATTGGCAACAGATCACCAAACACTTCTGGTCTAATCCTAAGGCTATGTACAAAACTTGAAGCCTTTCCCCTTCAGACACTGCCTTGCTAGATAATAGCCAGTGGCAATACTTGTGTAACTAAAGCAGATGATGTTTTAATTTAATTTTTCCACTTCCTCCCTCTCTCAGTCACAATGCCCATTATGAGGTTGGTGATATTCCTTCCAAAAGCCTTTTCAGACAGAGCACAAAAGAAAAGATGGTTTCTGACCATAGTGACATCAGGCTTTCTCCTTACACTTTTTGGCCAGAGGCACAAGAGGTATTGATTGCTCAGCCTGTCCTAGAAATGTCAGAACTCATGAGGTTCACAAAGCCCTGCATTAAATGAAGTGTACAGAACTCTAGCGGCCAGACAGTAATTTAACAAAAATAAAGCTTTGCTATATAAAGAAGAGCCAGTCAACTTTTCTGATGGCCTCATGCCTCCTTCACTAATACAAAGTTATGAGGAGAGATGGACAAGTCCAGTGGCCTACAAGAAGCAGGGTCTTGCCACTTGGCTCTTGTTAACCTGAGTGCTTCTATTTGTGCTTTCAGTTACAAAATTACTGTATTCTTAGCAGGATTGCTCTTCACATAACAGAGGATGAGGTGTTACTTTTTTTCTTTCTGAATTACCAGAAGATTTGGATCTTGATTCATTATCCATTTAAATTGGAATGGGCTTCTAGTCTCCTTTGTCAGACTTGAGGTGTTCTCCTTCCAGATGCAAACTTAAGCCAGCCCCGAAAGGTTAAAAATTATGTTTCAGGACCTCTGGAGCTTTGGTCACTTACACTGCAGTGTCTTTGTTCTTTATGCTGCTGCCAATTTAAATTCTGTCAGTCCCACAGCAGTCTTTTTCTCAGCACACTTCATTTGAGAGCCATCAATTAAGTAAATAATTAAGGGGTTCAGAAATCAGTTTTTAAAAGGATTAAAAATACTCTCTGCTAAGGAAATGGATTTTTGTCTGAGTGGTTCTGCTTATTGAAGGATGGCACCATTTTCTAAGTATAAAAGAATCTTTATAAACCCTGTCTGTCATATAAATCAACTGACAGTTGAAATATTTTGCAGAGGAGATACGTCATAATGAGATTTCATGCGATATGTCACTTGGCTGCTTGCTCTTCTGAGAGTATTGTATGTCATTGCAGTCACAGCATGCTTCCCCTCACCAGGAGCTCTGTCGGGGAGTTTAGGTTTGGCAAAATACTCCTTTAGTTCATTTTTCTCAATTTACCTAAAAGGAAATTAAAATTTCTTCTGAGAATCTGCATGATTTTCTGATAAACTGTAGGAATGGCTCAGATAAATAGTTTTGGGGTATTTAAAACAACACTACTAAGGCATGTTGGCACAATCTGAGTACAAGTTCTATGGCACAGTGCAGACTCATTTTTAGCACTGAGATAACAATTTCCTCTTTCAAAGAGAACAAAATTCTGCAGAGACTTGCACCAGTTCCTTCTGGAGGGGAAAAATGTCCCCTCTGAAGAATTCTGACAAAGGTCTCAGCTGGTAGGAAATCCAAGCACACCTAATGTGCTTTGTTGCAGGTTAGGGATCTGACATCAGTGCTGCTCTAAGTCTGTGTGCTTTGATTGGTTTTCGTGGAGTCTAAAGAAAAACCTTTACACAATTTCTCAGTTCCACATGGAATCTTTACAGGACTATTGAGGTCTGACTGACTAAGTTCCTGCCTGTTTTTGTTGTTGATTTTGCTCTAAAATTTCTCAGGAACTTTTGTCTATAGTTTTCGCCAGAAGGGCTCCTCCTGACCAATTTCCAGTGAAATCTGATGAAAAACAGAAAAAGAGGCTTATTTTCAGATGAGATTATGATTGTGAATATGCCTGTTGTCCAGGTGTCCTGGTTGTCCGGAAAGTATCTCTTAGTGGTTAGTGCATCGAAGCCCACATTTTCTTGTTCAGTTTTTGTTGACTCACCTGATTGCTCAGTGCTTTGGCTCTTCCAGTTGTTCATGTGACCGCTGAGGTTCTTTTCCTCCTTGCCTTGCCTCTCATGCCAGTTTAGAAACTGACTCCTTTGAAGATTGTCTGTCAGTGTGTTTGTGCAGAGGTCTTGCAAAGTAGATCTTTTTGACACTGGGACATTTTGACAGTGAAATTTGGCTGCCCGTGCATTATGTGACTGCATCCTCACTTCACACTGGCTTTAAGAAACTCCAGAAACCTTTTGTGATGGATTGGGAAAACAGGCAGAGAGGGAAATACTGGGTTCTCTCAGACACAAACACTTTTACTACTACTTTTCTTGTTCCAGAGTGGTGATATGGTCTATGGAGCAAAAAGGGAATTAGCGAAGTTAAAAAGAGTAACATTCTCAATAATCACAAGGAATCAACACTACTCACAAAACCAAGCATAGATAATCCCAAACAGGACTGTTTCTTCAAAATCTACAGGACACTAAGGATAAAAGCATCTCACAGACTCTGAAACAAATAGGATTACTTCCAGCCCCCATTCAAATTTTTTTCCATTCATTTGCATTTAATAAGGCAAGTTCCCACACAAAATTTTGAGTATGTCTTACACATACTGAGCCCTTTTTCAATGTGCAAACATCCTTGCAGTGTCCATAAAATGGTGTAATATCCTGGGAAATGTTGGAGAATTGGACATGAAGAATTTTTAAGAGAAACATTAGTAGATCATTCGAGTGTTCCAGAATAAGGACTAAGGACTGAAGCCTTGAGAACTCTCAAACAAAGCTTGCAACCTCTTTTTGATATGTGTAGAAGCTGTGTCCTTCAACTTTTTCATCAGCTGGGAAAGTGTTTCAGATTTCAGGCCAAGGTACCATAGATATTTTCAAAGTGGCATTGATTAGTTTCATTTCAGGGGAAATCTGAGAAGTGAATGGCAGAAGTCCTACAGACATGGATTATTTACCTCGTCTATTTACAAGTTCTCTCAAATGGAACATTTTTTTTTTAATTGGATGAGGTGCCTGCTGTGAGCTGGACTCAGATTACCAGTGCATTTCTAAGGCTTTCCTCCAGCATCAGCAAGGTAAATGGGTTTACTTCGTTTTTCAACCTGACAAAACCTTTCCCCTTACTTAGCTTCCCTTGAGTTCTGTCCTCTGACAGAAGAGTAGTGACAGAGGAATGTTAAGTTTCCTGCTTTAGACCTGGTGCATTTTTGAGGTTTCTACCCCAGTTAGAAGCTAACATTTAATTACATAAATGGATACAGTGTTTATCACCATGCAGTCAAACATTTGTTCTTTCTGCTGCACTTGGATATGTTGGGGCCCATATATTCCAGGAAATAAACCTTATTTGAGAAGATTTATCCTTCATCTTCAATCTGGTGTTCTTCCTGCTCCAGATTTTGGATAAAACTTAGGACAGGTACCGTATTTAACTTATTTCCAATCTGATGGTTTGTTTTCTATATGTGTTGCTAATGGTTGAAGCAAGAATAGAACTGTTCTTTATTTCACCCCTGCTTCCTGTTCAAACAATATTTTTTCACCACATATTTTTCTGTCTACTCACTGACCCTTCTAAAGGTCAATGTTTAATGAATTTTAAAGAAAATTAAGTTTCTGTAAATTTGTTGTGAATCAAAAACTACATAGAGGGAACTATCCAAGTGAGATTCGTCCCATCTGAAGAAACAACAGATGGACTATATATCTCATTTGGAAGTAGCCACATGGTTAGTCAGCATATACATGTTAGTTCGCTAATCGCCATACATAACCTTAACTCCTGCCTAGCTTCTGCACCTGCTGCTTTGTACCCCCTAGGGATCTAAAAGGGACCAGGAGGAATGGTCACAGCTGTTGAGATAATGAAAGTTTGGGGGGAAAAGATGCATGCACAAAAAATAAGGTTCCATCACTCCTCCAGCTCACTGACCAGCCCATTTCCCTAATGACGACTATGGTTCTTCTTTTTCAATTGTTAGGGGATTTTTTTCCACACTAATTAGTTTAAGGACTGTTTTTTCCCCCTTTTTTTTTCTTTTTTCAACCAGGAAGTTCTCCATGGATTTTATTATCTCTTTGGAACACACCCATAAATTTGCTAAAATATAGTTAAGGTTAAATCTCAGTCCGCTAGAATACAGCCTCAGAGTAGTTACTCAGCCAATGTATGACTGTAATCTTGAACTGTTGGATCAACAAGAGCACTGTTAGGTGTGTTCTGTTCACATGGCACTTGAGTTACTTGCTCTTTGCAATGGTCTATTATTTCATGAACTTGTAAGGGCTAAAACTGGGCATTTGCATCTTAATCCCTTTTAGGCTAGGTAATTTCAGGCATTCAGTCTGCAACTCTTCACTGCAGTCGTATTCCCATCACTCACTTGCTCAATCTGGCCCTGTACCTTTTGTTAAAGACCCCTACCTTTTCCACTCATCACACTCATTGCTATTGTATTTTCCCTAACAATATTGCTACTATACCCATTATCCTCACAACAGGGAAAGCACATGAGGAGACCCCCCCTACAGTCACTGAATCCAACATTTTCAGGATGTTATAGCATCCCTTTAAGCATTCCCTTTTACATTTCTGCTTGACTTGGTTTTTTCCCTACTTAAGAAATGTTAAATTTCTTAGAAATAAAATGTTGGCTATACTAGCATCCCTGGAGGCACTGCAGATTTCAGTATAGAATTTGGTGTCTTCCACAAGATTGTGTTCAAGCTTGTGTGGTCTTCATGTTATTTATGCTATCACAACTATGTGCAAAAAGCTAGAGATTTCCGCCGCTCTCTCTCTGTTACAGCTCTTTAGATTTGCTTCAAAATATTTTGTGATTTCCATTTTGGAATTGAGGACAAATGGCATCTCTAGCAAGGAGCTCAAAAGAGGGTACAGAAATATCCAATGCACCCTCTCTACAGTGTCCAAGTATGCTTGCAGCAAAGAAAGGTATTTACCTTAGGGAAGTGCAGAAACATATATTTTACATGTTGAAAACCTACTCCCATGAAATGTTGCTTTTTTACAATTCTAAAAAAGCTGAACAGAGGTGGTTGGTTTGAAGTTTAGTTCCTTGAAATGGATCAGGTTTTATCAGCCTATATAGTATCTATCAAGTTACAAGAAGAGTTGGTCCAAGGTGGAGGTCAGTGAAGGTTAAAATAAGTTATACTGTTTGTAGAGTGGAAGGTGCTTTGGGGATGTTGCCATCAGTGATGCTTTAGCTTATAAAAGATGGATCTTTGTGTTGTACTCTGGTTACTGCTTCTGCTTGGCAGACAGGATCATGGGAAGAGGCATCCCCATTAATGTGCTTGGCTATTCAGCGTGTGTTCTCTGCCCGACTTACTGACTGCCCACTTAATAGCTGGGCAGCAGGGGCAGACTCGGAGAGGTGCTGTGGTTCAACCTCTTTAATATAAAAGAAAAGCTAAGAAATGACTTTATTACAAAGCAAGCTACTGAACTGAAGAAATCCTGTGCTCAGTTTGTGGAAATGCCCTAATCAACGCAAGCTTCAAGGCCTCTTCCCACACATCATTTAAAATCTGACTAACAACAACAACAAAAAAACTTTAATATAAAAGATCCTGAGGCATGAGCACATTATTCTGCATACAGTAGCCATTGAAGTTCCATCTTCACTCATGCTTCACATCTCCTGCACACTGGAAGCCACTGGTCAGTGTTTGGTGGATCAGAGAGCAAACATTGTTGGCACCTAAGGTCCCAGAGCATGAAAGAGGCCAAAGGCCGGGACTTACACATGGGTGAGATCCAGGCTTTGCTGCAGGGGGTGTGAATGTACTGCTCAGGGTGTGATACTTGGCAAGCTGGACTGTAGTAACACCTTAGCAACGGGTAGTGTTTGGGAAGGGCTTCTCTGTGACAGTCGAATGACTTCCAACAAGACAGTGAAAGCTGGATTCCTAATATTCTTCTGATAAATTCTTTATTAGCCTGTTTTATTGTAGTGATCTCAGAAGTTGAAACAAAACAGTGGATCCCAACAGTACTCATGGCTAACACAGATTAATAGCAATCTTCTACCTCTATAAGACTGCAGTTGTCACATATAAGGCAGGTACAGCTGCTGTCAGTATTGCATCTATGAAGCTGGGCGAAATTATACCGTGTGAGGGAGGTGAGAGGTGGAACACAGGCAGAGAGCCCATCAGACAGTCATTTGCCTGTTGAGGTGGGGGAGATGGGAAAGGGCTGGGGGAATGCAGTTCAGAAACAGGGCAGGAGTAACCAAGAAAAACAGCTGAGAAAGCATCTAGGTGATGTCAGATGGGAGAACATACAGAGCAGTGATTTGCTCTGCCTTGGTAATAGATGCACACTTGTTAGTGAAGGATAACTCTGACAATACAAAACAATAGAATTCTGGTTTTGCCTTCAGAAGGTATAAATCTTTGTGACCCTTTTGCCCAACTACTTGTGTGAAGAATGTCTCTTGGGGAGTCCTACTTTGAGCCCAGTGCTGGCTGAGATCAAACATTTCCCTCAGAGGGTTGTCACAGGTGGCCTCTGCCTCCCTGCCTAATGTCTGCAAAGCCTTGAATGGTTGGAAAGACTGCTTTATTTGTACAAGCAACTGTCTTGAAAGATCTGGAAGGTGATGGTATCCAAATGCCATGAATCAGAACAGAGCGTTTTAAGGCAAAATGCCGGTGTTCGTATGCTGATTAATTGCCCATGCAGCACAAACATGGAAAAAGCACTAGTCCAAATAAGCTTTGCAAGCTAAACTATTCCTTCATCACTCAGAACCTGCTAAGGAGCTTCATGTTCCAGCCTTTAAAGCTTGTCCTTCAATTGCCTGCTCAATTTAAGCATTTCCCATTCTCAGAAATCTTCCCTCTATTTAGCAAGATTTAGTGAGTTTCCTGTTTACCTTAACTTAGCTAATGCATGAGATATCCAAGGCTGACTACAGAACTGTCAGTAAGATGATAGGATTTGACTGATTCTTTCACTATTCCATTACAGTTTCCTTCCGCTGGCATCCTTTTTTACTAGCAGTAGGTATCCCATGCCCAAGGAAGCACTGTGTGGGAATATGCAGAGAGGAGCAAGCTCTAGATGAGTTGGTTGATTCCCTAATAGCTGTCTGCTTGCAAAAGTGGTAAGTAGCAGAGTAGACATAAAATTAAATGCTGCTGAGGTCCCACTCAGCTGTTTCAGGGCAGGCACTACAAGCAAATGTACAGGTAGCCCTGAGCAAGAAAACAGTGAGAAGTGGCTCAGACCCCCAGTGCTTCCAGACCAGCAAGGGGTAACAGGTGCCCCTAGTGCAAACTCACTTGCCTAGTGGTAGTTAGCAAAGAGTTGACAGACTGTGAACTTCTCAGACTGGATGCAGGGGCTTCTCAGCAGATGATCAGGACATGAGTATCTCATGATAGAAAAGGTGTTTGTCACAGAGGTGTTCGTAATGTCCCACTGCGGGTTAATCCATTGCATTGTCAAAGCCTACAAACAACTCAGATACAGCTCTTCAACAAAGGACTGCCTGGCTCTAGAGGAGGAAATCAGACATTCAAACCTAAGCCTAACTCCAAATGAATCTGTCATTAGGACTGCAAATAGCACCAGGGTGCGTACCTTCAGTTCCTGGGTGCATAGGCAACCCTCCAAAGGGCTCCTCTTGTTGTTGGTTTTTTTCACTGTCCATACCACGCAGCTGTGACAACATCAAGGTCCAGTGGTGAAGTGCACGTGTTAGAAATATTTTTGGTGGGCAGATTTTGTGCATCCTTGCAGGCTGCTTGCCCTCTTTCTCCTGAGCCACCTTACCTGATGAAAAGAAACCAGAGATTTTTTTTCTGAGTGAATATATTCTTGGAGGGTAAAAGTACATGTGAAAGGACTAAATCAGCTTCTTCTTCCACACTTACAGGGCAAAAGAAAAATGAAAGCCTATCAATATGTGCTTTCTGTTTGAGCTCGGCATTTTGATGCCTCTTTTGGCCGGTTCATACTAGATTAAATTAGGTACCTTCCGAAGCAGCAATGATTCACAACTTTTTGCTCTGCTTCCAGCTGGCATCCTTGTGCTGAGGCACTACCTCAGCTGGTCTCTCTGCATTCTCCATCTGGATGCCTCATCAGCCGCCTGGCATGGCTCAGTTTGAACTTTGCCTTCCTCTTCAGCCTTTCCCAAAGGCAGCACCCACTCCAGCAGGGTCTTAGCAGCACAATCCCTCCTGCCATCTGCTCATTGAATGACTGGTACTGCCTCCAAATTCAGCCTGCTTCCTCAGTCCCTTGCTCCAAATAACCAAGCAGTTCTTTCCCTCGAGTGTGGCAGCGAGGATCATCTTTGTCAGCTGGCCTTGCACTGCTCTCCTTCTCTGGAGGGGAAGCACACTCATTACCCTCACCTCTGAAGACCTTTCAGTCTGCAGACATGCATGTGCAGGTCTTTAACTTCTCCCACCTCATTCCCTGGCTTGGTATGTTTTTTGGAAGAACAAAAAGGTTGAAAATGTCGAAACATTTTAAGTTGGGGTGAATTTGTTTTCAAATTGTATCTGACTATCTTACCATATGTCATCCTTCTAGAAGCACTGGACTTTAACAGGAGTGCATATGCCGTGACTGCAGCCAGCCACAGGCGTCCTGGGATGCTGCACGGTTACATAATTCTGTTAGCCACAGTGCACCACGGGCACATCGATTCAAGAAGAAAGTATGAACTCCATTCGGTAAGGCGAGGAAACTGCAAGTTTATGGACCTGGACTGTTAACACCAATCTAATAAACATTGCAACTTGGGAAAATCGGGCACAAAGCAGAATTTTTTTGTGTTTTTTACTTTTTTCCTTGGAAAATGTTGGCAAAATGGAAATGTAAAAGATAAATCACCATGCTGAAACCCACACTTTCATCTTAAAATTATTTGCAAGGAGAATTTATATCTTACTTCAGCTTAGATGCCTTGTAGCCATGTCTTGTGGTCTGCACTTACACCACTGATTTTGAGATGGCAAAATGACTCCCAGACTTCCAAATACTCATGTGGCTTGTTTCTTTTGCTTTCTCATCTCTCTGCTGAAGGCTCCCTTGTCTCCAGTGACCTCTGGAGTAAGGCTTCTGCTAGTAATCCTTCAAGATTTACTTTTCATCCCTCGAAACTTATCATGTGCAACTTTGTCCACTTCAGGTATCTTCTTTATGCAGTCAGCTCATTCCTAAGTCTTTCTTCCAGACAGTCCTCTTCCTTTCTATCCCTACTTTAACAATTTGTATAAATGTCAAATTACTTTCTTATTCTGAGCTGCAGATTTGCCTCTGTATTTTGCAGTATGAAGGGCATCCTTTTTTCATATTCTGGCTTTTATTTTTTTTCTTCTCTCTACACTTACACAACAATGTAAGTGCCTGAAAATCAGCAGCATTTCTGTTTTGATGAAATCATTCATCCAGTCACTCAGACTTGTTCACGCTGGATTGAGCACACATAAAGGAGATTCCATGTCTGAGCTGCTTTCTGGGAGGCTGGATGGCACCAAATAACCTGTGGTGGCTTCCAGCCCGCTGCAGCTAAACAAGACCCTCAGTTTCTCAGATCCTTTTGCTACAGATTCTTTTCAGGCATTCCTATTGCAAGGACATGTGTACTGAACACCTGAGGAGGGAATATGCATTAACCTCTAAAGGATCATGAGATCAGGTCTTTTTAACTTCTGTGATTAAGAGTAACACGCTGTTGCAGAGAACTTGGCCTGTAATAGCACCTGGTGGGTTTTTTTATTCTGCTTCTCCATTTCCACACTAGCATACTAGCACAGGAGACTGCACACACAAGGAAAAAAAAGTTAGAACAATTGATGTTGTAAGCTGACTCGACTGTCAGGAAAGAATTTAGCGTGCTTAGTTGCTCCTGTCAGATGGCAATAATAAGTCTACTTGACTTGGATTTATTCACTCAGAATACTGCCAAGCAATTCTATCACTTGATGCTGTGCTTATTTCAAGATTCATATAGTTTCTGGTAGAGGTGTTAAAACCATGTAACATCCATTTCCATCACCTGAAGAATCAGCCCTCAGCCAAGAAACTGAAGCTGTTTCACCTCTGCGTATTCTGACAGACTCACTCAGGTGACCACCAGGCAATAGCTAAAGCAGCTGCTTTAGCAGGATGAGAGTTCTTAACCCTTGGGTGAAGGGCTGAGCGAATGCTCCCCCTGCTCCATGATGGCTGTCCTGTGTCTTGCCTTCCCTCTCTCTCCTGCGCTCTTACACATTCCCCCGAGGCAGGGGTGCGGGTGACTGGAAATGTGAAGTCACCTGATAGGATGCTGCCTGACTCCCTTCGCTCTGCACGGCATAAGCTCTCCTTGCCTAGTGGTAGTGAAAGCAACTCGGCAAGGTTTTGCTCAGCTCAGCAGGCTGCAGAGTTTGCTGCAGATGCAAAGCCGAAATCCATCCTTCCACCGCCTACTTACCATCAGGAGGGTTATATGTCTTCTTACCTCTTGTTTCTTTCCCCAAACCTCTGTTCTCAAAAGGAAGCTCTATTCTGCTGCTAGCAATGCATCCTGTGAGGTGGCTATGTTGGTGTTGCCCTACTTTCTATGTGTGGGCATTCGTGTTCACATCCTTGATTAAAGGTAGGCTCTCTTTGATACCAGTTTCTAGAATATTTTCTAGTCACTGTCTCTGCTTCTGTTTTCTTGAATGAATTCAATGTAAAGCTTCTACCAGCTATTTCTAACCTGAAATCTGTAACATTTCAACAGGATTTGAAAAGAGCTAAGGCAATACTAGTTTTCTAGCATAAAACTCTTCATTTTTGTTTGATAACTAATTGAAGAATTGTTTCTAGAAAACAATAAAAATGCAATAAGAGTCTTAGTAATTTCATTTGGTGCTTGAATTTGCAAGTGCTTAAATGATGCAGGCTATGGATGTGCATAGTCAGTACTCACACTTTCAAAAGTGAGAACTTGATCTGTTGTTGTTCACTATTGTTTTTGATCTGTGGTTAAATATGCTGCAGTCATTCCTGCGCACAACTCTCACCGAGTTTAGCAGGATTTTTGCTTTTAGGACACACATCTGTTTTGAAAGTCTCGCGTCTGCAGATGGCCAAGATGCATATTAAATATAGAACTTGTGTAAACAAGGCATAAGATATTGTCTTAAAGCAGCCCCATGAGATAAGACTTAAATACTTGTCTGGTTTTGTTACTTTATTTTAAAGCATGTGTCTATTAAGAAGCCAGTGGGGAAATTTCAAACGAAACATGATTTTAGACTCATTGACTTTAGTAATGAGACTTTACGTTCCCACAGCAGTGTACTTCTAGTCACAGTACTATAGGTGGTGGTGATGATGAAATCTAAAAAGAAAATTTTTAGTTCTTTTTTGAGTGGAACAATGCACGATATAAAAGCATCCAAACTTTATAGACATTCATGTGTCTTCTCTGAATTATGATGAAAGCATGAAATAAAAAATCAAGTTTTTAAATTTTTACTAGACTTTTCTTTCCATACATGTAAGTGACCAGTAGCCAACATTTCAGCTTGAATGTTATGATAATCCCCTCAATTACGATAATCCTCTGCAATTTCAGGATGCTTCGTATCACCTTAGAGGCAAAATCTCTTTTTCAAGAGCAGGGAGAGGGTAGTCTGAGCATGAAAGTGCAGCACACTGAGACCAAGTGTCTCCCTGGAGGACATCTATGCATCCACAGGCACTTGTGTTCACTAAAGGAAATGTAAATTGCAAATTTGTGTTCTGTGCAGTGCCAGAGACCATGCTGCCTGACACAAACCCCTTCTATGTTTAATATTTGCAGTCATAAAGGCTTATCATGGTTGCTTGTCTAGTGTGTGCCAGTGCAGTCTGGGACTAATGCAAAAAATTATGACAATGAGTCTGAAAACAAATTTTTCCTCAGTTGTATCAGTAATATCTTTGGGATCATCATATAGCTTTGATAACACAACTGTGCACAACATGAGAAGGAAAGTCTAAATCTTGACCTTATAAAGTATTTTTATTTTAAGTGCTGAATTACACTAATGCATTGTAATAAAAAAGTTATTCCAGAAAATTGTTCTGAGCTGATGTTGCCAGAGCCAATATAATTTAATATTTTCCTTTTGAAATCAAAATGTATAACCTTTAACACTGTGAAAATAACTGCTTCAGGTTTGGACTATGTGTAACAGGTTAGGAGCATTCTTCTTAACTCTGAGTCAGCTCAGTGCCTGTCACATACCTTGTTTCTTCTAAGACATCTGCTCTGCTCTTCATTAATGAGGGGTTACAGCTGTGACCTGCTTCTTCCCAAAGAGCACAGATGCATGCTATAGATATTACATAGATGCATGCTATTCTATAAGAAATGTTAATGTTTCCACTTTTTTCTTGTTCATAGAACTTAATAAATGAACTTTCTTCAAACAAAAATTGTGCCATCTAAAGAGTGGAAATATCAAACATGAGGATAAAATGAAGTCATAATGTTTGAGATTAGGAGGCATCATTGTAGTCACCTAATCACCTGATAGAGATTTTGATACAGTAGTTGCAGCCTCAAGCTTTTAATTTCTAAGTAGCTATGCTTTTCATAAACACCCTGTTTTACCAGGAAGACTCACAAATATTAAATCTGTCACATTTCTACTTCTTCTATTTCACACCACTTTATTCTACTTTTGTGTGATACCAGGATGGGCCAAATGGAGGCCCATAGGCTAAACCCAGCTTAGGAGACACAACCATTGAAGCCATTACCTTACTCTTAGAGGAAACAAGGAGTAGCCGGCATTCTGCAGGAGTAAGCTTTCAACTGACAGCATACTGGCAATCGTCTCCTCTCTGTGCTCTGATGGCTTTAAACATGGTCACAAGCACAAGATCCATAAATATAGCACAGACTAGTATGTTATCTAGCACCTTCTTGCCCTTTTTCTTACCTCTGGCTTAGCTGTTCTTTATCTTTACTAACACAGATACCACAGCCTGCGAATCAGAGGAACGGTTGTTTCACAAACTCTTCTCCCAGTACAACCAGTTCATTAGGCCGGTGGAAAATGTTTCTGATCCTGTCACAGTGTATTTTGAACTGGCCATTACCCAGCTTACAAATGTGGTAAGACTCACTACAGAATAGTGCTGAGCTTTGGGGATGGTTGTAAACATACACAAATCGCTGAACCAGGAGATGCAAATGTGATGGCTGCACGCACCCACAACTCTCCTAGCTGGCATTTCATGTGTGTCTAAGTGCACGTGCTGAGACCTTCACTGTTCTTTCAGTCAGAAGAGTCATTCCCCTTTGCTTGAACAGGCAGTTGGAATGACATGGATTCACTTGCTTACTTGTAGCATCAAATCCCTCCACTTCAGGTAGCAGCCTCCAGAGCCCAGGGCAGAAGTACTGAATGTTCAAGCCCACTCTTCACAGGGCTAGCCCACTCCAGAGACATCTGGTGTGTCCATGCTGTGTGTAGCATGTGACCAGTTCTCCTGTGGGGCTACTGTCATTTCCCAGTGGTCCTGAGGGGGAAAATCTCCTCCTTTTTTACGTGCTTTTTTCCAGTCTATTTGTTTCAAAATTACATAAGGGAAAAGTGGTGTGGCAACTGGAAGAGTGGTGTTTCAAAGCCTGGAGGTGGGGATGAATGCTGCATGTTTTGGAATGCAAATGGGCGTGGGGCAAACATGCTGGGCAGCAAAGAAGCAATGTGGAAGAAGCAAAGCATCACCTTTCTGATTCATGACTGATTGGAAATTGCAATAAGTGACTGTAAAAAGAAGATCTCTGTATAACAGTTACCTAATTTAGTGCTGGTCAAGTGCATCTGCTCTAGAGGTCTGCATAGAAATTCAAGAGCACTGTGATACAAAAGTCATTTTCCTTGACTCTTGACCAGTTCTGTACTGTGTAATCAGAGCTTTTTAAACACTGAATCCAACAAAATACGCAGCCACAAGAAAAGCCTTATTGCTCTGACACAGATCAGAGCAATTCTAGGTTGTGTGCTCTCCAGATATTCAAGCTCCTGGCAAAACAGTGCAGCTTTCCATATGTCTGGTATTCATGGAGCATGATTTTTCAGTAAAGCTTTATTAATTTTTCAGTAGGGCTGCACACAACTGTGTACAATGTGTAAACCTCTTGAAAGATGCTAGAAAAAAATCTGGTATTAGTTAATGTGAAATTCTATTTTCCAGTTTTATGGGCTAAGTTTTTGGCCATCTCAGGACACTGTAACTGGTTATGCCTGTGTTTCTTTATAGGATGAAGTCAATCAGATTATGGAAACAAATTTGTGGCTAAGACATGTAAGTGACTGTGTTGCATTTCTCATGCATTTTGCATCGAAATGATGAAATGTGTGTTACCTTGTAAGTTACATCTATAGAACAAGTTCTTGTTTTGTAACAAGGATTTTAAAAAATCAATAAGGAGAAGCTCCACAATTGAAAAAGTAATTTCTTCATTCTTTTTACCGATAAGTTACATCTTTCTTCTTTCCTGTGGGATATATTCTTCTCCAATTTCATGATGATTGATTTTCTTCTGGAAAATCTAGCTGGATGTACTCTTTAAAGAGTGATTAAATACGCAGCTCTGCAGTCCTAGGTCATCTCCACCAAAACATTTATTAGAAAAAGGGACATGCCTCCATTATTCCTGATAGTTTTAGTGCTTTTACAAACATAAAGATCCTTAGAGGACCTAAGCTGCTGAGAAAATATAGCTAACTTGCATCATTTTATTCAGGCACTGACTGTGGTCCACGCAAAGTTTTCTGTGAAAGATACTGTACTTATGATAGGAGAGAGACCATGGAGCATGGCCCCATGATAGGGCAATAACCAGCAATGCAAGAGAGCTGCTGTGCATCCCTTGCTGCCCTGACCTGGTATTTCACTACTCCTGTGGAACCAATGCTGTCTTCTGGCAGCAGCTGCCTGTTCGTGTGCATATGTGCCACCTTGCTCATGAGGGTTCTGGTCTCCTCTGGTGCTGTCGTCCTCCAACCAGTGGGGTGCTGCAGCAAGGCCCCTATTTTCTCTGGCAGTGGGGAGGTTATCTTTCACAGACAAGGTTCTTTACTGATATTGCGAGACAGAGGAGACATCCCAGCAGGCCAGCAGTTCCTAACCATTGGCACCCCATGCCGTCACAGACAATGGAGTAGGAATCAAGGGGAGCAGTATTCACACATGTCCAGTGTTTCTCCAGGTCATGGCCTTGCTGTCTTTTGGACCATTGTCCCCTTCTCGGTGTGCTACGCTTTTATCATAGTCTGTTGTTTTTCAGTAGGATCTGAGAAACAGATATTTGTTGATAATTTAAGGTTTAAAAATCCTTGTCCATTCTTCTTCCAGATTTGGAATGACTACAAACTGCGATGGGATCCCAGACAATATGATGGCATTGAATTTGTTCGGGTACCAGCAGATAAAATTTGGAAACCAGATATTGTCTTGTATAATAAGTATGATGATTCATTTTACCCATTTTATTGATCCATTTGAGTCTTTCTCTCAAAAATATCCCCTTGCAGCACCTATGAAAGCACCCATTATATTTTTCTTTCATGATAATTTTTTTTTCTTTGCCTCATTTGTCTTTCCAGTGCTGTGGGAGATTTTCAAGTTGAAGGCAAGACCAAAGCCCTCCTTCGCTACGATGGAATGATCACCTGGACCCCACCAGCTATTTTCAAAAGCTCCTGTCCTATGGATATTACCTTTTTCCCATTTGATCATCAGAACTGTTCACTTAAATTTGGCTCGTGGACCTATGACAAAGCCAAAATTGATCTTCTGATCATTGGATCCAAAGTAGATATGAATGACTTTTGGGAAAATAGTGAATGGGAAATAGTTGATGCTTCTGGCTACAAACATGATATCAAATATAACTGCTGTGAAGAGATCTACACAGACATAACATATTCCTTTTATATTCGAAGGCTGCCAATGTTCTACACCATAAATCTGATCATTCCCTGTCTTTTCATCTCATTCCTGACTGTGTTAGTTTTTTACCTGCCATCTGACTGTGGTGAGAAAGTTACTCTTTGCATCTCTGTGCTTCTTTCTTTAACTGTATTTTTACTGGTGATCACAGAAACAATTCCATCCACCTCTTTAGTAATACCCCTAGTAGGTGAATATTTACTCTTCACAATGATATTTGTGACTCTGTCAATTGTCATCACGGTGTTTGTCCTCAATATACATTACAGGACTCCAACCACACACACAATGCCCAAATGGGTAAAAACTGTCTTTCTTAGCCTGCTCCCCAAAGTCCTGTTGATGCAGAGGCCACTAGAACAGCAGAAAAAAAACACCTCCAGAAAAAACAAGAAAGTATCAGACAGTAAGTTGGGCAAGTCGAAGCACAGCAAACACAAGGACACCAAACTGCAGAAGGAGCAGCGCTGCAGTCACTGTGATAAGGCAACTGAACTCCCAACCACCAAAAGACGGCTGAGCCATCAGTCACTGAAATGGATGGCAGAGCACATGGAGTACTCCCCAGAGGTGAAGGATGTCATTAGCAATGTCCAGTTCATCGCAGAGAACATGAGGTCTCAAAATGAAACCAAAGAGGTAAGGGAGGTAACCATCCCATTAGGGCTTGTTTTGATTGTATTGAAATCAGTGGTGATGACAAGGTGGACTGCCTGTGGGTAAATATCAGAGGCGAGGTCAGCAAGGCACATGTCCCGGTAGGAGTCTTTTACAGACCACCTAGGCAGGATGAACAGGCAGATGATGTATTCTACAGGAGGCTGGAAGAAGTATCATGATCACCAGCCCTTGTTTTCATGGGGGACTTCAACTTGCCAGATGGCTGCTGGAAGTATAACACAGCAGAGAAGAATCAATCTAGAAGGTTCCTGGAGTGTGTGGAAGATAATTTCCTGACATAGGATGCAAGCCAACTAGGGAAGGTGCCCCACTGGGCTCACTGTTTGTGAACAGAGAAGGACTAGTGGGAGATGTGAAGGTTGGAGGCCATGAGCACAGCGACCACAGAATGATAGTTTTCAATTTGGGGTAAAGTTAAGAGGGGTGCCAGCAGAACTGGACCTCCAGCAGCTAGATTTTGGCCTGTTTAGGAGGTTGATTTTCAGAGATCCTTTGGAGTCAGTCCTGAAGCTCCAAGAAGTCCAGGAAGGCTGGACATGATCTAAGAAGGAAATCCTAAAGGTACAAGAGCAGTAAGACAAATTGCCGGGGAAGAAGACCATTTAATGAATTTGCTTGTGTGAGGTTATAAATTTTTTATCCTATTTGGGATTGCTGTCATAGAAAATGATGCACATTGGAATTTAAAGAATTCTGGGGCCACATCCTTATGTGTAAACACAAGCAACTGAAAGAAGCTGCAAAAAGATGTGCTGACACCAAGACCTCACAAGGAGCAGGAATTCTCTGACGCTTCAAGATATTTTTAAAAGTGTTTAGAACCTAATGAAACATATATCTTTGATCTGTCATGGAATTTTTGCTTTTGTTTTGAAATTTTTTAGATGCTCTATGATGGTAAAATCCATTTCAAAACTAAATGCTGCTGCTGTATTTGTATTGAAAATCACAGAAGCTTTATAAGGGAAATGTTGATATGCATACTTTCTATCAGAATATTTTGTTGCAATTCATGCAACTTCTGTGAAACCTAAAGATTACCTTTTTTTCCCCTAAAACCTAAAGATTACGTTTTCTTTATGCCCTGCAGAAGAAATTTAATCTGAAAAAAAAATCCATAAATCTCTGAATAAAGGACAAGAGTTAAGCTGGTGACTGAATTCGTAGAATGAGCATGCAGTACATGCCAGCCCGAAGCAAAAGACAGGAATCTATCGCCATAGAGGAGCATGGGGATTAAGCTGACCCTTGTTTAGTACCTATGCCCTTAGTGCTTTGCTTAACGCAAACATTTCAGCCCTGCTTTCATTATCACACCAGCTGCATAAAACATATCCATGTGCTGATTCGGCGGCTTTCTCTGATGCTCTCCCAAAAAGAAGAAGTTTTGCATGCAGTCATCCAAATAACTTTCTGTCTTGATTATACAGCTCAGGAGAAGTCGTCCTTTGGTAGTTTTGCTGATTTTCATTTTGCAAATCTCTCCTGCCACATGAAATTGTATTCTTAGTCCAGGGTTTTCATCAGCAGCTCTGTATCTTACCTTTCAAAACATACTAGGGATGGGAAGCATGATTTTTCATTTACAAAAATCCCCTTTTCAGGGAAAAAACGATATTTGTTCTCAGGCAAGGACAGAGAAAAATGATTCTGGAGGCTGCTTCTGCTTCAGCCATATATACAAAGCAACATGGGTGATATTATGTACTAGTTCTATATAAATAAAAATCCTTTAATAATTGTAGCAACATTTACAGCTGTTGGAGTTCTTCCTGCATGTTCTTTCATGCAAAGTACAGCTTCCACTTCCGATTTTCAGAAGTCCTCCAGGGTTCTTCCCTAACTACCAGCCTGTTACTATCCATGGTCATCAAGTTTTCTTTAACCACCCTCTTTTTCATAACATCCCCATCACTCAACCCAACAGTACTGACTTTTATAGCTATCCTCTCAGCAGCCCTGGGAGGTTGGATAGGATTAAACCAAATACAAACCTGAAAAGTCTTACCTTGTTTATCTGTTTCTGACCTGGGCTGAATTGCCATTATCACAGTTCACGACTTCAAACTTACCCTACTTAACTTTTATTTACACTCCCCAATAACTGCCGCTGTATTCCTCACCCTCAACACAATCAAAATCCCAAACCCAGTATTTTCTGGGAGGAAAATATAATGAAATTGGGAAAACACATGGAAGATCCATCAGCAGAGAGCTCTTGAACAGTCACTAGTTTATATGAGTGAATATTCTTCTGAAGCAGTGTTTCTTGTGCAGTACAAGTTTAAAGGTACAGTTTAAAGGACAGCAGCTTCATTGAATGGGGTTCTAAGGCCTGTCTCTCCGCCATACAAAATCCACTGTGTCCTGCTTAGCACAAGACGCTGCAGTGTGCTCAGTCAGAGCCTTTGCTTTGCTATAGTCCGTGTGTCCGTGTGTCCAGTTTTCTGAAATCAGCAGGGCTTGATTGGAGAGACAGTGTTTCAAGTCAGACCAGAATAGTAGCAAACTGTGTCTTGTGTGGGCTGTCAGGATAAATCCTTTGGCAGGGTTTAGTGATGTGCAGCTATGGTGGCCGTGTCTGCTGTTAAACCACCCCACTCCTGCACCCACCACATGATCAGGTCCTATTTGTTAATGTCAGCATCACAACCATGGATGGGCTGCCCTCAGACTTGAATATTTAGAACAATTCAGCAGACTAGGACAGTGTTGTATGTTCTCAGCCAAAAGTGGCAAAATGCCATTAGAAAATCAGCCCCCCTGGAAGACACTTGAAAACTGCAGCAACTATAAGCATGACATAAGCAACATTCCTGACTTCCATGTGTGTTCTTCCTCACATTCAGAAGCACAAGGGGCATTTCTACTGCATAACGTCAACTCATAATTGCATGTAACATTACATGTAATTTATCCTGTTTTTATTCTCTTGCAGGTGGAAGATGATTGGAAATACGTGGCTATGGTGATAGACAGAGTATTTCTCTGGGTATTTATAATCCTTTGTGTGTTTGGGACTGTAGGGCTCTTTATCCAGCCACTAATAGCAGAGACATAACTTGATCCACTGCTTTTTATCCATTTTTGTTCTTCTTTCATTTTCGGTTTAGAAATTTACCTTTTATTTCTCTCCTCTAACATAACCCCTCTGCTCACCACCTCCTCAGCACCCAACCACAGAAGGTCCTAGAACAATAAAGTATGTGTTTACATTTATGTTTGAAATCAGACAAGTCTTAAGCATTTAAATCATATTTGAAGACAAACGGACTTAACATTAGAATTTGGTTACCATGTGAGGCATATACATTTGAAAACTACATACTTCTAAACTCTTTTAAAACTAGTTTGAGCAGTGGTTAAAGCCACTTAGCTTTGCATGTGACCGAAGTCCCCTTTACTTCCTGATGGTCTGTACCAAGACCTTGATGAGCTTCAGTAGGATTTCCAAGCCGCAGCTCTCGTCAGGTTAACAGTGGTCCTAGTCCACAGGTTCTGCACTGAAAACTCTTGCTTGCTCAGGCTCAGACATAAACCCAACAGGGAAGGGTTTGTCCCTGAGTAGCTACTTGTCACAGACCAAATTGGTTTGACAGCATTGGATTGATCTGAGTTTTCCTGTTTTTAAAACCCGAGACCAACCTGGATTGCGCACATCCCAGCAGAAGAAGGCTGGATACCGTGAATCCTATGCAAAGCTGAGCACCTTGTTTCAAACAGCTGTGCAGCAATGTTCTGTTTGCTGGCTCCTCGTGGGTCTGTGCTGTGTGTGCAAACCTGTAACTGTAGGGACATGTCCTTTGGGGCTGAGGTTGCTGCTATGTAACCAGGTCCCAGTCCTAGTGTGCTTCATCCTGAAACACTTTGCAGATGTGTTCCTGATGTGGTTTCTATAGAATGTGGATGGTTTACCCTTAAGTCCCTTGTTTGTTTATACTCCTGTTAGTTTTGTGCTGAAAGATTCTTCTTTAAACGGCACCACTAAATTTAAAACCAATAGCTTCAAGAATACAAATCCCTTTTCTCTTATAAGAGCCTCCAAATTTAACTGTGCAGTGCAGTGTCAATGCAGTGTTTTCAGTGTCTGTCATGTATCAGTCTCGGCTCTGAACATCACCAATCCTTGGAAAGTATGACTCCCTGTTTCTGAAGTCACTGACTGGCCTTTTACTCTTTTTTATGTTTCATAATGAAGAGAATAGGAATGAATTAGTGTATATGTTAGAGATAAAGGTGGAATGACAAGAATATAACTATCTTAATCCACTCAGTCATGATTGTAGAAGAAAAAGTAGAAGAAAACTATTATTTTCTGTAATCCTCCTGAATGTTGCTCAATTATGTAGTGACTGACAGACAGATGTACGAAAAAGCATGGTTTATTTTGTCAGCCTGTCAATTAAATATCACTCCTGAGATATACATTCTTGAAGAATTTGTGGTTTGGGTTTTTTTTTTCAGATTTCCTGTTGTGAAATGTGTTTATAGATGCTACTATAATGACATTTATGTAAATTACATTTACTATGCTGGCTCTTTAATCAGAAAGAAGGTGAGGGAAAAGAAAGGAAATTTGAGACGAGAGCTGAATTCTGACCCCAAAAACTTCATTTCTACAGAAAAGACATCTGACTGCCAGCATTCGCTGTTGCACTCTATGACCATCCAAACCATGAATATATTGTGGCTCAAAGTGCACTGCACTGCTGTCTTAAGGACGACAGCTACAACTCCACAGTCAATAATCTGACTTCAGCAAGATCCCTGATTTACAAAGTCATCTTCTGTCTCTTTCTAGTGTACTATTGCCCCTTCCTTCCTTCGACTCAGTAACTTTTGGAGCCATCTTTTGCCATTCTCAGCCGTGTTTGGCACATTCAGTACTGGGAGCCTTACGTACAGCTGCCAGCTTTGTGAAGGTAGCTGACTGATTATCGAGAGTGGGGATGGGGGATGCAATAAACATGTCAGCATGTCACCTTGAAGAAAGCTGCAGTAGGGGTGCCCCTGTAAGCAGACATGGAAGAACCCACACAAAAATGACATTTTTGCTTGCCCCAACTCTTGTTGAAGGTTGGGGGAACCTTCTAACTGAAATAACAACAAAAGTTACAACTAGAGCTGGTGCCATCCCAGATGCTGACTTGGGCCACACATTGTGCACAGCCACAGGAAAGGCCTGTTCTCACCCCATCAGCTCCAAAGCCACATCAGCAATACCCATTATTATACGTCTCCGTGATGAGTGTACCACTGGCAGCAAGAATTCTCCTTTCCTCAGGAGTGATGGCATCTATTAATTCATTTTAAAAGCACTGAAGCAATTCAACAGCCCAGCATCTCTTTACATTCTCTTCCCAAGGGAGACCATTTTTACAGTTTTCCTCCACTAAAAGGCCCAGAAGAATTTGTCATTTTTATCTTGGTGAGTGGATGATATATGTGGTCTTGCCAAGCAGGGTCAAGGTCCCAGCAAACCAGTCTCCAGAAACTGAGGCAGCACATGCTGAGACAGTAGTAAGGCAGAAGGTTACTGGGTTTTTTTAAGATTTGGAATTTGCAGTGTTGTCATCCACAGGCAGAGCAGGTGGAACAGTGGGAAGGGCCCCATCGGAGGACTTCTGCCCAAATGTCCTCCCTACTTGTGTTTTTAGTGGCAGGCCTTTGTGGGGAACATGTTGAATGCTTTTGTGGGCCAGCAGCAAAGAGATTTAGAGAAGCTCAGGAACAGGCAGCACAAGGGAATGAGTAGTGAGAATAAACATGTAGCAGTCCCAGATGCAATGCTAGGAAGACTGGAGGCCAGAAGCCATACCTGTGCAATGTTCATACATCTCCCACACATGAGCCCTGCTGATCTTCACCAGCATAATCCAGAAAAAAGCAGCTTGGCATCAGACACAGACGTGTGAGACAGAGCAATGTGTTGCCTGCGGGTGGGCAACCAAACTGTTGCATGGCGGGAACAGGACCATCTGTCAGATGAACACCTGAGGCACTTGCCCAGGAGAGGAGGTTGTCGCCTGTCACGGCTAACAGGGAGCCTCCTGGCAGCAGTGGTCACAGGGAATACCTATCACTACTGCACCCCAAGAGTCTGGAAAGACTGGAAAGAAGAGCTTCCTGGTTCTTTTCCTACAGGTATTTCACAGTACTGTCTAGGGGAACAAATGCACTTTATGCAAAAAGAGAGGAGCAACTGATAGAATGGTCAGTGTGTATGAGTTTTATGCCAGTATCTTATGCTAAGACATCTGTGTGTGCTAAGCTAAATGGGTTTGTTCCTGCAATATAATAACCAGATCTGAATGCTTCTTGCTCAAACTCACATACAGAGCTAAAAAGCAATGAGGACTTTCCAAGAACATGCCAACTCCTCTGTTTGAATAGATTTGAGACGAAACTTTTAAAATTAGCTACAATCTAGCTTTGTTGACAGCAAATCAGCAAAAAAGCCCAGTATACGGACATCCAAGGAATCATTTACTAAATACATCTTTATTAATAATAATTGCACAAGAGAACAGAAGTTTCTGCACTGACACAACAAGATGGGATTACATTAACTCATGGAGGTCTGGTGTGCATGCATAATCCAAGCACAAAAACACCTCTATGTATTTTTAACACTCTCTAACCTCCATCTCTAGGGAGACAGTTTCAGGGCCAGCTAAAACTTTAACACATATTTAGACTGCCAAAAATTGGATCTCCAAATTCCTTGTTAACCTTGAAAACATTTGCAAGTTCTGAATGGGATTTTCTAAAGCATGCCATGTTGGAAAATACTGTTCCAGCAAAAGTGGTGAGAGCTTCATTCCTGTGTTCAAGAGTTTCATCTGGGTGTTTTCTGTCACATCTCACTTACTTACCACTTTTAAGAACTGTTTCTAATCATGCAAAAGGATCCCATAATAAATGAATCAAAGGAATGAAATTCTGAATTGCCTGCGAAACAAGGACGAGCCAACATCCAAAAATATATCTTCCTGCTGACCAGCCCACCCCATAGCTCTCAAGAGGAGCCCCACTCCTGCAGCAACCACAACTTTCATCTGCCAAAAGAGATGTGTGCAGCTTCCCTCCAACTGAACACTTCAAGAATATCACTGTTGCCTTATGGAGTAGCATAGCCACCTTTCTCTGTGCACTATGCTTACGTGATCTTCCACTTGTGAACAAGCAGGCAAAGGAATAATAGTTTCTAAATGTGGAGCAAGGGGAAAAACCCTCACTTTGTCAGCCTTCTGGTACGTTACAGAAGCAAGCAAAACTGCAAATAATACTGAAAAGTGGGCAATACCTTGTAGCTTCCTGACGGCTGAGGTGAGAGACCAAGTGTGCGTGCCATAAAGGCTGGTAGCAGGTGGGCAGAGTGCTAAGTTCTGCTGCTGTGGAGCTGATCTTGCACCAAGGTGAGGCTAGAGAGTCAAGGTTTTGAGCATCCCATCTAAGAAGAATTTATGCTTTTTCTGATGCATATGCTATGCAATTGCCAGTTCTGACACATGCGTAAAGCAACCTGTAGAGACTTAGTGGTTTTTACTTGGAAACACAGATAAATGATAAATGGAGTAGAGATTTGTGTTCCAACTGTAACTTCTTTTACAGTGTAACATTTTAAATGGCAGATCTGCCTTCTAAGTATAATCATTGTGCAAGACCATCTATTTCCAATTTTAACTAATAATCTTGGCTTTTATAGTAATACAACCATTTTATATATGTATGTATGTATGTATGTATAGTAATACAACCAAGCTAACAATAAAATAATTATAACCCCATTGTGCAACCCTAGTTCACTTTAGGACTTGGCTGTGCAACAAGCTCTCCTCCGATTTCAGCAAAATCTGCTACTGGTAGAGTTATATGAAGATTGAAAGCACTAATCAATGCCCACTGTTACCATCACTTTCCCTCTTTCTTGCTGCTGCTTCCCCTCTTGTACAGCGGAGACCAAGCTCGAAGGCACCACCATCCCTTGGCACTGTACTTGTTGTATGTTACTGTGGGAGCATTTTCTACAAAGTGTTGTTCAACCACATCCGTAATGCAGGGGTAAAGATGAGAACTGAACCCGTCACTGACACCACCAGAAATAACCACAGGAAGATCCGATCCAGGACTTGAGCTACAAATTTCCAGTCTTGTACAACCTGGAAAGGACAGAGGGAGGATAAACATAAACAGTAACAAGCCTGGTACTTTGTTGATGCTGCTACATATATTTCAGCTCCCCAAATCTGGTTTTAAAATTAGAAGTTTGTAGTATGTGGTAGCCTAAAACTAACAGGGATCACCTTTTCATCACTCATAGCTGTAAATTGCTCAAAACTCCAAAACAATTCCATAGTTCTATGCACAAGGTGATGCGACTTCTCCAGCAAGTGCAAAAGCTTTCTGTGCAAAAGCTTTTAATTAAGTGCATATATGAAAGTTTACAGACGTAGCCTCGAAGATGGCTTTATAGTGAACTGGATTTCTTTTTACAGACCTGCATTTCCCTTTAAGTGCCAGGATGAGGCTCTGACACAGCACTTGGACACAGGCATGGATTCCAGTACAAGTGGTTCGATTTACTTGTGTTTGCTTAAGTCATTTGTTGACTCAGACTGGGTACACTCAGGAGAGGAATTTTGAATTGTGAGTACTGGCACAACTATGCACACACAAAAGTGCTATTTATTAAGGTGATTCAAGGGACCTTTTTATTAAAGTTATTTCAGCTTCGAACAGGTTTCAGTCATGGACAGTATGTGTTCACATACTACATGTTTGATTTACTGCTCTTCTTTGTGCTATAGTCCTCTCAGCACAGTTTGAACAAAGCCCCAGCTCTTGCTAGGAGGGTGCTAACGGAAGTTTTTCTCTTTCCAAGTGCTGCTAGCTGCATTGCTCTGCTGTCCCACCCTTGCAAGAGATGCATTGTTTGCACACAGTAATTTGCCGTTTTAAAAGCCAGGAGGATCATTGAGAGGTGAAGGATAGTAGTTGGGAGCTAATTTGAACAGGTGTTAGTGAAAACCTAGAAGACCTCCACTCAAAACAGAGCAGCTACGCAGTGCAGAGTATGTGCTGGGAGGCCAGGACTGACACCTGGCAAATGTCATAGAGCCTGCCTGTAAGTGTGAAAGTTCCATTTTTGGAGCATATGGCAGTTTAGAGGCTTCCAGATTCATGCGTATCCCAAACTTACACGGGACAAGGTTATTCAAATAATCCCAAACTAGGAACTTCTCCAGGAGAGGATGCTGGAGTCTTTCACATTGTGAAGAGCAAGGACTCTCACAGCACAATACACTTCTCCTTGAAGCTATGTGTTGTCTCAGAAAACATATTATTTATCAAGATCTGAGGAAGAATGTGTCTCAGAGGAGAGCAGGAAGAAGAGGCAAAGAGAAAAGCATGCAGAAAAGGAAAGAGCTTGGAAGCCATTGCTGTCAAGGAAAGTGTGATTCCCTCCTTGCCCTCCCTCCACCTACCTGTCTTATGAAATGCTCCTTTTTAACGTGCCTGGAAATGTACCGGATGGAGTCAGCTGCCTTTTCCAGAAAGGCAATAACAATTTTTTCTCCGTCTTTTGCTTGCTTGTATTTCTGCTTCCCCAGAAACTTCGATTTCGAGGTGGTTCCCTTTTCTTCAGTCTCTGAGAACGAGTAGCGATCTACATGGCCCTTCATGCAGAGCAGACGAGGCAGCTTCTGGAGAAAGAGCCTTTTAACCCAGGGAGCCATGGGGTGGTAAGTTGCTGAGGATCGGTGGTGGACATTGATAACAAACACAGTCACGATGATAGAGAGGGTCACAAAAATCATGATGAAGAGCAGATACTCACCGATCAGAGGGATGACTTTGGAAGAAGAAGGGATTATTTCCTCAATCACTAAAAGGAAAACAGTGAGGGAGACTAGAACTGATGTCGACAGTGAAAGCTTTTCTCCTTCATCTGAAGGTAGGTAAAACACCAGGACAGTTAGAAAAGACAATCCCAGGCAAGGGATTATTAAGAAAAGAGTGTAAAACAATGGAAGGCGTCTCAACACAAAGGAGTAAGTGACAAAAGGGTAAGAGTACAGCCCATCCTTCCTGTTGCCTTTCATACCTTTGGCATTTAAGATCTCCCACTCCCCATTATCAAAGAAGTCTTTCCTGTCTACATTTTCATCCACTAAAATCAAGTCCACCATATTGCCATCATATGTCCACGACCCAAACTTCATGGAGCAGTTCTGCCTGTCGAAGGGGAAGAAGGTCACATCCATTGTGCAGGAGCTCTTATAACTGGCCGGTGGTGTCCAGGTCACCACTCCATTGTACTTCACTATGGCTTTGGTCATCAGGGATCCCTCAAAACGTCCGTCAGCACTGGGAGTTGGACAGGAAGAAACAGCACCAAGTTCAGGACTATGTTTGCCCCAGTCCTACCCCCTCTCAGCTCTGCTTTCTATCCCTCACCTGGAGCACACAGTGCACAACATTCACACTGCCTAAAGAAGCAGCCTTCTGACAGCACACACAAGCTTCACAGTAGCTAACATGCCTTGCCCGAGCTCTGGCCTGAGCCCAGAGCAAGGAGCCACGCTACTCACTTTTCAAACAAAACAATGTCGGGAAGCCACAGAGACTCAGAGGGGACCCGGATAGCTGTAATCCCACCATATTCTTCTGGATTCCAGGAGAGCTTGTGGTCGATCCATTCCTATAACGAAACAGCAGAGTCCTCTGCCCACTCATATGAGGCAGCCTCTTTCCTCACCCCTGCCTGTGCCTCAGAACAACTGCATGCACAGCACAGCGGGCAGAGCCCAGTGTGAGGCTGCTCAGCTGCAGAGAGCATGCCACACAGGAACGGCTGGGAGATGTCAATCCCCACAAGCACTGCCCCTCCAGACACAGGTGAGACCCAAGAACCCATCCCTAGGCTGGCAACCTCAAGGCCAGCACTCCTGGAGAGCACTTGACCCTCACTTCACTCACCACCCTGCACAGCCCACCTGAGAGTAGTCTAGAAGGAAGGAGCCACTTCCCTTTAGTGCAGCAGCTTTCCTTCCCTCTGAAAACCAGCCCAAGCTGGTTTTGGCTGACACCGACCCCATGGAAGAGCCAGATGGTGTGGCTACTAGTACTCAGATAAGGAGAGGTGGTCTTAATTCACATTTCATGGAGACCTGGCTTTTTTCAGTGAATGGAATACAACACCTAATATCTGTACACTGTCCTTGCAAAAAATAAATTAATCAGAAAGATGAATCAGAAAGATTCTTTTCATCAGAAAGACCTGGAGACTATTGCAGGAAAAATAATATGCTGCTATTGTAAAGCATTTTGTTACAAAAGCAGGGAGAGTCCTGATCATTTTCATCATGCTGAACTCTAGAGTAATTTTTGTCTCCTTTTTTGGTTTTCCAGATATGGAGATCATAACAAAGTAGCTCCAGCAACCTGGAGATTTCCTCAGAAAAGCAATGTCAAGCCAGTTCTCTGATCCTTGTTCATTATTGATGAGAATTTTGATTTGTCCACAGAAATAGCAGTAACGTGATACAAGAGCTGTAGACTGTGGTCAATACCAAGAAGCGGAAGATGAACCAGTTTCCATTAAGCTGCGGCACTAAGAGATCTCCAGGGATGTGGAGGTCTCAGCCTTCACTGAGAAATTTCCTCCATGACTTCAGGATGAACCAAAAAAGCAATATTCTCTATTAATTTTCCATATCTTTCCCCTCTTATTTCTTTGATTCCACATGCTTTTCACAGCTATACCTACAAACATTTGTTATTGTTCAGGTGTGGAAAGAGAAGAGGGGCCATTGCTGCTCACAGTCTCAGCATCAGAGACAGAGAACACCGCTTTTAGTGCTAACATTTCTCTGAGGATGGGTATCTAACAGATGTCTCCAGCAGCCCAGGCTAAGTGGTCACAGTCTCACATACGTCCTGGACACTTCCTGCAATAGGTACAACAGGGCTGGAAATACACATCATGCAAGGGGATAGTCAGGGCTGAGCAGCAACCAACACAGTCAGCTTGTAGCCTCCACTAACACAAGAGCAGCAAAAACCCTATCAGCCCTCTGGAGATAGAATCATCCCTCTGAAGTTGAATTGGAGCAGCCTCTCGATCTGGGTTATTTGCTCCATCTGCAATACTTCTCGCTTTCCCCCTGCCCTGCATTGATTTCTCTCCCAGCTAAAGTGCTCTTTTGTGTCTGCAAGGCAAATGGTTGTGTCTTCCTACTAGAGCAGAAAATAGGTTGTGTGCAGACTTTGAAGGTGAGCAGTTTAAAACAGGAATCTCCCTGTGGGCTATGCTGACACAAATGTAGCAGCAGATGCATAAGGCTCTTTCCTCTCTTCTTCCTTTCTTCCAAGCTGCTCCAGACATTGCAATTGCTCTCTCCTTCCTCCAGTTCTGCCAAATTCCCATTTCTGTGCTGTCATTGAAGAGTTTAACCTACCACTAGTGGAACAAAAAACACTGGACCCAGATTCTCAGCTGTTGCTGATGCCTTTCCCTGGGCTTAGAATTAAAAGCCAAACACAGTTAGAGGGAAAAAGGGTTTTACCTCCGTATTTATTTAAGGATCCTCTGGTGCACCACATCCAAGTAGAAAGCATCCCCGAATGCACACCGAAAGTGCACGCCCGGAAGATGCACACCAGGATGCACACCCCAAGATGCACACACACATGATAATTTGCGTATACAGTTATAGACCTTGCACATTAGCATATCTATCAAAGATTCCCCAGTGAGAGGCTCAAGAGAAGCCCCCGTCCTGAGGAATGTTCCCCCTGGATGGGCCTATCTTGGTTTACAGAATGTGTTCTGGAGAGGACCTTGGTGTCTGGGGCTTTCTGACCCAACTTCGAGGTTTCCAAGATGTTTGGTCTCCTGGCTTAACGGAACTTTGGGTCTAAGCTAGTTATCAGGCTTGGGGAATTACAAGTATGTGGGCTAAAAGCACTAAGGATACATGCAAAGCTGTATAAAAGTGTATGTGGAAGGGTATATGAGAGGGGTATATGAGAAAGCAAAAAATCATCATGGCATCATTGCTAGTAGACCCCATAGCTTGCCTGAATCCAGACACTTTCTCAGCAACCACTAAAGGCTCCTCCGAACCTTGTGTGACAGCCTGCTTGTTTATCAAGTCCCACCGTCTTGAGCATCGAGATGTTTGAAGTTAACAAAAAAAAAAATGCTTGTGTTTAAGCTTTGCTTATCCAAGAAAAGTAATTTCTCTTGCAGAGAAATTATGAAGGTGATAAGGAGAAATCAGCATGGATTCACTAAAAGCAAATCATGCTTGACCAACCTGATTGCCTTCTGTGATGAAACAACTGCCTGGATGGACAAGGGGAGAGCAGTGGATATTGTCTGCCTTGACTTCAGCAAGGCTTTCAGCACTGTCTCTCTCACAATATCCTCATAGGCAAATTCAGGACATTTGGACTGAATTTGGACTGGATGAGTGGACAGTGAAGTGGATTGAGAGCTGGCAGAACGGCAGATCCCAAAGGGTTTCTCATCAGTGGCACAAGGTCTGGTTGGAGGCCTGTCACTGGTGGTGTCCCCCAAGGTTCCATACTGGGCCCAGTGTAGTTTAACTTATTCACCAGTGACATGGATGAAGGGGCAGATGCCTTCTCACCAAGTTTACTGATGACACAAACTTCAGAGGAGTGGCCAATACCCCAGAGGGATGTGCAGCCCTTTGGAAGGACTTGACAGGCTGGAGGGATGGCAAGAGAAGAAACTTCTGAAATTGAACAGAGGCAAGTGCAGGGTCCTGCACCTGGGGAGGAATAACCCCAGGCACGAGCACAGGCTGGGGGTGACCTGCTGGAGAGCAGCTCTGTGGAGAAGGACCTGGGGGATCCTGGTGGACAACAAGCTGTCCATGTGCCAGCAGTGTCCTGTGGCCAGGAAGGCCAATGGGATCCTGAGGTGCATTAGGAAGAGCATTGCCAGCAGGTCGAGGGAGGTGATCCTGACCCTCTACTGTGCCCTGGTAGGGTCACATCTGGAGTGCTGTGCCCAGTTCTGGGCTCCTCGGGACAAAGGAGACATGGAGCTCCTGGAGTGGGTCCAGCAGAGGGTAATGAAGATGATGAGGGGACTGGAGCATCTCTCTTATGAGGAAAGGCTGAGGGAGCTGGGCCTACATGAATGCACAGCTTCCAAAGTAGGACACTTGGGTCAGGCCACAGGTATTTAGTGCTCAGCCTGAGCTCCTGAGGGCACTTATATGCATGAAAATCAGATCCTGTGCCTCATTTTCTGCTCCCTTTGCATTACCTTGGGTCTTGATGTTCTCAGTCCATCAGATGGAGAAGAGGTATTAGAAGTGGTAACAACGCCGGGGAGCCCAGCTCTGGGAAATCACAGTCCTGAGTTTCCCTGGGGAGCTGCCCTGGCTAAAATCTGAGGATTCCAAAGGCTTCCAGAGAAATCAGTATGTCTACAGTGCACAGGGCTTGGACCTGCAACTGAAGGCAGGTGCTACAGCCTGCAAGGAGAGTGGGTGGGAATGGGGAGACGACAGATGAGGGCAGAGAGGTGACCTTTACAGAAGGGCTCTGCTGTCTGCCCAAGTGGATACTTGAAATAAGGAAGCCAAGATGTGGCCCTGTGCATAAAAGGGGCTCCACAACTGCAGCTGAAGGTGGGGAAATTGTAATACTGCAGATAATTCAGGGCAGGCTCCCAGCAGCTGTATTTGGATCAGAGAGAAATTTCTCCAGCAAAAGGGGAAGTTCCTGTCTTCCCCACAGTGAGAGGAAGTCCGAGATTTTCCCTCTTCAAGGGAGAGACCATCTTTACATAAAATATCCAAACAGGTTTTAGCAGTCTTGCTCCAGCCGGAATCTCACACTCACTGCAGCACTACAGGACCCAGACTGAGACAAAAATTGAGTCACGTTTCTTGTCCACCAGCCCAGCAACCCCCAGGAACCTTTCCCCATGGCACGATTTCAAGTACAGTTTGTTTTTTACGTCCTCTCCCTGGGATCAGCTGACATCTTTACAGATACTCACAAGGCTGAGAGACTTAAAATAATTGTCACAAGGTCAATAAACTGGTGCAATGTAACCTAAACCAAAAAAAGTGTTCTTCAGGAGTGAAGAAGAAGAAAGGAGACCTAACAGTTCAACTTGCACCTTTGCCTCATTTGTATAAATCACCATCAATTCCAGAAGCAATTAGGATGGACAGATCTGATTCATTTGCTACAGCTTTTAATGGGAAAAGGTCTGTGTTGTGGCCTTTTCTTTCTCTTTACATATGCTGAGGAATGAAGAAATCTATCTGAGGCACCACTCTTAGCTCAGGCAAGAGAGACATTACTTGTGTGACCTCTAAGTCTGAGACAGGATAGTCCCTCAGGGCACATACAACATCCCAGGGACAGCCACTGCAGTACCAGGTGTGTCGCTTCCCTGAAATACAGCTGGCTTGAGCACACAGCTAGGGTGCAGCTCAGGAGAAAAGGGTACCCTATGTCCTAAAGGCCTACCTGCCTGCCCTTCCATCTCTTTATACATTTGCTGAAGTGAGAAGAGTGAGGTACAAACTTCAGGTTAGGTACCTTGGTGCTGGCCACTCAGCATCACAAAACGGGATGGATGGCACAGTGGGCAGCAGACTGGGATGGCTACTCAGCTCAGCTTTTTTTTTCCACATGGGGAAAAGGGAGGTCAGACGTGGTCTGATTTACCTGTTTCAGCCACACGTTGGTTGTCATCAGCTGATTCTTCTCATCCTAGGGTGACACAAGGTAGAGAGGATTGCAATACCAAAGCAGCCATTAGAAACAGACCCTATGCCTGCTGAGTCCAACCCTGTGCTGATATGAGGAGATCTCTATGGTTCTGCTTCCCCGTGGGCTTGGGCCCTTCAGTCTCCATTGAAGGAAATGGACTGACTTTGTAGGTGCTGTCCCTGTTATCACTGGGAGCCCCTGAAGCTGGAAAACTGACGTCTGGCGTTTCACAGGAGCTCAAGGGAATAGTATGCCTAAGACTCGGGATGCAGTAGGGCTCAGCCAGCAAGTGGTATCAGGTCACACATGGCTGTGGGCTCACAGGATGGCTCATCTCCCCGCACTGCTCCGCCTGGAGTGAGTTTGGGAAGATACAAGCTGAAACATTGTCCTAAATATGTAAATAAAGCACAAAATTAGAGTGTGCCTTCCACAGCACAAGGGGACATTACCAGGGGCTGGAGGATGTAAGGAGTACTCTGTTGTGTGGGTACCTCTGGGCATTGTGCAAATTCCACTGTGCATTGCAGTGGAAAGGGAAGGGAAAATTTCCACATGGGCAGAAACACGGGATTATCTATTTTGCCTCTAGAGTCTTATCTGAGTGACCAGCTGGGTTAAGACTTGAACTACCTTTGGCCTCAATACAAGCTTGCTTAGAGGGAATAATGTCCAACCAGATCTTACCCTTCCTCAGTCCTCTCCTGTAGCTGTCTTGCCATTAATTTGCAACACAGGTGTCAAGGATTGTCTGGCATGGGTCGTTTGATTAAAACCCTACAGAAATGAGGCCTTATTCCCTGAGAACCGCAGGGAAAAAAGAACCTTCAGGTTTCCTTCAAAACAAATGAGTCCTAGAGTCCATGCTGGGGGTGGGGAGGGCAGAAGGTCATATCACCAGCACCATTTCACACTCAGTGTTTTGCTGCCCAGCCATCACCGTGCATTTCTTGTGTCAGGAAGCAAATGCTAATTACATCACCAGCCCTCCCAGGTGGATGCACAACTGTCCTAACACAACACTTACCACATCCACAAGCTGTGATATCTTTAACCCAAAAAGGACTTTGATGGTGTCGTTGGAGTTTTCCACAGGGCGGACCCATTTCTGATAGCCTTCAAATAAGTGCTTCAGGAGCGCATCCTCATTTTCAGCAATTGAGCTGAAGGCATTCACATCTGGAAGAGAGCAAGACAGAGTGGAGGCATTCCCGGAAAGCAGACATGGAGAATGCCATGACCTGAAGAAGTGAGGCAGAACAATAACGTGAAGAAAATTCATCTCTGGCCAGGTCTTGTCTTGTACAGCAAATTCTGCAGGAATTCAGATGCACAGACTCTCAGCAGAACCAGGGCAAGTGAATGGAAAGGCAAGATAGCCCAAGCCCAACTCACACACAAAAAAAATCATCAGACCAGAGCAGTGATGACTTTGTTCTAGGTTTATGTTTTCTATGGCCTTTTTGCCAAAGCAAAAAGAGCGCATCTGGCAGCAGCAGGAGCTGGACGATGCAGTCAGGGCTAGATCTGCCAGGCAAGCGCAGAGCCATCATGGTCTGTACCTGCAAGGCTTGTGACTCTCACAATTGCTGACACCATGCGCCCCCTTCCCCTTGCTCCCGTGAAGGGGAAAGGGCAGTTCAGACCCTCCATCCTTTCCCAAACTTCAGCCCCACTCCTTGTGATGCTGAGGTTCTGACATAACCTCCATCTCTTCCCTTGTGCACACACACAGCACCCAAAGGTGAGAAGGATTTTACCTCTCTTCAAAGCCACCATGGAGGAAAAAGGATTGACCCCATACAGTAGGGATCACAGCCATACTGCAGTGTCAGCAGTCAAAGGGGACCTCACGGGACACTGTCCAGGGCCCAGCTTGTGCCCTGCCAGCCCCAGGGTGAGCAGAACACCTGCGCCCGGATTGCCAAGCATTAGGGGTCAAGAGGGGTCTGCAGGGAGAGGGTCATGGCCCAGGGATGGTGCCAGGACCTGATGATGGGAGAGCCCTGGAGGGCACAGTCAATGTGCTCACACACCCTGTGCATCAACGATCAGAGCTAAGGCAGCTCCCAGCACATGGAGAGTGCCACATGGAGAGAAAGGGCATTCAAGCCCAGTAGCCCCTCTGGAGAGAAAACTGGAAGCAGAGGGTAGTGCTCTGCCCCTGAATGGAGGAAAGGATGTGACCACAGACCACTGTCTCTGCCCGTGTCTGCCTCCCAGCAGCTGCTGCCCATCTCCTGGGCACGACAGGCTGTGTAGCCTCCTCCACCTTGTCAGGGTCTGTCTGAGGCTGCGGACAGGGCTAGACCTGGCAACAAGCAACACAGCTGAAGAACTGCCCAAAGCAAAAACCTGCTCTCAGAGCATTCCATGGGACAAAATCATTCTTTAATGCTGTCTGGATCTTCTCAGGACAGCACAAGGTCCAAGCAACACTGTAATTTCCCACTTTACAGCCACAGCAAGATAATATTCCTCTTTGAGGAGCTATAAACTCTGAAACAGGTATTGCATCTGCAACCAAAGGAAGGGAAAGAACACATTTCTCCCCCTTCACTACCCACAACCTCAGAGGTCCAACCCCCTGACATATGAGAGTCTTTGCAGAGACTCCATCTCCTAGACATTTCGCTTTCCCTTTAGGAGACACGGGTGTACAGTTGTTAAAAACAGGAGATTGAACGGAAAAGCCATTGAATAGAAAAATCCATAACCCCAAAATACCCAGGATCAAAACCAGCTCTGTCTCAATGCCAGAATACATCGCTCTGTTTTCGTTTGAGTATGACATCCTGCACACATGTATGCAGCCACACACCCTCTGTGTGTGTGGGTGTGTATGACCTCCCTCGAAAGAAAATGGTGCCATTTCACAGCTCACATCTCACATAAAGTTCAGGTACCTAATGCTCCAAGTGGGTATAGAAGACAGGTGATAAAGCTGGATTTGGGGCTGGATATGTTGAATCTCAACTGCTGAGGAAGCCACACAAAAGAATGAAAAAGAAAGAAGAAAGTCAGAAGGAAGATCGCTGCCTTTATAAGACAGCCCCAGTACTGGCACAAAGACAGTTTAAAAGCAAAAGTTATTAATGAGAAATAAGAAATATCATGTGGGAAAATAGCTTAACAGTTCCTTTGACCAAGCCCCATCTTATGATTAAGCTAGATAAATCCATGGAGAAAACACTGAACAAAGTGGCACTGCCTTTGAAAAAAACAGAGAAGCAGCCATAGGACAGATACATCCCTGAATTTACCATATGGTGCACTGAGAGGCAAAAACTCGGGAGCTCCCTGGCAGGCTAACGTGTGTTCAGTTACCCAAGCACTGTCTGCCATCTCCCCTCTCCCCCAGGTTCCTGTTTCTCTCTGTGATCCATGCAAGTAGCAGTTCCCCATAGGTGCAGAACAGGAGTTCTGGGGCAGAAAGTCTGCTAAACAAACAGGCAAAACACCCCAAGAAGGACACACAAGACACTTAGCCTCTCATCACTTTGCTTGAAGCATTTCAGTTTTCCTCTTGGCGATGGAAATTCTCCCTTAATTCCCTTTAGCAGCGAAAGGTTGATCTTAGGATTTTTTGTTAATTTCTAGCCAGCAACCACCCCAGCACCAGCTGTTAAAACCTAGTTGTCAAACTGACCGTGGTTGCAATACAAAGGCAGCAACTGATACAACCGTCTTCTGCTACTCACACAATGGTTAGAGGAGGACCAAGGGAAGCCAGAATTCACCATATCCCAGAAAGCGGCAGCTAACCAGCCAGCAAAAAAAAAAACTTGAACACCTGCAGCTCAGCTTGGAAGAAGAAGAAGAAATTACACCTACCTGAGTGGCTCAGATACAGCGAAAAAAGCACCAGGCAAAGCATGGGCACCACCGTGGCTTTTCCTTTAAATCTGATCTTCTGTTTTCATAAGCAAATCGCTCTCATCTTTATAGGGGACTAAAACAATCTAGTTAAAAATCAAGGAGGACAGTTGAGTCTGCAAGGCAAGGCAGAACCTTTCTAGCCTTATCTTGCCCTCATTATGACGCTTGGTAAATCACACTTCATTGATTTTCAGTCAGCTGTCACATCCCGTAAGCCTTAAACAGGGCTCTGGGTCCTAAACTCTGACTGATCTCTTTGTGGCAGTATTTGGGTGGCTATAACCACTGTGGTTTAGGAATATGAGAGGGAAGTCTTTAAAGGAGGAGAAATATCTTTTATTACACTGCTAATTACAGCTGGAAAAAAAAAAAACAGGCTGCAGTTCAGACCCAAAGATAAATCAGATACCTTAAAGATTATTTGTTTGCTCCAGCTGTATCGGTTGGTCTAGAAACAGAGGCAGACTCCCTACAGACCTAACTTAGCTTATTCATTTCTCATGCTACACTTGCTGTTTTAGAGCTATAAAATAGATTTGGAGGGGAAAAAAAAAACAATAAGATGTAAGTGGGGAAACAATGCTGATTTCTAAATTTATATTTCATCAGGCATACACAAAACATCACAGACAGCAGCACAGAAGTGCTTGCACAGTACTATCCACTGGCACAGCTTAACAGAGAATGTTGCCCTGGGGTCTTGTGTTGAGAAAGTGTGGATTATTTAGCCAGCTCCTCTGAAGTCAGTCCTCTGTCAGTCCTCCCTAGTGACACCTCAGAAAAGGCGCCTTTCAGAAACCACTGATGCCTTTCCCTGGGCTTAAAATTAAAAGCCAAACACGGTTAGAGGGGAAAAAGGGTTTTACCTCCGTATTTATTTAAGGATCCTCTGGTGCACCACATCCAGGTAGAAAGCACCCCCAAATGCACACCGAAAGTGCACGCCCAGAAGATGCACACCAGGATGCACACCCCAAGATGCACGCCCCAAGATGCAAGCACACGATGATTCGCGTATACAGTTATAGACCTTGCACATTAGCATATCTATCAAAGATTCCCCAGTGAGAGGCTCAAGAGAAGCCCCCGTCCTGAGGAATGTTCCCCCTGGATGGGCCTATCTTGGTTTACAGAATGTGTTCTGGAGAGGACCTTGGTGTCTGGGGCTTTCTGACCCAACTTCGAGGTTTCCAAGATGTTTAGTCTCCTGGCTTAACAGAACTTTGGGTCTAAGCTAGTTATCAGACTTGGGGAATTACAAGTGTGTGGGCTAAAAAGCACTAAGGATACATGCAAAGCTGTATAAAAGGGTATGCGGAAGGGTATATGAGAGGGGTATATGAGAAAGCAAAAAATCATCATGGCATCACCACCAGAAATTGCTGATAATCAAAAGGGATGCAGGTTCCTCTTTTCCCATCCCCCTGCCACTGCTCTGCCAAAGGGTATCAGGATCTTCTCTGTTTTCTTCTCAAATGAGAGTCACTTTGCCATACCTCTCCAAAAATGAGGTTTTCCCCCGAACTTCTCAAGTTCAAGGAAGAGGCATGCAAAATTCTTTTAGCTTGTCCCCAGACCCAAAACTCCTCCTGCTTTGATTATTTCTTGCTGGCTATTTAATTGCTTGCTGACTTTTATATGGGAAGCCTGGGTCTTTTTCAGCAACACTGGGTCCACTTCATGCAGTGGCATAGATTTTGGTACAGTCACAAGTTTTGTGATTCAGATTTGCCTTATCTAAGGTCCTCACAGAAGACTGATAACTGGCAGCTGTAATCTTATCAGATTATTCAGCTTCCTGTAATGAAAAAGTTGTCATTTAAGCATGGTTCAAAGTCGCATTGCTGCTGCAAGTAACATTCTTGTAGTAGCCTATCAACTTATTCATGGTTCTGTGGGCTTGCAGCCTATCTCATCCATAGCTTTCAGGCAGGCCACCAGCAGCATCTCAGTGAGTTTGCTTTTTCCACTACTGTAGGACACACAAGAAATCTGCAAGGGCCCTTGATAGTTCCTCAGTTCTGCCAGTGGTCACCCAGCAGGGCTAGAGGAGCAGCTGGCTTCCTCTGCACCTTTCCTCATCTCAGATGCAGAAAGCCATGCAAAACCAAGAGTGCTACCAAAAGATCATCTTCAATGAAGTATACTGGCAACACCAGCTGCTGTCACTTCTCAGTTTCCCTATTAGATCGAGACCAGGCACAAGCACACAACTTCTTGAGGTACACAGGAAAGCTCCTTTTTTTATGCTGGCATCAAGAGAACAGCAGTCATTTGGCTGGAGTGGTGTGGACAGACAACACCACAGTCTGCCATAAAGTTGAGTGGGGACTAAACACAATTATTCTGCCTGATGCAAATTTTTCTGCAACAAGGTTACCCCTTAAAAATGTTCTCTGCAGACTAGCCCATGTTTTCCATCATGTTCGTGGTCCTGTAGAGGACTCAGCACCCTCAGACGTCATCCATCATTTTGCTTCAAGACTGCAAGCCTCAGCCTTTGCCCATTGACACCTCTGATTGTAGTTACTGCCTGAGACTGCATTCAAGCACTGCTCTGTTAGACAATATGAGAGACACTTGTTTTTCACGGGGCTTTAACATGCTGCCTTTTGGCAATTGAGTTAATTTATTATCTTCCTATAGGAGTAGGCTTTTTGCTACTACATGATAGTTGCTTGGAGGGAAATATGAAGTATGGTTGCATTACCATTGCCCCCACCCACTGCCTAGACTGTGACAAGAGGTAAGGACCAGGTTTGCCTGGTCATTGGCTTCCACAGTTACCAGACAGCCAAAGGAGGGTACCGGAGAAAGAAATTCTGTTTGCCTGTTGTTTTCTGTTCACAAGTCTTTATTCAGCCATGCACTCCAACATTTTGGAAAGGAAGGTATGCATGAATACTCCATTTTGTCAGACAGGCCACGAAGCATGAGGAGCATCCACCCTGAGATAGCAAATTAATTCTTGGGCAGAACTCTGCTTGTGGCACTACTTGAGTGGCTATTCTCTGTCAAGAAAATGTCTTTGCTTTTCCACAGGTTCATGGGATTTGTGACTAATATGAGGCTGCAATTCCAGGCTGCAAAGAGCCAAGTGATGCCTGGGCACAAGCAACACTGGAGCTGGGCTTCACCCTCTAGGCAGCAAAAAAGCCAAGAAAAAGAGAAATCCGCCTAGAGGCACAAATCCATCAGTTTGAGCCCACATGGTTAGTATTAGCAGCAACTGAAAACTCGAGGTTATGACAGACAGTCCTAAGCCATGTTACTTGAAGGCATCATGCAGTCAAGCATGGAAAACACAGATTCCAGGGAAAGGTGACAGTGCTGGCTGGCAATCAGAGGGCAGGAAACCTGGACTAAAGTGAGAAGGATGGTGAAGAGGAAGGACATAGGTGGGAGATGCTCTGAACCAGAACTGTGATGCTTTGTTTCCAAAACGAAGAACCAAAGTAGAGTTTGCTGCAACTCTAGGTTTGTCAGCTGCTAGAAGGAGAAAAGAGAGGTAAGGCAACACTATGGAACAAGAGACACTTTTCAGGTGGATGTGCCTTCTCCCTCCCAAACCCATCTCGGCTTCCCTGGTCCCTGCAAGTGATATGTCAGAAGCCGAGGAAGGCCCACTGGGAGTGCCAGGACTTGTGACGGAGCCAGGCTCCCCAGAGCTCCCAAGGGAGGACTGAATTCATCTCGTACCATCTGGCATGACACAGGAAGCCAGCAGATGAAAACCTGCCCCTAAGGGGTTTCTGGAGCAAAAATGGGGTGGGAAAGGGCAGAACTCCTGGAATCTCATCTTTGCCCTGACACTTCTCAGGTCCTTTCTGATCTCAGTTCTGGCCAGCAGCAGACACCTCTCCTCACTAGCAGCTTCTCAAAACATGCATCTTCACTGGGCAAGACCAGAGCTGTTTTTAGCCAGCTCACCAGCAACTTTTGCAGCACGGGCATTTCCATGTGCCAGAGGGAAGAGTTTGGAGCCAACCATCCACCTGTCGACACATCCTGTCTGCTCTCCTCCAGCTTCCTGTCCCCCCAAACACCCTCCTTCTCTCTCTTGGCTTGTTTACAGGCCCCACCAAGCAAACCCCATTCAGTCTCTCCATGACTGCCGTTTTCCCCTCTAATCCATCCCTCCTCCTCCACACGCCCTTTTCCGACAGGAGCTGCACCACATCCCACCGCCCCCATCTCTGCCGCAGTGCCCCAGCACAGTCGCCAGTTTCCTCCTCCACCTTCTCTTCCTCCTTCCCCCCCCTCGCTTCTCTCTCTCCGAGCGGAGGTGCTTTCCCCGGCTCCGTGCCTTTTCGCTGCGCCGTGGCCGCTGTCCCAGCTCCCCGCCGTGGCAGGACGCGGGCAGCGCAGGCAGCACCGCAGGGCCCTGCTGGCTGGAGGACTCCCGGCCCTCCGGAGGGAATGGGCACGGCTGGTGTCTGGGCTACGATGTGTATCACACGCTTCGTGAGCTCTGTTCGGGAGAACAGCGTAACGTGTAGTTCTAAGAGCTCGTGGATGAAAATTCACGCATTTGCCTTCATGTCAGCCAAGGAACACGCAGCCACTCAGCACAGCAGGCTCAGAAAGGGCTGACGGCAACCTTGAGGAGGCTGCCTTTCAAGTTGCACCCAGGCAGTGGTTTCAGCAGTGATCAGGCTCTGCAAGTACAGCGACAAGGTTTTGCAGAACAAGAGTCGTTTCAGTCCTTGGTTTCCCTGGCACCTTGCTACCACGAGGAACCCCTCCCTGCCCTCCTTCCCAGTTCTACCACATCCCTGTGAATGCAAACTTGAGACAGAGCTGAGTCCCTGTGCCGTCTGACAGTGCAGAGTCCACACAACTGCCTGCTTCACACTGGTCTGTAAAAACCTCCCAGTGCTTCACGGGGAGTGGAGACGTGTAGGGACACAGGTGTTTTGGAGGTGCAGAGGCTCTTCACCACTGCATGCGCATTAATATTTCTCATAGGTCGCGCATTACCCTTCTGCATTAGAATCTTTGTTTTCCTTTTTCAGTTCTAACTTTACAGTGAGGTCTCATTTAGGAGTGTCTTGAGGCACTGTGATCACTTCCTGCGTTTTGGTGACACTACCTAGCTTTGAATATGATAGTTTTCAAACCCAGTTGTTCTGAGTTAATAATCGTAAACAAAGGTCTGGCTCAGCTCAGCCATTTTCTCAGCCTTTCCTTCCATTTCATCAAGCACATCTCTGCTTTCACAAATGCCCCTCGCAGCTCAAATTTTTTCTGCAGCATCATGGATTTGCTGTTCAGATGTCAAGGCTTGGAAGATTTCAGGGGTAAGCAAACAACTAGTGAGGATCAAGACTTTGCAAGATGTGAGAGAAAAATCTGTTTTAAAGACAACTGCTTCAGGAATGACAGAGAAACTTTGTTCATGCCTAACCATCAGCCTCTTAGCCTCTCATTTTCAGTGGTTACACCTGCTGTCTAAAAGCCTTTATCCCAACACATGCAGTGCTCTATGACAAGAGGTTCTGCTTTCTCATTCTGGTCTAATACAGGCTTTTCATTCCCAAGGAAATGATAAAACTCAAAGGGCAATTCCTGCCATGTCCTGTGGCTTCGGTAAGCTGCATGACTCCTCACGCAGCTTTGTTAATTTCATCCACTTCTCTTTGGATGTGGCAGCTCCAGCACACAGCCAGAAAGGTGGTAGCTGATAAACTCTCTCTTTGGAGCTGCTCTATCTGGCATGGGAGGATGGGGGACTCCCTTGAGAATATCACAGCAAAATCAAATGCTTTGTCAGAAATTGGATAAGTTCTACATACCCTGTTCCTGCCTGCATTTCAGGGCATTTGCGCTTTATGATCTTATCCTGAGTCAACAGAGATGGTTGTCCTGTGGGTCCACACAGCCCATGCAATTCAAAAGAAGGGGGTTTTTTAGCTTTAGAAATGTATCTTGACAGAGATAATAATTCTGTACTGTCCAAAAGATTAAAACAATCATCATGTTTCACCAAAAACTACTAGAAATGTTTGGAAGCCAATACTCTTTTATGTCTTTCTTCATTGTTTTACTGTATGCTGTTGTGGTGCTGTTGGAAGCTACTATTTTTACAGAAAATGCAGCAGCGCTAATTTTTTCAGCCACATTCAGCCTCACAAAACTCGGGGTCCTATGAAGTGCATGCATTTTACTTCAGATCATCCCTGGCTAAAAAGCAGAAACTGCTCTGGCAGCAGAGCAGTCAACAGACCAGACCTCACCTCTGTCAAAGTATCATAAAGCCACCTTCTCCACGGGAAAACAGAGGTGGGATAGTTTGCAAAAGGTTATTCATGTGATACCACCTGCTAACTCCTATCTGTCCTTCTCTAGGATGTCACAGCAGGGCTCAAGTCAGCCCTCTGCTGTGCTGAAGACTGTTTCCTGAGGGTTTCAACTGGGATGTGAGCCTACTATCCAGAGATGCCTGCTTGCCATGCTGAGTCTTATATTGTTAGGGTTATTGCCAAATACTTTATAAAGAATAATATTTATTCCTTCTAGAGGTTTCTTAAGATTAGATAGAAATGTTCACAGGTAGGAACCAAAGACAATATATGCAGGACAATAATTTTGAACATCAGTGACATTCTGGGCTTCTATTTTCACTGATTCATAAACAGAGATAGTACACTTAAAGGTAGACCTAGAAACCAGCTTTCACATAACTTCCAGAATTTTCTATCCATAATGACTTAATATATGAAGCATTGTAGTCCTCTTGAATGTCTACCTATATGCTTAAAATTCTGTGTCGTCTACCTCCACGTATTTGCCTGTTATGTTAGAGTTTACAAAGCTGTGCTCATGATTATGTACAAACAAAACCCAGTCAGACTTCATGCCTAAGAGCACTGAGTGTAGAAGAAATAAAGTCATTTGACACGCATGCCTAATAGCCTATATCCATAACAGAACAGTTCTGAGTAATATCAACTAATATCAACATGAGTGTAAACATAGCATAGCATATCAGGTGCTTTCACAGTTTCTGAATGAAGTCAGAGTATGCTTTTCATATAATCTGCAAAAATTAACCTCTGGGCAACTTGTAATCATAACAAAAGTGATGTGAAAGTAATGTTAGGTAGTAGAATGTCCTGTAATTATTTGGTAATAATTATTTTATAATTAGTTGACATAATTTTGTAATTATTTGGTATAACCCATGGATATATCTTAAAACTGTGTAAGTTCATCAAATATTTTAAAGTTATGAAACAGCAAACTGGAAGGTTTCGAGACCTAAATAGCTGTCTCTACTGGACAACACCTTTGATATCTGTCATTTGGCTTTCTTCTTACAACCCAGAGAAGCTGAATACAAAACCAAATGTTTACATCTTCACCTCACTAGAAAGCATAATTGATATTACTTATAAAATATGCAAAAACTACTTTTGCCTTTTATACCATGTCAGAATATCCTATTTCCTGTAACTGTTTTAATGGCCTGCCTGTGCCTAGTCAGAAGAATTAACCTAAAGGTATTGAGGTAACTTGGCCTATTAGTAAACTGACACTGGGTTGGAATAACTCCCTGAACTGGGAGCACAGTCCGACAGTTTGTGTGTGTTAGTAGGAGGAGGAACATATGGCATAACAGCCAAAATGCTCCGCAGATTACTCCCATGGTGCAGGAAGAATGGGCTGGGAAGAGGTCCAGTTCTCCAACAGAAGGCTGGTAAGTGTAGGGCCAGTCCCTGGCAAGTCAACGAATGATGGGGCAGTGTGCCAGGAGACAGCTTGCCATGGCCCTGATAGAGCTTACAGAACAAATACCACCTCCACTAAACTTCACAAAGGCCCAAAACCACCTTTTAACTGCCTCGGGCCAGACCGGGCTGCTGTCGTCCTTCTCCACATTATCATCCTTGTATCTCTTCACTGGGGGAACTCCTTGCATTCACTTTCAATGCAAGTCAGCCAACAGACCTGATTTCACATTGTTTGTAATGTTTTGAGGCTGTCAGCAAGCCCAGAGAGCTTGATGCATTAATACCAGGTGCAAACAACGTGATAATCAGCAAAATCAAAAGGAGCAATAAAAAGACTGCAGAGTTTAATTCAGAGTTTAATTCCTCTATGGATAATGGGGATGACTGCTTGCATAGGAATGCTACCAGACACCTTACTCAGTCAGGTAAATAACCATTTATCATTGCAGGTAAAAGGATTTTACCTTACCATGATCTGACAGCAGCACAGCAGACTGCCACACTGGTGTGAGCTCATCTCCTGTTGTGACATCTTGAGCAAGGACTTGGCAGCTGAAGCTATACATGACTTCATGACTTTGTTCCAAAAGAACAATGCTGCTCAGTCTTGTCTGAGACAATGAGGCTGCCACAGCAACTCTCTTCTGCACAAAGCTGATGAGAAAAATCTATGGTGGACTTCCCAATTATACAATACCATTTTCAGAAATTCAAACAAGAAATTCTAGTTCCACAGGACTCAGCAAAGCTTTACCCAAAATGTTCAGAGTTAGGCTTTTAACATTTCAGCACTAGCAGGTCTTTTACAGTTGATTTTGGGGGGAGGGGGGAAGCTACATCAGTGGTGAGGACATTGCTCAGAAAACTCTCCCGTCCCCTGGAAATTGCTAGGCTCGCTTTTATATCTCTTATATATAGGAGTCAAGAGGCGAGCAGAATAAAAGCAAAACTCAGCTTGAAAGCACAGAGAGTGAAATCCATTGAAATATTAAGCAAGCTCCTCTTTCCTCAGGCCAAACTCATCCATTAACCCAAAGCAGTCTTCAGAGACATGCTTTTCATTCCAATGCTGTTTCCAACAGCATTTTGCATTTTCATCTCTGTGGCACATTTTATAGTATGAAACAGCAAAATTTACCCATCCATAATAAAAGGTTACTGCCCCACCTTCCAAATTCAATTCCCTGTTCAATTGCTGACAAGCTCTGTAACAGAATAGGTCAGTGTCTCATTACCGTGTACAAAAGATCAGAAAATGTGTTTAAAAACACAGATGTTTAAATTCTGAGAGTATTAGTAGAAAAAAAACAGATGAATCTTTTTTAAGAGAGAAGAGTGCTGCTGTAGAGGAGCAAGGCGAGCCACACAAGAAACAGCCAGAGAAAATGATATACTACTCAATATTATAAAAGATTTCTAGCAGGGAGAAAAGTCCTACTTCTATACTCATATCTCATCACAGAGATGATGGATTTACTAGGCAGCAAGACTTCATGGCGATCCTACTGTGAAAAACAAGCAAGGACGATGTCATCTCCTGTATGTGTAAACTTCTGATTTCTTCTGTGACTGGAGTAAAAGGTGTTGAATGAGGCTGGGGTTTTATTTGGTGTAGGAATCCAGGCATCATTGGGAACAACACAAGAAAGCACCATTTGCAGATATTTATTTAATTTAATTACATCTTATCACTGAAGTCATATACATGTCAATTACCTGGTGGCTATTAAATGAAGCAAAAAATCTAAGTTCTAGCAACCTTAGTAGACAGGCCAAGAAGTAAACAGTATTGATGGAAGGATGGTTATCACCATAGTGATACTATTAAGTTAAGTAACGTTATTATAAGATTGCTTGAACAAGATTTAAGATTTATTACATATGTATTTATATTTTTTTCAGTTATATGAAAATTTACAATGAGGAAATCCTGAGTTTGTCAGCTAACGACAGTATCAAAGAAAGGTAACTCCACTGATCCCATAACTGTGGTTTGTGAGTGTCTATATTTTAAACAGATAATCTCCAAACAGGCAGAGTTCTTTAAGCTGAAACAGCTACATGCACATTCACTTGGGGGAATAGACATTTCCTATTTACACAACCAAGAGATTTCCATGCTGTAGTATCTGTACTAGAGAACCTGCTCAGTTCCTCACCATGCTGAAACTCTGAGCAATTTCAGTCCCTTGTCATGCAAAAAAAAAAAAGAACACTAGTAAAAATATTCTCCTGTCTGAACGCAGAAAGAAAGAAATTAAGATAAGAACTGACAGTATATACATACAACAGGATTTGAGGCTATGGTTATATAAATTCTTTTTCAGTCCCTCGACATAATACCACAAATACTCTTCTGACAGCAGCTCCTAGAATTCCTCAGATTAAAACCACCACCACAAAATCATTTGATATAACACTGTATCCGCTCAGCCTGCATGATAAAGCTTAAAATAATTAGAAATTGAAACATTTATCAGTAAGGCCATCTTCTGTGGCCTGAGTTCACATGACTGTCTGTGAGAGCTTTAAGACTCCACCTTGGTGGCTCACAACCAGCTTGGGAATAACTCTCCCTTTACATTTTCTTTACATGCAGACACTATTCTTCTGGACCTGACACCATCAGCATCAGTGAAGTGATGAGTGAAGAGTCTGATCCTATTAATACAAAATAAAGAAGAAGAAGAAAAAAGAAAACAGACAAAAAGGGCAAGAAATTTGGACTGAGCTGTAAAAGTAGACATCCAAAGCTTCCTTCTCTCAGAGCGAGCAGCTGTGGTTATTATCACAAACTTGTAAGTACAGGTGGAAGTCTTGGGATTTCTTAAGATGAGAAAAAATCCCTTCCTCTTAATATAAAAAAGAATATCACCCCTGAAAATGTCTTCCTTTCTGAGCCACAGGTATAAGCTGTAAAGAACCTGAAGACAAAAAAGTTCACTTTTTCTGCAAAAGACATATGAGATTCCTGAAAAGTGTGAGAATGGGTGACTGACCCCTGCAATGGAGGAAGGCCCAGAGGAGATGAGCAAGAATGATGTGCTGAAGGAAGAATGTAAGGAAAAACAATTAACTGTCATAAAGAAAGATGAAATTATCTCAGCACAAGAGGGACTGGATAGAAAACTTTGCTTTAGGAATAAAGGACTGCATCATGCAGTCCTAAGATCAAATAAACAGCCTTCCCTGAAATAATTAGTCAGGAGTAATGTTTTCCTGAGCTAACCAGGCCAGCGTGGGAGGGTAGTCTGTATGTGACTCAGCCCAGTATAAAGTATAGAAACTAGACAACTCAAAAAATCAGCTTGGAAGGCAGTAACCAGCTTGAGCTGGGTGTAACCTGCATACTTCTTCCCAGTAACTGTGAGGACATAGTGTCATGACAGCAAGCATTTAGAGACCAGTAATGGGAATTTGCACAGTATATTTGAATTGTGATTCCACTGTATATTGCAGCTGCTATATTGTTATTGTGCTACAATTCCAGTATATTGCTGTAACATTCTGCTAAATCAAAGTCCTGTATACATCTGTGAGAACTTGGTTAGAGAGTATTGGACTATGGCTGCAGGCTACTAAATGAGCCCAACATAAAAGAAGACACCATTAATGGAGGCAAGACCTCTTCTTTTTTCTAGATTATCTGTCCCAGGTCATTGAATTGAAGAGCTCCCAGTAGAAAGTCACACATCTTTCATAGACTCAAACAGTGAAGTGCTGGTTCTTCTACAGATGGCTAGCACAGCCTCAGACTCTCCATCTTTTATGGTCACATCCAGTGAAACCTGAAAGGAAATGAGAAGCCTGCCTGATTTCTCAAGTCCTCCATGAACTTCAAAAAAAAAAAAATCAAACCAACCAACCAACCACTCTAAAGACTGGTCTGATAGTGTTCTCCATACTCATCCCTAACTAAAAGATCACTGGAACCAAGGAAGAGGCAGAGGACAATCACTTTTCACAAGTTCCTGGAACATGTGAGCCTACGGTCTACAATCTACTTGCCCTGTACAATAGGAGGAAGCAGCTACAGAAGGATCAATGGCTCATTTTGCACAACAAAAAGCCTGATACTTAATGCAAAATGAACTCATACTGGCACGACTATGGACAGACTTAATTAATAATTTAATTATGACAATGTAATGTAACTATTCTCAAGAGAAGTACTTAAACATTTCCTTCTTAGTAACTGATTTAAATGCTTTCTTTAGGAATATTTAAGATGACTTTCTTTAGCAACTGTTTCGAGTTAGTCATAGCGGATTAAACAGAAACTTCGCAACATATTTTTTGCCCATTTTTAAACTCTTTCAGCCTATATAACACTGTAAGGCCTTCTGCCCAATTTTGTGCAATAAAATGCTGCAGTTCTATCAAAGATCTCTATGTGAAGATAAAATTTCCATTGAAAGCATTGAACAAGCGCAAAGGGAAATCTCTAAGAGCAATTACTGTCATATTTTTGAGTCACATATCCTGTTTTTCTCTTTCTCATTTATAAACAAATCACTATCATGGCAGAGTAGGGTAAATAAACTGCTGTGCTTAAAACAGCAGGAGTTACATACCTGAACTTGCAGTCATCAACATGCTTCAGCAGACTGCGTTTTGGTTGTTAAAATTAGACTATAGCTCACCCCTCTCCACCCTGCCAAAGCCACCTGATGAAGGTGTAAGCTGTCAGGAAACAGATAAGCCTACAGACTAAAACCTAAAACAGATCTTAGGAAAGAAAGAAAGCAAAAGGGCAGCTAGGAATAACTGCCTGGGTCCAGAAAAGCAAGAAACAGAAGTCCTTTGGAAAGTATTCAGAAACTGTCGAGGTTTTAGTTTTACCCAAGCAACTATTTTCCTTTCCTTCTTCCTACTTTCAGAGTGGGATTTGCTTTGCACTTTCTTCAGCTGCAAGAGAACTCCTTCACAATTCACACAGGGCACCAAGGCCCTAAATTCTAAGAAAGCTGAAGGAAAATGAAATGTCAGCAAGACAGAAGATTTCTTGGACATTTTGATTTCCTTAATTTGCTGCCACAGTTGTTAAGACCACACCAGTGACAATGTAGACAAGACGGTAACTGGAAACACAGGAGTAAACACAGCAGTGACAAAGAACTCCCTCAGTATGACAGGAAGTAATTCAAGTATTTAGCTATTCAATTTTTTTCCCATAAAACCTACCTCTGAGTTTGAAAAGTCCCAGTTAGACAGGGAAATCTAATACTTTGCAGAGGTGTAAGAAGAAAAAAAGCAAACACTATACATAGGTCAGATACCCTGCTGCAGCAAAATGGGGGGAATTGGGGCAACAGGGAGAAGTAAGCCAAAACTTCTTTTTAGAAGTGGTTCCAATTCCTATCTGTTGAAGCATTTGCCCATTTCAAAATAAATCTGTCTATAATTTAAGGACAGAACATTTTTTGCCAATTTTGCTGTTTTCTAACTTGCTTAAATTATCCAGTTTATAAAATAGACTTCAGTGAAGTGCATTTAAACAAATGCCAGCTACTTCATACACACTTGAACAACCACATGCCATCCTACAATTCCAACCTCTGCTTTTTAACTCCCAGTCATGTCTTTCCAGAGATGTTTATGAAATTGGTCCTAGTGCAGGTACCAGTTGTGGCCAATGCAAACAGTAATTATTGCAGACCTCTTTAACAGATGATTGCGTGGATGTAACAGATCCCGTAACAGGAGGAAATTCTACCACATGCTTGGGGAACATATTGTACTTATTAGCTAGAATTCTTTTCCTAGCCTTGCCAGTAGCAGAGAGCCTTCATCTTCTCTTTCTATACTGCTACCAAATAAGAGAGATTGTGAAAGAGTGAGTAGGGTGCAGTGCAAAAAAAGTCAATTGCTAAAAGACAATCAGTTGTTTCTCTACCCATCTTTTTTCCCCACTTTAGAGCTCTGTAGTAATGAGAGCCCTTGTAGGTCTAGTAAATTCCACACCTAGCCCTGACATGACTACATCAGCAGCTGCAAGATTTTTTTTAAAAGGAAAAAAAATAGCTGCCACAGAAGAAATTCAAACCTGTTATCAGAATAGCCTGCATCTCTTCATAGAAAAATCCTCTAGTAAGAGGAAAGGAAGACAACTGGGAAGCAGTCCCCTCTTCAGCATGTTACTTCTGAAACAGTCCAGACAAGGAATAATCAACCCTCTCAACAGAAAAAACATTTGAGTCAGCTGTTAAATCAACTTCACCAATGCAAACAGCTTAAAGAAAAAAGAACTCCACACACCAGCCATCTATCAGTGTACCTTAAATTTACCTTGCAGACTCAGTTTTGTTGGGCTGCTTTCCTGATGGGTTGTGAAGCTAAAACATCCACAGGAAAGGCCCAACAAGCACAGCAGCCAGAGCATAAGGTGGGGGGGAAACAGGGAACCTTGGCCCAGGTAGAAGGAAATGGTGCTGAACATCAAGAGTAGGAGCTACTCCTATATTTTCAGAAGCGGCTGACATAATGGTCATTGCACCCAGAGGAGAGGATTTACTTTTCCTCATGCCCAGCTTTTGGTCCTGTCTTTAACTCGTATCAGGTGTGGTACTGTTGGCCCTCTGCTGCCTCTCTGCCACGAGCCAAACCTGCTGCCTTAGTGAGCTGAAGTGCCCCACAGAAGGGTGCAACCAGCACCAGAACTGGAGGACATAAGAAGAGTGGCAGCAGGAGTACACAACCAAGTGTCGGGGGGCAGAGGCGAGTGGCAGGGGATGTGGTACTGCAGCAATCCACTGTGCCTCAGGAAGTCACACTTGAAAGTCTTGAAGAGTAAGAAGAGAGGGTATTTTGCAGAGAAAACAGACACAATCTGCTATCTGGTCACACATGCCAACAGCATAGCAACAGTTTTTTAAACGTCTTTTCCTTGTCACTTTTTAATTTTACCAATTTTAAACACAAAGTGTAAGAGCAACAAGACTTGGGAACCCAACATCTAAACAAGGAAACTAGTAGAAAATAAAAATGCAAAATGTCAAGACAGTTTTGGCAAAATCCTGGGAAAAGAGAAGAGAGAGTAATTAAAAATCTAACACATCATTTGCTTTTCAAATTTTTAATTAGGTATAATAAATGTACATAAAAGGAAGCATCGGCATTTTTGTTCATTTTAAGTGTACGATATAGTAGGGAAAATAGACACATGGCATGAGTGAGGTCAGAAGTATCAAGACTGGTTTGAAACATTTCAAAATGTCATGCTAACAGGATATTAAGGGAAGCTCTTAAAGCCATCCTGAACAAGGCTTGTTTAACATCAGAGCTAGAACCCACACTGCCCAGAAGTTTGACACAGACTGAGAGCTATTTTCCTCATGTCTTGTATATCCAGGAATTTCAGCTGTGAAGCCTACATTAGGGTTAGCCATTTTCTCTCATTTTGAATGAGTTTGTTGACGAAATAAATGATTAGAAAGTAAGTGCAAACTGCTGCACTACTTTGTCATGCTTAATCTATTACTAGAAAGAGTCTTAATAAGGCTGAAGAAGAGGCAGCAGCATTTGAGATATTATAAACCAGTCTAGCACCAAGCAACTCCAAAGTCTAGTTCCCTATTTGCCCTTTGGTGGATGCCCTTTGGGGAGCGAAAAAAGGAAAGGAATAAAACCACTGTATACTGCAAAGCCATGAATGTCTGACTCCCTGGATAAAGAAAAAACTTACCTCATTTCCTGAAGCTACACATGGTCGACACGCGAAATAATTTCAAAACCAAGGACAACACTTGACCACTTACAGTGTTTATGGGAAGATGACCCTACATACTGGGACTGTATATTACCAGTGTACTTTTGCAAGCAGTCACTGTAAACAGTACATTGTCTTATTGACCCTGCCAACAGTGCAGTAACATACATGTTCAGTTCAGCCCTGCACTTCAGGACTATTTTAAGTGCCCTCAAAACTAAAGTCGCTTCTACAGCTCTTGTTAGCTATGCTAATGAATCCTCATCGCCCTCAAAACACACATGTGGTGAACAGTTACTCCAGAAAAAGAGGTTCATTTACATACCTCACCCAAAGGGATCCAGGAATTAGACTTTTTGCAGTGCTTCAAATGCATAGCAAACTGAAGTTGGAAGGTTTCCCAGACTGAAATGTGCATCTTATCTATCTTTCTACAGCACTTGCAGATGTTAGCTGACCTAATTCTGTTCTTTCTAAAATCAGTGAAAACTACTTACTGGGGATTACCAAAGACAACATTAGAAGTCTTGACAAAGCACTAGGTGTACAACCACCCAAACTTCACTCTCAGCCAGATTCTGTTCCCATCCTCTGTAAGCGTAAGACAGACATTGTAAAAAAAGTAAATTTCTATGTGTCTTCAATCTTGCATCTTTTCCTTCTGGAAGCAATTCAGATTTTGTAAATTAATTGCATATTCTAATTCTGAGATGCTTGCATCTTCAATATATTAAAAGTGTATCAAACTGAAATGACAATGAAGAAAAAATCTTATTTGTATGACTGCTTAATTACTGTTTTAGAATTCTGGAGAATCTTACATACAGAATTAGAAAGAATTTAGTTATTAAACTTAAATTTCTTGGCCTACCAAAGTGAAAACCAATGTTCGTGACTGCTAGGCAGGTACTTCTACGACTTCAAAATAGTCATTAGGCAGAATCACATAGCCTTTTCCTGCCAATATGTCTTTTTCTTTCTGAAACTGAACAATTTCTCTCAGTTTTTCAATTTGTCTTTCCTGACGCCGGCATCGCTGTTGTGCTGTCTTGAGCTTCTTCCGCAGTTTTTCAACTTGTTCCTCCAGCTGTTGAATTCTTTTTCGCTGATGAACTGTATCCTCTACGGTATAGTTATGATCGCAAAAAACAGCAAGATTGCTGGGGGTCTGGAGAGGGGGCATCAATAATCCAATACTTGGATCTACAAATCTGGCATCTATTTGAGACAAGTGGAAAGAAGGAGTTGATGGAGATGGCGGTAGTACTGGAGCTGCTGGTGGTGGTGGTGGTGGTGGAGGCGGTGGTGGCGGTGGCAGTGGAGGAGGTGGCAGTGGATCTTCTGGCTGCTCTGCAAATTCTTCAGACTAAAAAGAACAAGAAAAAAATGTACATTTAATGCTTAACATTGTTTACAACACAATTCCCTTATAACAACCCCATAATAAACTGAACAACCAGGTTTTAAATTAATGAAATAAATTTCAAAGCCAAGATTTTCAAAACTGGCAAACATTTCTGGGCCTTCATTGTCTGGCTTCTCAAGTGGACATATCTTTAAGCAGCTTCATTTTAAGGGCTCTTTGAAACTCAAGCTCTTGATGTCCAAATACTTTTTTTGAAGATCAGATTTTTGAAATCTATATCCACAATTACCTAAGAAGCAAGAACACAGGCTGCAGTTCCATAAAACAGAGTTCAGATGACCTCATAACTCATCGCTGCCATCCCATTCCCCTTTGTCCCTCCTTCCTTCTGCTGCATCATACCGCTATGTAATTGAGCCTATCACCTAACTTAATCAAAAACGCATCAGAAGTGGACAATCTTCTGCTGAGGTAGAATAAGGGTCAACTACTGAGCAGGCTGGCAGAGCAGAAAGATAGACACAGCAAGACCAGTCTTCTCAATAACTGGAAGGGACTCTGTCACTGGCTTTGGGCTGCAGCATGAGGGTTTGGTTTCAAGAGACATCAGGAACCAAAATAAACAGCTCTTCAACAACAAAGCTGCCCTCTCATCTTTGGTATTTACTCTTCGCTCAAAAATAGTTGCTAAAATGACAGAAAGCTATTCGATCTCCCCCATCACTACATAAATTTTCTGTCCATTACTAAATGTCAAAGTAATGCAACACAAAGTATGACCTACACCTGCCCTGATATGTGGAAAAAGTGAGAATCATAGATTCATAGAATGGTTTGGGTTGGAGGGAAGCCTAAAGGTCATCCAGTGTCAACACCCCTCCGCCATGGGCTGGGACACCTCTAACTAGACCAGGTTGCTCAGAGCCCCATCCAACCTAATCTTGAACACTTCTGAGGATGGAGCATTCACAGTTTCTCTGGGCAACCTGTTCCAGTCCCTCACTACCCTCACAGTAGAGAATTTTTACCTAATACCTAATCTAAACTTGCCCTTTTGCAGTTTAAGCCCATTCCCCCTTGGCCTGTCACTACCCGGCCTTGTAAAAAAGTCCCTTTCCAGCCTTCTTGTAGGCCCCTTTCAGATGCTGGAAAGTTGCTATGAGGTCTCCACACCACCTTCTCTTGCCCAGGCTGAACATCCCCAACTTTTTCAGCCTGTCTCTCTAAGAGGAGTGCTCCATCCTCTGGTCATCTTCCTGGCCTTCTCTGGACTCACTCCAACAGGTCCATGTCCTTCCTGTGCTGGGACCCCAGAGCTGGATGCAGCGTTCCAGGTGGGGTCTCACCAGAGCAGAGCAGAGGGGCAGAATCCCCTCCCTGGCCCTGCTGCCCACGCTGCTTTGGGTGCAGCCCCGGACTGGCCTTCTGGGCTCTGAGCTCACACTGCCAGGTCATGTTAAGGAACAGGACTGCATAGCTGGCAGATGGAATGGACAGGGGAGAAGCAAAGTTCTGCCTTTTGGCAGCAGCAAAATATCAATTGGCTCAACTCCACTGCAGGGGTTTTTTGCAGATTAAACTGCAGGTTTTATCACATTGCTCTTGATAGGTCCACTTGTACAGTTCAGGACAACACAGATCCCAAACAACTTGAGTATAGGCCAGAGCAGAGAACCAGATTCTTTCTTCCCCAAAGGAATCCAGTACAACTCAGAAATGCTTCTGTGCACATGTTGATTGAAAAAGCACTGTTGAAAACAAAGAGCTTGCATATTGCCTGTTAAAAAGAAAGCTCAAAATATTCTCAGTAAAAGAGGCACTGAAACAATTTTCTACCTACCTACCTGTTGCCAACACTATTAGTATAAAGTAAAGCATAAGGTCTGGGAAAATGTTGCTTTTAAGAACAGCCAACAGTCCTCACCATCAAAATATCAAGCTCATCAAATCTGAAGGTCACATCATTAACTTCCTTGACTTAACATGAAAACAAGATAGTACTAGATGTTTGGGTGTTTAACTGTCCCTCATACAAACCACAACACTTCGCAGACAGTAACTGAAAAGGCAGTTTAGTGACTGGAAAGGGAGTGGTGATTGGTATTAAAGGGAAAATTATTATGCACCCAAATGTAACTGATCACATGAAAATACAAAACCAGCCAACTATCAGTCTTATTTCTCAGTTATAAAAAACTGCTGCTGTTAGCCTACCTAGTTCACATAGGAGTATTCTAAAGAGCTTGACCGTATCAGCTGTTACTATCAAATTTTTCTACCAAAAAAACCCCTACAAGGCAAACATAAAGCCAGCAAAAAGAAACTGATTCTCGCTAGAAACAAAAGCAAAAATCAGATCACTGCTGGACTGCTGAATTCACAGAGACTTCTATTTGAAGCTATAGAGCATATGCTACCTCTATATACAAATTACTATTGTCACAACATATCACAGAGAACATATCTTTGGTATGTGTGTGACTGTGACATCACCAGTGCCTTCTAAATACTTCTTCCAGCCAATAAATACTTCTCCTAAGATGTAAGTAAAGAAAAATATACCAAATTACATAGTGCAAAAGATAAAAACCTGTATTTCAAAACCAGTGTGGAATCAACTCCAAAACAACTACTACTATTCTTTGTTATTACATTGTTACTTGAAGATATGTGGCAGTTTATTCAAAAGTGCCATGAGACAAATAAGAGTAGAACTAAATCCTTCAGAATTAAAAGGCACTCACTCTTCTGTGTTTTTGTCGATCCAGGTATGACAGCGAAATTGGGAACGTGGCTCACTACTAATCCTGCTGCACCAACAGTACTTTTGCAGACTACCCTATACACCCATTCAGCTTTCAGACTGTAAAAAAATTTGCAAGTATTTTACACACAATGAAGAAAATGTGTATTGCACAGATAAGCAAGGAAGTGTAATCAAACAAAAAACACAGCCATATTTCCCTGTAAATTGTCTGTCTCCTTATTTTTACATTCTGTTTATATACTCTTATCTGTTATTAGCCACTTTTCATTTTTCAAATGCATTGCCTTTTTATTTCTGCAGCAATCCAGTATTGTAAATAAATAGAAAAATTGAACAAGAAAAATCTGAATTTCCCTCTGTGAACTTCATCCCATTTCAGTCTTTTGCTCCCTAGACCTACTCTACCACTGTCTCCTTTGCCACTTTCTCTATGGCAGAGCAATGAGAGAGCAGATATTTTATATCCTTTAAAGGAGTTAAAAATCAATCTTTTCCACTCTTGTCTTGAAGTTATTATATCAAGAAGGAAGAACTCATAAGTGAGTTGCATCTCACAGTAAATTGCTCTAGTGGCACAGTGAAGGGAAGAATACTTCACACAGAAGACTCTACCATCAGAAATCAGGGACCAGTCTGGCTTTTGAACACAAAGTTAAGGCAAGACAGAGGTGGTCTCAGGACAGACAGATAGCAGGTGCAGGTAGGGTTCTGCCACTCATTTGAACTTTGCAAAGCCAGAGGGCCTCCTCTTAAGAAGACAGTGAAGTTTCACAGGTAACATCCACCATCTCTTCAATGCCAGCAGTAGCCATCAGCCATGGGAAGAGCATAATGCCATTTGCGAGCATTAGTGAAGGCTCTCTCAGACTCCAAATATGCAGGAAATGCTGCAGAACAGCTTAACTGCAGGGCAGTATCTTCTTACTTTGCTGCCATTCCATTTAATTCAGCACATGGATGCTGAATTAAAAGGACACATGAGCAGGCCAGAGCCAGTGTCCGCCTGTACAACACTGTGCACTCCAAAGCCTCGGACAGCCTTACAGAAAACAAGAACAGCTGTTGGAGGTGTTTCAGTCACCACAGCCGCCCTGGCGACCCCAGGGGCACAGGCTCAGCACCCTGCAAGCCTTCATCCTTCCCAGACTGTATCATTCCCAGACTGCATCCTCTCCCTGCTCGCTGCCCTGCCACGCTGCAACCAGTGACACGCACAACGCGTTCCGGCCATGGGTAATTTCGATTTACCTTTTCACCGGGTTCAGTGTAACAAAATATTGTGGGCACAGCATTCTCTTTTAGGAGCTTGTTATTGCATTCCCTCTTAAAGCAATCGGGGGTAAAGTGTTCTGAGCAAATGCTGCTGTACTTGGTCGGCTTGAAGTTTTTCCTCTTAACAGCAGCTTCCCACTTCTTGCAAAGATCGGGTCTTGTAAGAGGAAACCTGCAATTAAGAGGCACTTTCAGCTTTTCTGGAAAGCGTTATAACCCGGGGGCTCACGGCCGGAGCCAAACCCCTCCTGCCCCCCAGCGGGGGGGCTCTCAGCCCGCTCTCGCTCTGAAACAGGCGGCTCAGAAGGTCGCGTCCCTCGGCTTTCCCCAGGGAGGCGCCGGGAGGGACGGGCGAGGCTCGCCACCCTGAGCCGCCGGGAACGGACACGTACGTCCGTCCGTCCGTCGGTCGGTCGGTCGGTCGGTCGGTCGGTCGGTCGGTCGGTCCGT
>VZTD01000543.1:836263-889496 GCA_013397725.1 Rhagologus leucostigma
GAGCGCATCGCCCGGCTGGAGGAGAAGGTGAAGGCGCTCAAGGGGCAGAACGCCGAGCTGGCCGCCACCGCCAACCTCCTCCGCGCCCAGGTCACCCAGCTGCAGGGTCGCGTCCGCAGCCACCTCTCCTCCGGCTGCCACATCAACGCCGCCGGGCATCCTCCACCTCCTCACGCCGCCGCCCAGCCGCGGGAGACTGCCCCCGAGGCGGCCGCCGCCGCGCCAGAGACCAGCGCCTGCTGAGGAGGGACACCCCGCCGGCCCCGGCCCCGTCCCGCACAGGGGCACCGCGGGGCCAAGGTGCGCGCCCGCCGCCGCCCTTCTGCTATTATTATAATTTTTATTAATTATTATTATTATTTATTTGCGCCCGGAGAAGGCGTTTTTTTGCGGGAGCCGGGTGTTGCTAAGCGTTTCCCGAGTTCTGTCGATGTCACATTCAGCAGAGAGGGTCTCCGTGGGTGGTTCTGGGGCAGGTGTTAATTTTTCAGTGAAGTACTTGAGGTCTGTAGAGATTTCCGAAAATAAGAAAATTACTGTTTACAGAAAGATTCAACTTTATTTTCATGGGGGATATAAAACGTGTGTTTCCTAATACACCTTACTGAACTGTATAGCAATGGATAAGCTTTTCAAACTTAAAACAAAATAGCCAGAATCGTACCTTTTGAAAAGATGTGCGTGTATATATATATTTAAAATATAATATGGCTATGTATATTTTCTTGGTATTGATAAAGAACTTTTTTTAAAATACTGTCTTTCTCTAGAGCTTTAATTTGCCATTGAGAGTTAAGACAGCTGTGTGGATGCTCTTGCACTTACATGGCTTTGATTATCAAATCGAACCCTGGAGGGAAATGATTTTTGTTGTAAATCTTGAGCAGATTGAAATGCATTGCTGACTCAGTCTTAAGAAAATAGTTTTCTAAACCTGTATGCTCCATATTTCTTGTGCCAGTGCAAACTTGGGGCATTGATAGTTATTTATTGAAACTTGAACACTTTTTGGACGTTGCCTAGACCTTATTTTTCTAGATAACACGTTAGTAGAGAAAATGGTTACTTTGGCAAAAAGAGCTTTACTTTTTTTTTCTTTTTTTCCTTCACTGTGTACATTCCAGTAGTGTGTGCTCTTTCCATAGTATAGTAACAATTCAGTGCTATACAGAAAAGGGCTCAGGTTTGGGGTGGGTTAGCTGTAAAGGTGATAATTCCATTGTATTCTGTTTGAATAAATCACAGTAATATTATGGAGAACTAGATTTATTTTTCAGTAGAAATCTGTGTATCTTGCTTCTTGGTCTACTTTGTTCTAAAGAAACTTTCTGCAATACTCTAGAGACAGAAAGAGTCGATGCTAGAATGTGAAATGTTTTTCTGGTTGGGAAGAATTGGTGTGATTTATTTCTTTGTCGAGAATTTACTAGTAGAAGAGTATAGCAAAGGAACTATTTCTTCTGATTAGACATAATCCTCAATAAGTTTTTGAAAGCTTTAGGTCCCTTGCTCGGTGCCACTGCGTTCCATGCTTCTGCTGCACCTGTGTATTTTGAGCATAGCCGCTAGCGCAGCGCTGCCGAGCCCTGTGGCAGTGGTGCAGTGGGAAGGGTCTGTCAGAGTGTGACGGTCACCTCACCAGAAGCCCCTCCGTGCGGAGGCCGCGGGCCGGCCCTGCCGCTGAGGGAAGGCAGGGCTTCTCCTGAGCAGATCCAGCTGCGGTGTGGGGCCCTCCCCCCCTCGTTGAAACTGTGCTAAAAACTCTGCTTGAACTCAGAGGCAAATCTTTCATGGGGATATGTGGCTGTGCCAGCTGGCGAAAAGGGGGAATCGTATGAGGAACCAAGAGGGCATAGACATCTCTATGTGTACTGCAATTGCTCAGATCTGTTAAAGCCACTCAGGAGCTGGTAAACATTTCTTACTTCTTCTGAAGGCTACAGCTGATGATTTGAAATCTGATAAGAATGAGATAGACTCACAGTTTTTCATGTTTTTATTGGGGATATGTGAGTGCTATCTGTTCAGAAAGTTGAGCTGCAGCAATCAAGTGTATGAGCTTTTCCTCACAGTGCATAGTTGTTCCTGGCACATGTATGAAATTATATGAAAATGCGTAGCTACACTGTTACTGTAGCTGAGATGCTCCGAGGACATTTTTTTTAATGCATATGCAAATTAGGTAGAAGCCATATTAATCATTGTATAACTGTTTAATCATGTCACCAGAGCCTTTTTCAGTGGTTGAAATGATTGCCTGTAACAGTACTTTCTGCTGTTAGAAATGCTAATGAGCAGATAAAAAAATATTTTGATCTTAACAGAGGTTTAAAGACTTCTTAAGGGCATTCTGAAGCATACAGCATACAATCTGTAGCACTACCTGTTATATAATAACTGGGGGAAAAATACGGTTTTTACTTTGGTAGTCATCACCCATCTGCAAAGATGCTGCAAGGCTAGATAAACCAATAAAAAAAACTTCTTTCCCCCCACACTTAACACTTTTCCCTAGTGAGAGAGGTAATGCTGCCTGGTAGATGTGAGATACTTTACTGCATATGTAGTGAGGTGGGGTTTTTTTAAGGAATCCTGGAAAAAATCGTTAAAAATTACGTGGGTAAACACTCCTCCTTTGGTCCTTGTCTTTGTAAATGAGCGTAGGGCTGGGTAAAGATCTTGTGGTAGAACATAGGACAATGATAAATGCAGCTGTGCAATACTTGTTCTTTACTTACTTTGTAATTTCTGGTCATAATAAATTAGCAATATCCGAGCAACATGGGGGATCCATAAGGCATGGGAAATCACTGCAGTTCCCCTTCCCAGACACAGGCAAGGCTCTAGTGGTCTGTAGTCTAGCAGGGTTATAATGAGCTGCCCCCTTTCAGCATGATAATGTTGGAGCTGAAAATCACCCCACATTACCTCACTTGAGTTTGAACTTTCTGCAAGAGCAGTCTTGCACCCAGCATCTCAAAGACCTCAGGTGGTAACTTCTTTGATAGCCTGCTTTCTGTTCTAGCTGACATCTGTTCAGTGGTAGAAGTGGTGACAGGCCAGCTCTCTTACCCTGATGACTGATGAGAGATCTCATCAGGTCTCTTACCCTGAGACTGATGAGACTAGTGAGGCTGGCAGCTCCAGCTCTCTCCCAGAGGCTACGATTCTGGTAGTAGAGGCATCCAAAAGAAAGCGTTTTCTGTAGAGTGACAGGTTACCTTTAGAAATGCCCTTTTTTAGCTGGCATGTAGGCTAAGAAATAGAATCTAACACTGACATGACCAAAATTTGAGAATAGTGTTGGGGTGGTTGGGGTTTTTTTTCCTGCTTGGGTTGGTTCTGCTAGAGGTTGCTGCATTTTTTTGCAGGTATTTGAGTGGAAAGCCTAAACATCTAACACTTTAAACCAATATAAAAAGACTCAGGAGTACTTACCTGCTGCAGCTGTCAGACTTGATTGTTCCTGTCTTCTAAAATGTATCAATACTCTGACTTTTAGCTCTGCTGTGTTCCTAAATCTTTAAACACGGCTTCTCTATTTTGTCTGCCTTTTTTCTTCTGTTTTTTGCTAAACGTATGTGTCTTTTAGGTTTTTGATTTTCTGCCAAAAACTTTGGTCACTGTGAGATGCTAAAAGATAGATACTGGGTAAAAATTTTCCAGACTGTTTATATGATTTGCATCCATGTAGCTCCTTTTCAGTAACATCAAGCAAGTTGGCTGTGTGTTACTGTAAGGAAAAAAAAAAAAACCAACAAATAAACCAAAACCCCTCAAAAAGAAAACCCAAAAAAAGCAAACAAAAATATTAAAACCCCAAAATAAAACAGTTTGTGTTCACTGTTAGCTCAGTGCTTTTTAACGTTTTTCTTCATCCTTCAAAACTACCATGCTTTGTTACACTTCTGCGGACTATTTGCTAGTCCTTGAAAAGACTCATTTTGCGTGACTTGATTCGCAGGCTACCCTCATGTCCTTCTAATCTGGTCTTCATTCCAGATGCGAACCCATGATGAATAAACATCCCTCTTTGTTTCTTTGCTACAGGTTTAATCTGCTCTGGAGACTGCATAGTTTCCTTCTTTGTCTGTGTTGGTTGCTGAGTGCTTGCTCCTGTGCACATCTCATTTGCTGTTCAGCAGTTTTTGAATGTGCTTGAACTGGTGTCTTGGTTTAGATGTGAAGTGCCTTCTCATGCAGGTGCTACAGCAAAATAGTTTGATTCGTATATGACTTTGATTTATTTGAATTGTTATCAGATCTCTTCTGTCTTGGGAAGCAGGAGAGGGAATGTTTTCAGTAAGGGAATTCTTGTTCACTCCTTGCTTGGGCAGACAGTGAAGCCCGCATCAGATCTTCCCCTGCTTGCTGTGCATGCAAGGAAGCTGCTCTGATAACACTGGTTCAAATGATGCTATTGCTAGGAAAGTTGATTGGTTTGGTCTCCAGCGCAGTGAAGTCTGTCGGAATCACAAGGTCTCCAGACAGGTACGGGTAGCTGGTGAGCTGTTCTTAAAACTTTCACTGTGATTCCAGGTCAAGCCCATTTGGTATGCTTAGAGCGCCTTTCCAAAAACACAAGTACTTTGCGTACTTTGAGAAGCATAGGTGTTTGGACATGATAAATCCTGATCATGGTAAGGAGTGATTCTGGTGGTCAAGGTCATGTTTTCTGTTATGACCCTTTGACGGTCTTCCAGAAGGTAAATATCTCAGCATATCTGGACTCTTTACTGCATGTCAGTAGTCACTACTGACTCTCATGCACTGTTCAAGATCAAGAGTGGCCGTATGACAGTTCTCTGTTTGTATTTATGTCTTTACAGAAGAAAGAGTCTTGAGGCATCCTTTATTTGTTTAAATATCTGGTTGACTCTCTGTCTCACCTTTGACAAAGAGTGATCTCCCCAGGTTAAGCCTTGAGGCATTCTGCAGTTTGCAGCTGTTAAAGTTGAAATTTGTTAGCCAACTAATTTTTATTCAGTTATATAAGTCATTGATGTTTCCCAAAGTACTGAAGAGTGTTGTTTGATAGTGTCTGAAGTACAGGTGCGTGCCTGGTCTGAGTTACTAGTTGTGCTGAAAATAGTATCTTGGCTGCCATAACTGGAGTCTTAACTATTTGAATCCAGCAGCTTCTTAGAGCTGCTTTCTATATCTGAGATTAATATGCAAGAGAAAAAAAAACCATCTACTTGTAGCATAAGTCATTCTTTGATGCATTTTATGTGTCCTGCTTCTGGAGTGCAAGTTAAAAAAAGGAAAAGCAATGAGTTACATTTTCGTTTATTCATATGTGCAGCTGTAACTGCTGCTGGATAATTTTGCTCTTTCCTTACTTGATTCTCCGAGTTTCTATGTTTAGCAAGTAGACAAATTGGAGTATGACGTATCTGTGTACATCTTTGATTTGTACAAAAACACTTCAGTTTTTCCAGTATTTTGTTAGAAGTTTTACTGTAAGAATGAGTGTTGAAGTATTCTTAGCCTGTTTTGATGCTCCTTGGTCACTTCTTTTGATCAGTACTCTTTGTAGTGACTGCTCATCTTCCAGCAGAGGTGGACAGTAAAGTCTGTCAGGGATTCAATGTTTGGCAAGACCTGCATCAGCAGAAAAAGTCTTGGACAGAAAGCTTTCACAGTGCATAATAATCCTGCAAATGTTAACTCATCCTTCTCACGCCACAGTCACTTGTTATAGGGTTGCATCTGTGTTTAGTGTATCTGATGAAGAATGATAAATGTTCCTGTGACAAAGTGCAGAATCTAAAGTTTATAAGAAACTTGTTAATCTTGCTGCACATGGTGCAACTTTGCTGTGAAGGTGTTGAATTAAATCTGAATATATGGAGACTTAAGCCATTATGGTACATTATAGGAGACAAGAGGTTTTAGTAATTCATAATTACTCCTCTCCAGTGTTTCAGAGATCTGTCTCTTTTTAGCCTATGAAGTGTCTTGCAGCTGTTTGTGCTGTGAAACTTCTCTCTTCATAACGACTCAGTAACTTGGAGGCGGGACAGAAGCAACTTCTCCATGAACTGGTCATGTGTGACAAGCTAAATGCAGGTTTCTGAGAAACACTGCAACAGTGAGTGCACAGTGGAGAGCCTGCTGTTGTTTGTGTGTTGCTAAAAGAGTCTAGAAATGTATACACATAAATCATAACAAGAGCAATTTCCGAGGCACCATCCTGTTGCCTTGCTATGGGCATTGGTCCTTGCTGCTTGCTTTAGTCTGGGAACACTTTTTCCTAAGCTGTTGCATACCTGAAGGCTTACTTTCTGCATCAGTATAGTCACAAACCGGATCTCTGCTTGGATGTTGAAACAGTTGGCTTCATACGGGTCAATCAGAATGCCTTGCTCTAGTTCTCTTTTCAGGGTCCCACTGGGGAAACAGTGGTGGGGAGGAAGGAAACCAGTCTAGAATCTATATCTTCACACCAGTGCTGTATATTAAAATGCAACTTTCAGTTGAGTAGTCTTGACAAAAGTGTGTTACTGATGTAAAAACACTGAATCTTGATCTTGTGTCTGCAGGGGACATGAGTTCTTGTGCTGGAGTCCTGCTTTGGGCGGTATCCTCTCAAGTCAGTGAGGACTAACTGAAGAAACAGCAAATCCAGCCTTTATGAGCTAATTCTTCTGAAGCACACAGATACCTGCAAACGCATGTCGAGGTGTTGTGCATAGACACCAGCATGCATAGAGAAGGGGATGGCCAAAGGAAGGAACTGTGATTTTCGTAGCTGCAACAGTGCACAATGGGGTTTTTCATATTCTTTTTTCATGGTCAAATTCTTCCAGAAGAAGACTAAGCTGCATTTCTGTGTGTGATCACAAGGTGATTTTTCAGACTTCCAGTCAAATTGGAGGACTGTCAAATCTTGCAATTCTAAATTAACACAAAAAGAGAACTTATTTTAAAGTCACATTTAGCCTTAATGTTATCTAAAGTGCTGCAGTTCATGTGTAGTAGTTTACTGTAAGGTGAAATGTTTATTAGCATAAATAATGTTTTAAAGGAGTCACCCTAAATAATTACCTACGTGATGTTTGCTTTTTTGTCTGCTGACAAAAAGTCTCTATCCATACCATAGCTAGCTGTAAATTGAGCTTTGCTCTGAATTTCTAGTACTAGTAACGAACAGGGTCTGCAATAGTTTAAGGAGGAAATGTTCTGGCTAAATGTTCTGGCTAAAGAATGACCATTTCTGTAGGAATGCTTTGAAGTGATGGTCGGGTTTGAAGCCTTGCTAACGTGAAGATAATAGATATGACCAGTTCACTGTGCACTAATACACTGCTAGATTCTGATATTTAGCACACTGCTGATAAGATTTACTACTACTGTTACTTTCTGGTTAAGAACTAAGTGTGGGTGGAATTGTAAGTCACCTGGATAGGGTCTGGATAGCTGTCTTGCTGGAAGTCAGTAACAGACTCCCATCTCATACAAGGGGGAGGAAAAAAAATCTTTGGTTGTAGTCTCTGTTTTGGTTTTACAAGTCCAGTTACTTTTTTACGTTGAGTCCTGTTTTATTCTTACCTCAAAATTTATTTGAATAAATTTGAAAACCTTTCTAATAAGTACCTTGAAGCATGTCTCGCAACTGTTTGGTTACAGTCAGTGGTTGTACAAGTGTGGTATTACTTCTGTCATACATGGAGAAAGCTGAAGCTGCTAGGAGTTAGGCTTCTCACTGCATCCCTGTTCTTAAACAATGGACTGAACATGTGAAAAATCATGACCAGTAGCTTGAACTCTGAGGAACTGTTCGATACCATTTTCTTGGCCTCTTCAGAGAGCTTCGCACTGCCCCAAGGGATGTGTCCCTCCTGCCTCATACGGAAAACTGACCTTTAAGAATTAACAGTTTTAAAAGAACTAACTAACTAACTAAAGATAATCTTCTGGTACATGCTGAGTAATTTGAAAGATAACTTACTGAATTTGACAATCTTTCCCACACCTCTGTTTCATAAATCTCCAGATTTTCTTGTACTGCAGGACAGAAGCGATGGAGTAGTGTCAAATAAAGTTAGTGTGATGTTCCAGAGAGTGTATTTAGGATAGCCTCCTTCTTTTTCTCGAGTAACTGCTATGGAAAGGGAGCAGTAGAAGATACTGATATAAAACTTGCTGTTCTTCACGAGTAGAGACAGAGTTTGAATTCTTGGATTTTTCCAGCTTTTACCATTCTGTCTTTTAACATCCTTTATGAGAGGGTGACAGAAGTATTGAGGAAATACTATTAGGGAGTTAAATGTTCTTGTTATATCTAATGTCACATAAATTATGGCCATAAGTAGCTAGGGCACCTATTTACGGTCTGCAAGATGACACCTTCAGAACAGGGATTCCTAAAATGCTGCCAGGTGTTGTTATCTGTCCAAACCATTTTGGGCCAGTTAGTAAACTTGTATTGTAAATCCTTATGATTTTTGACAGTCTTTGTGTGCACCCTGCAAGTGAAATCACTGCACAAGCCGGTATGTCTATGTGGTATGATACCACTTTCCCAGCAGGCCAGTAGTGTCTAGTAAAGTTCATGTGTTTATTCCTTTCCCCACGGGTAATAGTTAGAGATGATAGTTGAAGTTATCAGCACCAGGAAGGAGAAAAAAAAAAGGAATCCAAGCAAAAATAATATTTAACTCTAAAACAGTATTTAATGGTAATATTTGTTGTATGTTTAAGTGGCAGATAATTAAGACTGCTCTTCAGAATGCTTTTTAATTTACTTTGTTTTCTTATTACTGCTTAAGTGTCTTCTAAATGTCTCTTCTTTAGAAACTGTGCCTCTCCCTGTTTGGCCTGATGACTGGTGATTTCACACTTGCCCTTATTTATTTAAAGCCATGGCAACCACCATCCTGAAATGTCATCAAGTAAAGCCCAAGTCTGCATGCTGACTGGTGATGCAAAGGTCTGCTCTCTAATAAAACGCAGCCCATGAAGGCCGAGCTCCAAAAGGCAGCTACGCCCTGTCTTCAAGCATTTGCTCTAATTTCAAGGCTTTGCCATGTGGTGTTGCTCAACGTGCAGCAAAACAAGTTCTTGCGAGCCCCTTGAGCATTCCTCTGCGTGTAACAGATTAAATATTCAGGCTTCGTTAACTCTCCCGCCCGCCTCCCCCCCCAAAAGAAAAACAACCCCAAAACCAAACCAAACCAAGACCCACAGAAACAAACTCAAACCCGAAACAAAAGGCCCAACACAACTATATCTTGGAGAATTGTTTTGCTTTGTTGCAAAGTGCTGTTAATTACAGAGACGCTTAGCGCAGTTCTGACATGTGAGCCATCAATCTGAACACTCCCAACAGTGATTTTGCTTTGGTTGCGCTTTGCTACTTTGTACAGGACAAAGGGAAGGGAGTAAGTGTTGCAATATAGTATTGTGCAATTCCTGTCTTTTAAATAGAAAATGATCGGCAAGTCTGCATAGGCCTCTCGCACACCGAAATTTAGCCACCGATTTTTGCCACTCCCACTCTTCTTAATCAGGAATGGGCCTAGTGGCTTCTTAAAGTGAAAAGGAGAGAAAGGGAGAAGGGTAGAGATTAAAAGCTGGCAGTACCAGGGATATTCTGCTGTGAAGGGCCCTGGGCCTTAAAACTCAATCTGTTAGGTTACCTCTAGTTTATGGTATCTGAAGGTAATTCTTAGACTCCCTATGCAGTGTCTTACCAGGAAAGGTGGCTGGGTCTGTATTGCTGAATAAGTTTTTGGTGAAGTAGCTCTTTGGCTTTCTGTGTTTTTCCATCTGTGGAGTTGCAGGACAGTCTTCCAGAGCAGTTTCTCTTTCTTATAGAGGCTCATCTAAAGCTGGCTTGTTGTTCCTGCAGTTTCTGCCTGCACTGAAAAATCTTTCTGAGGTTCAGGGGACTGTACATGCGCCCTCACTGCATGGTGTTTGTGATGGCTAATCTTGTATGACTCAAAAGAGATCCCCTTAGAAAGGAGTAACTCCAGTTAGGTGCAGACTAGGAAAGATGAAATCTATCATTCTTTGTGCAGTATGTCTTTCTGTCAGTTCAACAGAGGAACTAACTCCCATAAGATAAAGGAGAGCTCTTGGGCAATAGGATCCAGCTTTGAAAAGCCTTGGTGGCTTCTGGTTCTTCCTAAGCTTCCGTAATGCAGAAAACACTTAATGATCTGCATTATTATAATCACAATACCTTGCAATGTCATGGGCTGGGGCTGCTGGTAGTATCATGCAGGTTCTGTGGTCCTTACTAGGACTCATGCCACGTGCTGATTAACAGAATAAGGAATTTCTTGTAAAGGGCAAGAATCCCCTCCCTGTTCTGTCACCACCAGCATCTCCAAGCTCTCTTTTTGTCCAAAAGAAGTGTGAGCAAACTGCCACTTCCTGCAGTTCTTCAAGCTGGTTCTTCACAGGCCTTCAGGCATGGCGCTGAAACTTTCTCCTTCAGGGTTGCTCTTCAAAACGAAAGGTGGAAGCAGAGCAGTTCAAATTGGGCTTTGCTCTTCCAGCAGCTTACGTGCAACTAGTTGGTGGGTGGGTGTCTGCCTACATCCTTTCTTGGGTTTTTGTAAGTTGGGTTTATGCGTACCTTCTTATTCTGCCTTACTAAATTAGCTGGCACAGAGGAAGCCTCTGAGAAACCCTTTAAAAATCTCTGCTTTTGGTAGAATTTTATAAAATTACAGCATGTGAATAGATTGAAAAAAACCCAACGAAACAAAAAAACCCACAAAAATAACCCAAAACAGACAACAAAACAAATAACTTTATATGGATATCATGGACCTTTTTAAACCTGATTAATTTTGGGAAGTCTTCAAACAGGTGTGCTGGCAAGGACATTGCACACAGATGGAGATACTAGTGAAACAAAATTCAGTAGCTACTCATTTGCTGGATTTGGTCAGGAGAGATTTTAAAGGACACTTCTGAGACCTTTTTTCTGATGTGGTGGTTTTTTTCTGTAAACAAGCTACAGGGCTTAATAATGTACAACTGAGGATTATGTCCATTGTGATTTTTTTTTATATTACTTTTACTAACTGTGTAGTATTATATTCAAAATACTTATTTCTGAGACAAAGTGGACGATACTAGTGGGCATCTTGCACTTGATTAAATGTAAAACATTTTCTTAATTTAGTGATGTGTTTAGGCGAATACTGTAACTTACTGAATATACAACAGTGATAACTGTGTTTACAATAATTTTCAAATTCCTGCTGTTCAGTGGTAGCCAACTTGTTTGAGAATTGAAAGTAAGGCATACTGCAATTGGCAATCTTGGAAAAATTAACTCAATGCTGCTACCACTAAATACTGTGGGATGGGTACCGTGGGTTTAAATGGCAGCAGGATTGTATTCCAAGCCTCTGTCTTAGGTACTTATGACTAAAAGGCGACTTGCCTTGTGCTCATTTATGTATCCCTGTGTGTAGTACATCAGTTAGAAATCTGTTAATGATTGATTTGTAACATTAGGACCTTTATGGAGATCACAGTGGGGTTTTTGTTTGTTTTTGTTTGTGAACAGACACTTAGACATTTTGGAATGTATAACATTGATCCTTGTGCTGGAATTGTTTACATGCAAAAAGGTATTTATGATTTTTTGCAAACTGCAATGTGCAATTTTGTACATGTGTTTTAAACTACAGAGTTTATAAGGAAGATATTGTATGTACAGTACTTGGACATGAGTATTATTTCTTTGATATAAATATCTAGAGGAAAATTAAAATTGCTTTATATTCATATTTTTGGCTGTGTTTTTTATTATTTCAGCAAGAAATTTAGAAGTCGGCTTAAGGCATAGTGATTTGGGCTTTTTAGAAAGTATTTTTAAACCGTGCTTGGTACACTGCTTCCTTTGATTATGTGAACTTATTGAAGTGCAAGGAGGGACAAATTTCTTCTTGTGAAAGTGTTGCTCTTTGCGATAACTTCCCTATATGCTAGTGCAGTTGCAACTCAGAAAGTGAACTTCTATAAAGAGCAAAATAGAAGAAGAGACAGTCCAGCTCTGATGATATCAGATTTCAGGCCCTTGCTAAGAAAAGCTGACTGGAGTCATGAGCGCTGTGGGATGGGTCTCCAGTTACCCGCCTCTTGACTTTTCTGGTTCAACAGAACGAGTGACAGTAAAACCTTTTTGCAAACTGAATTGTTCCGAACCACGTCGGGAGTAAAGCTGTTGAATAAGGAATTTCGTTTTCTTTCCCACGATCGTTCTTATGCGTATTGGTGCATCTTGACATATTCCTAAAGGAAAACTACTCGGTAAGCATCCCCACGTGCTGTCAACACTTCTGAAGTCCCAGCTGAAAGCTCCCGTGCTCTGGGAAGGCAGCTCTGCCTTCCAGATACATCCTTTCGAACTAGTGACGCTGGGCAGTGTGAGCGCCAAGCCCCAGCAGGAATGCTGTGAGGATGCCAGGCTGAGGTGAGAGCTGGGAAGCACGGCAGTGCCGGTGGCGCTGGCTGTGCCAGCTCACACGCCGGCACACATCTGGACCCTGGCTTTTCTCTAGAGCACGTGGGTTCCAGGTCTGGCACTGAAGAAACAGTAGAAGGAATGTTTTCTTCTGGTTTAAGACACGAATGCTAGGATTTCAGGGACATGACAAAGCTGGGAGGGGAGGGGAAGGAAGCTGTAAGCACACTGTTTTTGAGCTGTTTTATGTTGGCACTTAGGTTTACGACCACATTGTCGGTTTGGTGTGGGACTACTGTGACTTCTAAGTGTGAACCGTGCCTTCCTCAGTGCCCTGGGAGTTATTTAATGCTTTTTAATCTCCATGTTGTGCATGGCTTCAGGCTGTGTTTCACACATGCTAGTCAGACCATTCCTTGCAGGTTTCCACTCAAGACAAATTTCTTCATGGGAGAGTCTGTAGCACTGTTGCAATAATCTTCATGCTTTCCGAATTAATTGCCGAGGGGAAGTAGAACAACAGAATGGTTTGTGCCTTTAATGATTTGATAGATGTTTGAGGGTATTGTTAATTTTCTACATCAATTTGTACTTCAGAGCATAGTTCTATGGAAAAGTGTTTTGAATATGTGGTATAGGAACCAGTCTGCTTGTTCTCTTTAAGGTTTGAGTTCCTCTGGCTTTGAGTGCCTCAGAATGGTGCCTTCACAAGTACTCAGGAAGGAGATAGTTGAGACTGGTTGTGCTTTATTATCCAGAGGGTGTGGAATAAAAGTCGATGCTTCGCACTGGTTGAATAACCTGCAGGATTGTGTTCAGGTTTTGTTTTTTTTTTTTCTTCTGAGAATGTCCCTTTTCTTCCCCCTTTCTGTCTTAGGGTTCCTTGCAAGAGTGAAACAGGCATGGCCCTTGCACAACTTCCAAAACCGCAATTCTAACATAGAACAGCAACTCATAATTTATTCCTGGGCCCTGCACATCTTCCAGACTAAGGAAGGCAAAGGCCCATTGGTTCTCTTGCAGCCTATTATTTCTTTTCCTTCAGCCTGGGTGACTGAGGTTCTGGCACAGGCCATTCAGGTAGATCTGGCAGTTGCATCAGTTGCCAGAAGTCAAATAGCAGGTGACTCACAACAGCTGTGAACTTCTCTCACTTGTCCTGATGCGACAAGGTTATTTTCTGTTTCATCTGTAGCTGGCTGCATTAAAGTAATTTGTAAGTTTTCCTTTTCTCTGGTGTGACATAGCAAAGTGGAAGATATGACATGCAAGTTGCTTTGGGTTTCCCCCCACCAACTGTAAATTAGGTCAGGGAGTGTAAATTACAAGATTTGGGCAGATGTTTCATCATCTGAGCCGTTCCGCCGAATCTGAAATTCATGCCTTCATCATTCTTCCTACAACTTTCAAATGTCAGTCCCAGAAAACCCAGCTGCAGGGCAGGTGGAGAGTTAATGACTGTAACTGATGGATTCATCAGTTCAGGGAGGTGGTTGGATGGACATCAGCCCACGGTCTGCAAGCTGGGCAGGGCTGGAGGCCTGATTCCTGAGATTCCAAGTTGCAAAGCCAGTCACAGATCCCTCGATGCCTGTCATGTCCCATGATATGATTGCTGTGTGTGATGCATCGTAATGGTTGGATTCTGGAGGGTGTCTCAAAGCTCATTCTTCAGGTATCCAGTAACCCTGACCAGGAGATGCAGAGGACAAATAGGGCAGCCAGAGCACATAATTTCTAACCATCACCTTGCAGCTTTTAGTAACCCATGGAAGCACCTGGAGTCATTCTCTGAGCCATACTTCTGAGTTAAAAGGGCTCCTGCTCTGCTCTGACCTGGCAGTTCCTGTGCTGCTGCAGCTACAGCATCGTGTAACCTACAACACAGCAGCAGCTCTGAACACCACGCTACCTGAGGTAGGTGTGTCTGGGGTTGAATGTTCATCCTTTGCTTATTTTCTTGGTTGTTTTTTGTGTGTTTGTTTCCTTTAGTCAAGCAAGTTTTTTCCTTTGGACCTGGTAGAACAGGTCCAGTTTCCATAGGGAGCAGGATATCAAATAGCTCAGTCATCCATGGCCGTGAGCAATAGGGCCCACCTGAAAGGAACATGAAATGGGTTTTTGGCTGCAACTGTTACATCTGCTTGAGAGGCCTTAAGCAGATCTTATCCCTGAAGGAGGTTTCCAGCTACCCATGGCCTGTGCTCTGTAGTGGAATTGCCGTGCCCCTGCATTACTCTATTTCGCATCAAACAGCTGGACCTCTGTGGTGGGTTGCTTCTGACTGGATGCCAGGTGCCCACCAAAACTGCTTTATCACTTCCCCCCACAACTGGACAGGGGAGAGAAAGTAAAAGGAGCTGAGATGGTGAGCAGTGAGTGATCACTCACTGCTCACCATCACGGGCAAAACAGACTTCACTTGGGTTGAATTTATTACCAGTCAAAATCAGAGCAGGATAATACGTAAAACAAATCCTAAAAACACCTTCTCCCTACCCCTCCTTCCTTCCCAGGCCAAACTTTATTCCCAGTTCTCTACATTCTCCAACAAGTGGTGCAGGGAGATGGGGAGTGGGGGTTATGGTGAGTTCATCACATGTTTTTGCTCCTGCTGCTGCTTTCTTGTTACGGAGAGGAGTCCTTCCCCTGCTCCACTGTGGGTCCTCCACAGGGTCACAAGTTCTCCTAGAAACCTGCTCCAGCGTGGGCTTTACTCTCCATGGGTCTGCAGGTCCCTGCCAGGACCCTGCTCCAGCACAGGCCTCCCACGGGGTCACAGCCTCCTCTCAGGCACCCACCAGTTCCAGCATGGGGAGTCTCAGTCCTGGCACCTGGAGCACCTCCTGCCTCTCCTTCTCCACCGACCTCTGTGTCTGCATAGTTGTTCCTCTCACAGATTCTCACTCCACTCTTCTCTGGCCACAGTTAATTCTTTACAATAACATTTTTTCCTGTTTAAAGCTGTTATCACAGCGTCATTACTACCATCTCTGAGTGGCTTGGGCTTGGCCAGCGGCAGGTCCATCCTGGAAGCATCTGGCACTGGCTGTGTCAGACACGAGAGAGGTTTCTGGTAGCTTCTCACAGAAGCCGTCTCTGTAGTGCCCCGTTACCAGAGCCTTGCCATGTGAACCGAATACAGCCTCTTGATGCTCTGGAATTCCTGGTGCTTATAGACAGTTGCAAAGAGAACTTTTTCTTCCTTTCCATCCTGTTTCCGTCCTTTCTCTATGCCTGAGCTCTCCTTTGGTGCCTCCCACTCACTGCGTTTCTCTAACCCTAACATCTGCTCCCTCAGGCTGTAGCTGGCAGCCTTCCCAGCTCCCCTCCCTCTCTCTTTGCCTTCCCTGCCCAGGTGTGTGTAGGCACCTTGCTGTGCAGCAAACTGAATACGCCCTCCTGAAGAGAGGACACAGAGAGTGCACACCATGTTATCCTCCACGGTTTCACCTGTTAATGTACAAAAGCAGAAAATCTCAGTTCGGTGAACCAATAAACTGACCAACAAGTGCAGCGGTAGAAGGGAGGGAGCCCGTGCCTCATACCTCACACTATGGTGAGTGTCGTGAGCCTGCAGGTTCAGCACGGCCTTGCTTCCCTGTGCTGGGCAGGGCTAGGGTAAAGCCACAGCAAGAATGTAGCCTTAAATCTGTGTGGGCTTTGTGGATTTGCGCCTTGGTTCTAAGGAGATCTTGGATCTCCCTTCTTTTTGGGTTCTGTTTTTAATAGGCTTAAATAGGGGAGAAAATGAAGGAAAATCCCAGACAGAAAATTACACAAAATTGAGACTAATGTGAATACTTTGGGGCAAAACACCAGCATGGGGAGACTTGTTGCTATTGTCCAAAACACACTTTAGAAAATCCACAACTTGGAGGTAATTAAGAAAGCACAACAGAGGTGCCAGATTACCTCTGCTGTTTTGCCACAGGCCAGGGCTCTCCAGCATTTGCAGCTCAGGTTAAGTAAGAGTTGACTGGGAAGGAATGTATTCCAGTATCTTTCTCTCATCACTGTAGCCTTTTGAGGAGTGATGGAGGTTTAACTCCAGATGCTGGCCAGCTTGTTTGATCTCAGGAAATTACCAGGTCTCCCTTCTCACCTGTAATGTCTCTGTTACAGTGTGGCTGTTTATAGTGGATGTTGGACAAAATGCTCTTTTACAGACTGTTCCGAAGTCTGTTTCTAGGCCACCTGAGAGCACACACTGTGGGTAAAGACAAACCCAAACCAAAACCAGCTGTGCGAATGACTGGACATCTCATTATGTCACTGAACATCTTGAACCCTCAATATCCTCCTTGGATCACCTCTTTCTGAAGGTGCTGGAGTCTCACTGACTGCAGATTCTGGAGATTTTAAGGGACATTTTTGCCCATGGGCTGCAGTTCGGGAACAGCCATGTGGGCTTTCCTGTGCCTGTGCAGCTATGGCTCTGACAGCATGACTCACAACAAGCTTTTCCCAGTGCCTTACCAGTTAATTCTTTCAATTTCTTTAAATGAGACACGGGGCAAATGTGACTCATTGTCGTTTCTGGAAATGACAGACTTGCAAAGTGAGGCCCAGGGGAGTGTCTGCCTTGTGCCATGCAGCTGGGATCAATGGGCAATTGCCTCCTGACCTCACTCCCTTCCTCTTCTATTTTCAAAATTAGCATTGCTACTTGAGTTTTGACAGCCAAAACCAGGAGAGACTTTCTATTTTCCTTCGTTGACTTTGTGTGAAGAGAATGTTCTGGCTAGAAAGAAAGACAAATTACTTGAACAGAAGAATTTGTCAAATTTCATGCTGGTGTCCTTTATTAAAACCACTTACTTTGATTCCTCTCTGCATGCACCAGCCTTGCAAGAAGCTCTGGGAAGGCAAATCCCTCCTTCTTGGATAGATCCATGGCTGTTGGAGCTGGTCACTGTGGTGCTGGCAGCAGTGCTAGTGCATCATATTCACCCCTCTGTGCTGTTTCTGACTGCTCCATGCCACTGCAGCAGCAGCAGGCCTCCCCGGAGCAGGCACCCTGCAGCAGAACGTGTCCATCTGGCTTGGGACTGGTACAACAGCCAGAGCCTGACCTTTTGGTGTGTTCCAAAATTAAACTTCCCAAATTAAAACCATGTGGGCCTTCTGCAAAGCTGCTGCTTCACTCCAACAGTCCTCATGACCTACACTGGCACTGGTGTTAGTCCTGCCTAAACTTCTCCAGATGCATAATGGGCCATCTTTACTACCAGGACACATAAAGAACACTTCAGGGGTCTTTGCCCCATTGCTGTGTAACACAAAGGGTCTTCTGTGGCAGGACTTCTAAGCTTTTCAGGCTGTGAGCTTAGGAGAGGTGAAAAAAAAAAGTAAAGAGAACAGAACAGAATAGGGAGCTTCATTTTATTCTTGCTCCTTGAGGTCTAAGCGAGGGCTCTCCCAGGGGGAGTATGTGGTACCCAGCCAAACTGGGCACACCACTGAGAGAATCTTCAGAAGGATGAACCTGCAGCTGCCTTAACTGGACAATTTTGCCGAGTGACGAGACCTAGGTGGTCTTCCAGGCTGTTTCATGCACAGCATGAAACACTCTCCATGGTCACAACTAGTAATTTTATGTGGCTTGCATGTCCTCATGGGAACACAGCCCAGTGGAAAAAGACTACACACATAATTAAATGTAGCCCTCCCGAGTGACTGCTCTGCTTGCGACGCACCTGAAGGTGGGCAAAAATAGTGGAACTCCAAGCCTCCATGCATCTGGGCTTGCAGCAGACTGTAGTCACCACCAACTTAGACACAGGGGCTTAGCATTTACACAGAGGTTCACGAAAACCAGGCCTAATATCTGCCGCCTCTCTTGACCTCCTGGTGCTTACTGGTGAGCTGGGCATGGCTGGTACACTCCCTAGAAAGGACACATTTGTAAAGGCTGCAGGTGGGTTTGGCAGCCTGGACATCTCTGGCTTGCATGTTTGCCAGTGCCGGGGAAGGAGGACACAAAGGGCACCAGTGCACACGAAGCCTGTGTCCTTGTGACTCGGTCACCCCAGGGTGTGGGTGGAGTAAGCACAATGTTCAAGGCACTGAAGTGAGAACCTGGGCAAACAGGAGTGAGGTAGTGTCTGAGACCACAGTGCAAATATTTGCCTCCAATGCACTAAGGCAGAAAACTGAAAGGCAGCCAACAAAGGGTGGAGGAGTCTGGTGGAGACAAGGCCCTGCTTGTTTGCTCAGCAGTGCAAAGGATATAAATGCAAAGTCAGGGCCATTCAGGCCTCTCATGAAGCTGTAAAATGTGAAAAACAAGAGGGGGCCTGTTACAGCCAGTCCTGCACGTGCTTAAATGCCCTCTGAGCACTGGTGGCTCACCTGCCTCTCATCTGCTGGCTTGTCCTTTTGCTGGCTTGTACTTCTGAGAAGGAGCTTTCCAGGCAGAGACAGGGAGGTTAAAGACTTTCCTGTGCTGTCTCTCTTGCTCCACATTTGCGTAAGGAGCTGCTCATCACTGAGCTTTGGCTGAGGAGGTCAGGATGGGGGGCGAAACACAGCTGGCACCAGTTCCTGATCCCATCTTGAACTTCCAAACTTTACAGGTTTCATGGTCAAACAAACTGCATTTGCCTCCTGCTGGGTCTGTGGCATTAGGTTTTTCGTGATCCACTCAGTTGGGAACCTTTGTTACCTGGTAGGGATGCAAGAGCAAGATGCAAGAGCAGATCATGCCCTTCCTACCAAAGGCAGAACTAGAGCCCCTTTTGTTCGAGGAATCAGATTTAAAAAGGCAGAAAATATTTTTTGTGGTGCTTTATTCTGAGCAATAGCAAAACTCAGGCTCGGTCTGGACCAGACAGATTTTTGGATTGGTGCTAAGTGGGTGACATTCTTTTTTTTTTTTAGCTGGTTTTGCTGTTTACAAAACCCATGTGTATCCTGCTTTCTCAGACAGATTTTTTAGCACAGGAGAAGCTTCATCCTGGTGGTAACAGCTGCCTTGGCCCCAGAAGTGGGTGTTTTGATGTAACTATGTCTTCCCCAGCATCACTGGAGCAAGAAGCCCTGGCTCCTGGCAAGGCAGAGATCACAGGGGCATTCCCTTTCACCCCACTGCCCCTCTCCCAGAAGACTTTGGATGGTTTCTCTTCAGTTTTCTTCCACTCATCTTTTTGCTGCAAAAATCCATGCTGAGTTAGACATCACCTTCATGTTCAGAGGTGAAAGACTGCTCATTTACTGCTGTACCCTTCAAGGGAAACCTCCTGGCCTCTTTGTAAATGAAGAGGTGCTGGATGATACACTCCAACACCTGAAAAGAAAGAGAAATGCTCATTTATGTCCTTGGGGAATGGTTCAGCCTCCATCCAATGTTTCCTTCCTTCAGCAACTGTTGTGGGCAGGGGGATACCACAGGGTAGGTAGCCCCAGTGTAAGGGCCAGCCACCGTGACCAGCCCTGCTCTGTGTTGCTGCTTTTCTCCCCATCTCTGGGCTTCATGTAGGGGCTGTGCCCCGGGAAAAGCCTGCCCTTCAAAGGCATCTATCTCACACCCATGCAAGAGAAACCTGGGAAGGAAGAGCTGATAGTACTGTGGGAATGGAGATGGTTTTCTCAACCGATGAGTGCTTTCTACAGGTTTGCTTTGCGCTCCCTTTTTGTCCCAAATCTGTTGCAAGCTGGAAACATGATACCAGGTTCTGCAAAACTGCTTGTTCAAGGTCGGTGAGACTGTGGAGCCATTTGACACAGCTCCCTGGCTCACAGCAGCAGACACCTCGGAAAAGAGTATGGTATGGTGAAAGATCTGCCTCCATCTACTACTGACATTTGAGAACTTTTGGAGAGAAAGGTTGTTCTGGGGTTTCCATGTTTATCAGTTCTCATGGAACTGGTACCACAGACCTGTTTAGATGCTTTTGGGAACTGTACAAACTCTTAACATCACCAGTTCTGTCAGCAAAGGGTAACTGCATCTTATGAAGCAGCTCATCCTTTTGCTGAGTTTAGAAACCGTTCTCTGCTAACTCCCTGCAGTGTCACCCACACCTGGTGGCATCTGCAGAGGTGAATAGTGGTTTTCCTGTTACATCTCACATCAGAGTCCTGTTTTTTTAAGATCTCTACCATACCTTCTCTGTTTTGCAGATTGAGGATCCTAGTACCTTTGCAGAGAACTATGCTGTACTTCCAGCTTCCCAGAATTGGCCCTGTCCTGTCACTGCACCCATCTTGAGATGGGGAGACCAGAACTAGGTTGAAGGCTCACAGTGAAGAAGAATGAGTATTCTCTGGTCACGTGCACCAGAGGATTAAATTACCTTTATTACCTCTCTCGTAATTCTCAACCTTCTATTTCCTTTTCTAGCCACTGCTGAGCACACCAAACCATTCGCAGCAACTCCTGGGTCTCCTCCTGAGCAGCAACAGCTGACAAGGAGTCCCTCAGTCAGCACCCATGGAAAGGATTGCTGTTGCCCCATGCCCACTACTTCATGTACATCGGAGCTGCCATTTCATCTGCTAGTTCATTCCCTATTGCTCCGACATTGTGGGCACATTCTGATGTTGTTAAGTACAGAGACACAGCTTGTTAGACTCCTGTCTGCCAGGTAAACCTTGGAAATATGAGTAAGGAGAGCAGGATCCCTGAGCTTGCAAAGAGTCTGAAACTAGAGCATAAAGATATAACTTACCCTGTCCTCAATGAAGCCACTATTGCTACTTGCCAGAAAAACAGAGATGAAAGATTGATATACAGAGATCTACCAATCCACACTTGTTTGAGTTGTTTTTCTTTTGGGTCAGCCTTTGGATCTGGTTATGCCTTTGGAAAGCCTAAGCTGCTCCAAATGCTGGATTGCACTTCAGCACCCAGTGTTGTTGCTGGGGAGCGGTGACTTTCCCCACAGCAGATGGAGCACTCATGTGACACTCCGTACACTATGTATCATCTATTTACATCTTTTTTTACATTAGCAACAGATGGCTTGGCATAATTATATTTTTTAAATTAGAGGGAATATGTATCTAAAACTTCACACATTTTCTAGAGCCTATGGTTTTTACTTCTGCAGCAATGCTGAGGTCCTTAAGTGGAAGGACCTCCCTTACCCTTCCATCGCCTTCCCTGAAGAGTTGTCACACTAAACATGCAGGTAGATACAGTAGCAGTAAGCAAGCAGAAACTCCCCCAGTCATGCAAAGAGGAGAGGAAAAGGCAGCTTGGAAGGAAGCAAGACGAAAGGGAGAAGGAACAGACTTACGGGCAGTAGTAGGAGGGAAGGAGAAGAGAAGCACTAGTGGTGACAAACCATACCTTCAAAAGCTAATTGAACTCAAGTCCTACAAAAGCATAACCTTGCTTCAGAAATATAAAACCTAGCAAAACATGAATTCGGCAGTTGGTTTCTTCATGTCCCTTTTTTTGGCATATAAGGCTGTAAGCATGCGGTCTCTGATATTGAATTTTTCTCAGGAAATATGAGACTCGTTGTGAAGAAGGGTTAATTTAAACCGGGACTTTTCCATGTTCGTGTGACTTCCAAAGCTGGGGCTGTAAGCAGGATGCCAGGTTGGTTTGATTTAGCAGTGCTGATGCTGTCAGAAGAAAAGAAGAGGCACTTATTAAGGCTATGAGAAGAGATACAGGATAGACCAAGAGCAGCCAAGATACTGAAATCTCTTCATCAGACTACATTTGCCTGGAAAGTAAAAGGTCTTTGAACAACGAGGGATGAAATACATCCTCAAAACTGCCAAATGAATCATCATCCTTGTGCACAGTGTTAAACCTTGTGAACTGGCAATGTGCAAAGCTGCTGCCTTTCGCTGGAAAGTGGCTGGGGCTTAGTGGGAGAGGGCTGTCAGAAAAGGGCAGGAGAATGCAGCTGGGACACAGGGGGTTTAATCTGCATTCCTTACTGCAAAGGGCCGTATCAGAGGGAAAGGAGTCACCCGTGGGGGAGCACATCTGTCCACAACCTCATTATTGTTGTAGTACTGTCCATAGGCAAGCACATGATCTTTCTGGTGCCAACAGGAAGAATTAAGAGTACAGCTTTGGGTGGAAGATATTTTTGATTGTAACTGTCTCTGTGAAACATCGCTCGGGAAATGGCCCATGGGCAATACCAAGACCTGCAAACAGAGCCCTGGGCAAAGGCTGTGGTATCCCTTGGTAGCCAGTGACCAGCGGGCTCTGTGTTCATAAGTAGGTCTTTTCCAGCTCAGGCATGTGCACCTGCTGTCTGAGATGTCATTCTTTTGCTAGATTATTTTGACCCACGGACCTTTGCTGCAGATATCAGATGATGTGCCTACTGATTCTTGCTTGGTGTTTCTCAGCAAGCAAACATGGTATGGTGGGTGGATGCAAAGCTAGTTTACATTTTTACGCTACTTTTACTCCTCTGTAAATCCTACTCAGTAATGACTAATCCCCAAGTTGATTCCCCTTTCCCATTCGGATTATTTTATTTTTGCTAAATTTTGGTACTTGATAAAGTTTAACCCTTTAGGGTCTTCCTGTTGTGATTTTTCACATGCTATGTGAAGTGCCTCATTCTAAGGCAGTACCCCAAAGGAGATTAAAGAACACATGCCTTCCAAGAAAACATAAGTACTTAAGGAAAATGCACAGAAAGATCAGACTGAAAAAGAAACTATGGCAGATACCTACAAGGAGTCAAGTGAGACATCTGTTTATAGGTCTATCCAGAGGAGCCCACCTGTTCTGTGTCTATTCCTGAATCTTCATGTAATGTCAGGGACAGCTTGGGCAATGCCGCCTCTACTTACGTGCCATCGTCTTTGTCAAGATCAACACTACCCAGGGGTCACTGGGTAGTGACTGGCTGAAGCAAGCAGAACAGAAGAAGCAAGCTCAAGCTAAGCTTCTCTGAAAAGAGTTGTGCAACCAATTCATTCCTGCTGGGCTCCAGTCACTTTGTCTGCAGCAGCTCAAAGAAGCAACAGGAACCCTGAGAAGCCAGGTGGTCTTCAAAAAAGTTGGAGAGCCCTGCAGCCACATCAAGGAGCACAGTGTGAGGACATCCCCACCAACTGAGAGGGGTGCAGGGCCAGCTGCCATCTCTAGCTCAGTCCTGGCACCAGGGATTGGCTTTCCTCTCCAGCATACAGTGAAGCTGCTCTGCAGTGCTGAGGGAACAGCGGGGCACATCTTGCTTTGCTGCATCTCCCCTCCATTGGTTCATTGATGCTGAGGGCCAATGCCCAGGCTGCAACTGCATCCTGGCCTTGCTTTTTGTCTGCCTCATACCCCTCATGGTGTCATCATGGGCCTCTGCCAGGATCTGATCTCACTACCCCTCATACCTTACTGGAGGCTGTTATTTAGGGATTTCCTGGCCAGCTGATGGTCCCCTGACTCCCTCTCTCTTCCAAAGGGTAAAGACCTCCCTACTTCCTTCTTCCATTCCTGGCAACGAGACATCAGCAATCATGTGGATTATGAGATGTTTCAGCTAGCCCCTACACCCCTTTGCCCCACATCTAACACAGCATCTGCAGTGTCTCTGTGAGTCACTGAGGCAATCTGTGAGGGCAGCAGCCCACAGTAAAACAGGAGGTCAGACAGGAGAAGTTCTGCTGGGGCTGGGGCAGTGTGGCTAATTCTGCTGCTGATCTTACATCTAAAATTATTATCAAGAACCTGTTTCTTCTGAGCAAGGTGAACCAAAAGTGAAAATCTGAATCCAGGGGAGGGTTTGTCCAGCAACCCTCTGAGGGTTTGTCAGAGTGGGAAATTAATGGGATTTCCAGAAAAGCGGCTTTGTTGGCACCATGTTGCCAGTCCTTGTGGTTTTAATCGAGTGTCTTACATGGTTGGTTTCCTTCCTAGGGTTCTTGCAGTTGCAATATGATTACTGAGTTTTCTCTTCTTTTCATATTGAGGCAACCTTTGCTCGTGGGAGCTGTGAAAGAAACCGTGAGAACAAGAACCCCAGGGGCTTAAAATACCTGTATGTAAATAAAGGTAACCACCACAGAGATTATTTTCAAAGCAATGCTTTGTTTTTCATCAAGAAAAGACTTGTACCTGACAGCCTCAGCAACAGAGAAAACCAGTCTCTCCAGATGTGACTGAAACTGAGTGCAGCAGCTCTTTAGTACACGGGCTGTTCTCCAGCCTCCCAGGCGCAGACACAGCCTGCCTAACTAGGAGGTCTGTATGATGCCTTGCTCCTTCCGGTGCTTCACTCTCCACTTGCAGCTACCACACCAGGAGGCAATACTAAGGGAAGTTATAGGTGTAAGGGAAAAGTCTGACGGACTCCAGGTCCTGCATCCTTCTTGGGAAAATGCAGCAGAGCCAGGATGCCTAGCTCCTTGCATGGACAGGAGGCAGAACAACAGAGCTGTACTGAACTGTACTCTTCAGGTTGCTACATGAGGGATTTAGCCCTTTAACGACAGACATGTCTACCTTCCTTCTGGATGCATGTCCTGTGAGATGCAAGAGCATTAAGGGGTTGCCTGGAAGGGATGTTCAGAGGTAAGGTGCAAACTGTCGTGGTATATAAGCAAGTGATTAATCAAAATTCGTTTTGTGATCTTCATTGTGGTCCTTACAGAGAACACTAAGGAAGTAGGAGGGGAACGAACAAAGCAGCCAAATCCTGCAAGGAAAAGAGAAATTAAACTAGAGCAGCTTCAGGTCAGGTTGGTTGGATGTTGAAGACCCTAGATGGGATGAACACATAAACTGTCATAAACCAGCAAACTGATGAGGCATATTTTGGGTCAACCTGCATTAAACTGATTACCATGGCCCTCCTTAGAGCCCACACATAACAGCGACCACACCAGACAGCACCAGCCCCTGGCAACTAGGTGGTGAAGAAGGCAAGAAGGACAAAAATGTGACCTTCTGCTCTGGAGAGTAAGAACACGTCCCACGGAATGATGGGAAGCCTATCCCTGAAAAAGGAGGTTTACTCAGGAGTACTTGACTGCCCTGTATAAAGTGTGGACTATTTTCAGGTTTTGCTGCATACCCATCTTGGCAAAAGAAGAAATGAGTTTCCAGAATGAAAGCAAAAGGGGGAAGGGGTAGAAAACAGTTCTTGACTGTGAAGCACAGCATATGCTAGAGCGAAGCTGAACAGCTTTCCATGAAACATATTCTAGCCAAGCTATTACTAACACCTGATACACCCATGGTTCCCCATTAGTTACCTGCCAGCAATGAGCAATGGACTCAATATTATCAACTATGTTCCTTTCCCCTGTCCTTCTCTCCCAACAATTAATCATCTGTTAATTATGAGAAACAGTCTTCTACTCGGAAAATACCGGACAAACGAGGAGTTTTGCCAGTAAAATATAAATAAGACAAATATTACAGTAAATAATCATTAAGGTGTCCTGAAATAAGGTGTAGCCGTATTGTTATGCCATGGATTTCAAGCACTGCTCTTTAGCAAAATTCCTGGGGAAAGGTAAGCTGGTCAGGTCCGCCAGCTGATGCATACAGGTAATGTGTGTCAGCAACACCACGAGCAATAAAGACTTGGTCAGATCAGGCTTCTTTGGTCCCACATCTATTAAGGCCCAGATCAGCTACCTTGAAAGCAGCCACCTTTTCATTGTCCTGCCCTTTCTCCAGACAGGGCTAGCTGTGCAAAAAACAGCCCCCACAGGCGTTAGCCTGCCTTAAAAGGCCTCCCAGGAGAGGTTCCACAAGACAAAATCCTGTCCCCACTCACTTTGGCAAATTTATTCTAGTCTAAGTCTCATTTGCTATTACTCAAGCTCCAGCCATATGCATTGCTCCAGTCATACCTAACACAGGAAATAGCACCCTGTTTTAACATATTTAAAGACTCGAGTCTTCTTCATTCTATCTTGTAGTCAAAATCCCAGTTTCTTCAACCTTTATTTCTGGATTTATTTTCTAGTCTTGTCATAATTCTTGTGCCTTCTATCTAACATTAGCATAAACAAAGAGAGACAAGATATTCGGATATCCTCATAGAGGGCCATACAGTCCCAATGAGAGTATATTTCACAGTTAGAAATTTACTTTAAGAAGACCCTTTTTATTACCCCCCGACCTGCCCACCTTTTGATTTTCACCTGTTCAATACAGCAGCCCTAACATTTGACATGACGGTTGCAATAGAAATGCCCATGGCAAGATCTGAGATTACTTAGGCAAAACCAAAATGTATCTATGATAGACTTTTATGTGGATGCTGACGCAACAAACATTTTACGTAAGGCAGCACAATACAGACCAGGCGCATACCAAGAGGCTGAATCCAAGTTGTAGAATACGAAATTCAACTCTAAACTCCTGCTCTTTTCTCCTGATTTTGCAGCATTATTTATTTTATTATTTGGATAGGCTTCTCATGCCCAGAATGAAAAAAATCCCTGACTTACAGAAAGCACCTCTGCTTACCAGTGTCTAATGATGTGCTGTCCACATGGGAGCAGGACCTCCAGACCTATCTCTGCTCTAAACATCTATAGTTTCCTATGTTGAGTGAATCACAGACTGAATGAAATTCAGCAGCTTCTTCCCCAGTTTAAAAACACAGTACACACAACAGGGAAGAAGGCAACCTACTAGGACGCACCATCTCAAAGAAACAGGCATAGTAAGACTTACTGCTCTGTCTCCAAGGAACAAATGCCCATGTAGCTTTCAGTATGAGTGACTAACAGGCAGTTTTCTGTTTGGCTGACAGTTGGAAGCAGAAAATCTACTCAAAACTGCAACTGTACAACAGACCTCCTAAAAAATCCATGTCCTTCGGCAGCCTTGGCTGAGGAACTTCAAAGTGTTTAACTGAGCTTTCCATGCCAAGCACAGGGGGATCAGGTGTAAGGACAAGTGTAGTGTATACCCATCAAACTTTCCACCTGATTTAATAGCATCTTGCCAAATATGCAATTACACGTTTTTCCATAAACACTGAAACTGTACCAAAGCAGGCTACAAAGTTAACAAAAGACTTGGCCCAACCTGGCAGTGGACTTCCTAGCTATGATTTGTTAGACATTTCTCAGCAGAATGGATCATGTCTTCCTGATGCCCAGGGCCCTTTCATGACATGAATTCAGAAAAGCCCAGGACTGCAGCACAGATGAGTCACACCCAGTTCTTCTAAACCCAATCTTCATCCTTCCTGTAAACCTACAGAGACTATTTGCTGTTTGCTTACATTCTCATACACCTGGCTTTATGCTTTTGTTTGCTTGGGGATTGTTATGTGAAGGTGCTAACTCATCATTCGTACTGGTTTATCAGCCTGAAAGCTTAGTGCTCATGGATCTGATGGAACTGGTTGGACTGCTTAGGGAAGGACATCTGATGCACAACACGCTTTTGGGACTAAGATCTTAGAAATTTTGTAATCTTTATTATGGCAATCATAAAGACAAAAAACAATGAGTTATCTCTAAACATGCTGACCACACATGCCAAGACAAAAGTCGATCACAACTGCAGAAGTTACTGCCTGTAGAATCCTAGAAGACAAGGGGGCTAATGCATATGTGTCAAACAGCGATAGCCAGATAGGTGTGGAGCCAGCCATGTTGGTGATAACAGCCAAGAATTGTTGGTGATAACACACTGAGAAAGAACAGGATGTGGCTGGAGAAGAGGCCATAAGGAGGTGGGGCAGCACATTTCTGGGACAAACGTCCTTGTTCTGGCTTCTGGAGATGAGCACAACACAGCACAGCACAAGTACAGGGATGAGGCTGAGAAGGAGTCATGGACTGTAAGAGGGGATTGAGACCACCAAAGATTCCCGAAGCCCTCTGACCCTTTTCCAGAAAGGTCTAGAGGAATGGACTGCACAGGATTACTAATTTGCATAGAAAGCGAGAAACTGATCTCCAAGATGGGGAGATTTATCTGTAAAAGGCACCCCCAGGACACCCCGACTGGATCAATGATGGAGGTAGGACTGGTGATTTCTCTTTCCCTCTCCCTTTCTTTCTCCCTCCCCCTCTTTAATTAATTTCTGTCTTTCTCTCTCCCCTTTCACCCTACCCCTCTGTTCAAAACCCACTGCCATGTGTTCATAGAGGAGATCAGGGACTAACTTATACCAATTTCCATGCCAAGTATGTAATTTACTAATAGAACTTTGTGAGTTTTTGTGGACCCTGTGACTTTTGTCATCCCTTTTGACCATGAGCATCTACAAATCTTGAGTACTCCCTTCCCCTTAAGGGCACCACACTTACATCTTGAACCTGTGGATGTGGAAAAAGGGGAAATAAAACAATATTGCATCCAGATAGTCAATAAAATAAAATAATTCAAGAGAATCTCTTTAACAGCAATTTATTATCATTAAAAGTAACAACAAGTAGTTTTAAATTCTTTTGTCTTAAAAATCTAGTATAACACACTGCTACAGTTCTATGAAACTTACGGCAAAATTGTATCCCCAAACCACACCGTTCTGCCTGGTCCTCACAGACATCAGTGGCGTGGCACACAAACAGCACAGAAATGGATCGCTCTATACAGCGATGATCATTAGGCCTCAAAATGCTACAAGTTATTCTGTAAGAGCTATTAAGTATAATTTTTGTTTTCCTCTTTGTTAATATTGCTAGAACAATCAAATATTTCACACAGTTTTTGGTGACCCTGTGATCTTTTAAGAACTGTATTTTATCCCCATACATCTTCCTGCTATAGTTTTCCTTTTTAAATTTTCCCCCCTTAGTGACACACCTGCCCCATCTCAGGAGACGAAACCACAGTGATGTTTCCAGTCTGCACACAGCATCACATATTTCCTTTACCTTCTGAAGCCAGTGCTCAGCCCTAATCCTTACCTTTCACATTGCTGCCAGAACAACTCAGCAGCAAACAGTTCAGGAATACTATATGCTCATATTTTAATCTGCAGCTTCTTGGGAGCTTTAGACCTTAAGTTAAGCTCAAGGTAAGTACCCAAGATAGCTAACTTATAGCTACTTCAGATTTGTGTAAAGAAGCAGCGGCCAGACGTTGCAGGACAGATGCATCTTCACATTACACAAAAAGGCCTGAACAAGTCATAATACTGTTTATCATTGGCTTGCAGGACCAAAAAAAATATCCACAAGCAAGCACGCATACCGGTGAAAAGAACAGTCCTAATTCTATCAAGCATTTAATGTGCTGAATTTAAGATTACAACATTAGTCAACACTCAAAAGTAAGCAGAAATCTCTGAGTGAAACCCTTCTGGCTATCAGAAATATACTGAAGAAAAAGAACATGGGGAAAGTTCATATAATCTTTCAGATGTGGTTTGTGTATGATTTCAGATACACAGGATCTCCTTAGATGGGATGAGTATTTCCACATGAACTTCAAAGTAGCATATGGAATTGGGAAATTCAAAGAAAACCAATCAGTTAGCAGCTTCATGTGCATCTATATCTACTCTGGATTTAGAGAGTCATGGGAAAATTAAAATCATAGGATAAAAATACGGATGAGGTACTAGATCAACAAATTCCATGAACAGACTCCAATTACTCTGGAAGAGCAGTTCACGCTCTTCTCTAAGCAGACCCACAACTTAAACTCCAGGAGAAAAGGGGGTGTTAAATTTACTCAATCAAAAAAGAATGTTTGGGGTTTGTTTTCAGCTAGATTTCTTGGGAAAAAAAACTCTAAAACCAAAAACAATGCTTACAGCAAAACTGTGAAATCCTGTCTTACGTAACATCCTAAACTACTATCTTGCTTTGTAAATGCACCTAACAGCTAATTAATATTTTACCCTTACTCAATAATACCTTAAAAAGTTTTAACTGAGGTAGCCACTAAACCATCACCATACATTAGCAATGCCAACACAATGGGAAAAGCTCAACCAAGATGCTCAAGAGAAGGCAGTTAGCATTTGCTTCCAAAAATGTCATTTTCTCTCTAGCTCTCTTTCTCCCTTGCTTCACTTCCCTTTTCTCTTCTTGCCCATCTCTAACAAACAGCAACAAAGAAAAGTTTAGCTTTCCAGTTTATTTGTAAAATGTCCTTGGATTTTCAAAACTAAATTTTCAAATGAAGAATCAGTGAATTTAGTTTTAAATGAATGTCATTTAAAACACTGACACTGAAGGACAATCTGCATCCTCAATGACTGACACCCGAGGTTTCAGCTCTATCATCTTCCTGCACATGCCTAAGTGCTAGAAGCTGTGGAAAGACACCTGCACGGGGAAAACACAGACGTGGTGAAAAGGTCCCTTTCATTCTACGTCTCACCCCATATATGTAAACACACAAAAAATCACCTATTAATTCACTGCCTTTCAAGTACTCAGGAAGTTAAACTGCAACAGTCATTCCTGTAGCTAAAAAGTACAATGATCTGTCATATTCTGGACCTTTCTAGTGGCAATCATGGCTAAAAATGAAAGTATTTTCAACTTACTTGTATAGCTATGATGGCCTATGCTCAAATTCAACATGAAAAAAAAAAACCGGCTTTAAGGATACCCTGGTATTTCTGAGAACACTTTAAAGATCTTTTTGTGGTCCCTTATCACAGACTATTTTTCAAGGTAATTCAGAACCTCTTCTATCCACACCCAAATCAACCAACCAACCAACCAACCAAGAAAACTCCAACTGAAAATCAACCCAGTATCTATGTTGTTTAGTACACATGTATTGCAGAATGTACATTTGGGTAAACATCTACACTGTACACTTACAAGTACATGTACATGTAGTGTAAACATCCAGTTCTGACTTCTTTTTTTCAACCACTATTTGGAATTTGAGTGTCCTCTCCAATTGGCCAAATGTTTTAATGCATCTACAGAAATGCAAACTTGCACTTCAGACATACTGCATTGACCCAAAGCAGCACAAAACCTCCGCTTCCAAGATACATACTTACCAAATAAAAAAGTCTGAAGAGAAAAACCATGCTCTCACTTAAAAAAACAGAGCACTAATGAGCGTGATGTGCATAATACTAGTTTCTCAATGTAGATCAGATACTGTGTGTATATTTCCAAATATAAAAATAAAATGGTACAAATTGCATGCAACTGTACATAGTGCAGTTCAAGCAATACCAAGGTATTATCCTTATTTTTCTGAAGCATGTGGACAACAGCAAACTGCAGACTGATAATTGTAATGCAGTTCCTTGGGTTTCTTCTTCCACAGAGACAAACAAAGCTACTTTTATTTCAAAAAACTCTAGCCCACAACAGGAAGACATCAAACAATTTAGCCATGATAACTACTGTGAAGAATTTCTGAGTTTTCTTACACATCTAGATTACGCAAACGGGCTTATTGTTTGAAGTCCTTTGCTAGAACTCCTTTTTCACAAACCACAACACACCAAAAAAAGTGTTTCCTGCTTTCATTACACACAGTTGTTTATCAGGTGGAAGTAGATGAAGGTGGTTTATTACAACATCATAAAACTAACCTCATCCTTATGAAGCATATGTAATGCACAAATGAAAGATTCCAGTTAAGCATCACCACATAGGAACCCTTTATGTTTGTATAACGTAACCAGCTAAGAAATTATTACTACTGAAATCATACACAGGTACCTTGCTATATCATACTTACGGTATAGTTTTCTTTTTAAAACATTCCACAACTGACTCTGCTTTTAGGTCACTTTTGTCCATTTCATCTATTTAGACGCTGTGTTACCACTTCTCTGTACATGATAGAGATATATATCAGCAGAAGAAAAATGACAAAGAAATCATCCAAGAATCCCAGAATTCCAAAGAGAGCTTCAGGAAGAAAATCCAGAGGTGAAGCCAGGTACAGCAAGGCTCCAATCAAGCAGAGGAATATTCTGATGCGAAACATCCAGAAGAGGCCTCCTACAGAAAACATCTCTCTGAAAGCATGTCGCAATAAAGTGGGAAGATCCATAATTCTTTCCATAATCTATAAAAAAAGAACCCAAAGGTTAGCATTTTGCTGTAGAGACTCATCCACACTAAACTGAAGTTTCTACTACTACATTACATCTTAGAATCTGTTAGTTTATAGGAATTAAAACAAAATCCAGGAAGAGTTAATGGGTTTAGTTTTACTGGGTAGAAAGTCATGTTTTCAAGAAACAGTCAAACGGTGTTATTCTACAATGAAAAGCATACACTTAATGTACATCACTAGAAAATATATTGGCACCTATTATGAAGAAAAAGAAATGACTACTAGAGGAAAACAAATGACTGGAAAAGTGAGAAACAGCAAACAGGTTAACTGGAGTGAAATATTGATCAGAATGGAAGACAAACAATGATTGCAAGAAAAACCTAATACGTAAAGCAGAATAGGTTACAGCTTTCCAGAAACACAATACCCCTCTCCTGGTGTATAACCAGTGATTTACACAAGTTTCCAAAGGATGGATGAAGCTTTAAAGTAAACTAAAGAACCTTCAAATGAATCCATTCCTGGCTCCTTTCCATTTTGCTATGATTCTGTCAGCTTAGCGAGAGACTATTCAATAGAAAATAGGCAGGTTTTTGTTGTGACGAGTAGGGAAGGGTGAACTTTAAAACTTCTTTTATACTGGTTCCCTTCTATGGTACACAGTTTCTACACAGAGCCATTAAACTCCATTAAAATGAGTTATTGCCATAGCTGAAAAAGTTTTTGAGAAAGAAATTTTGTAAGCGGTAACACTGTGTATAAATCAAAGACAATTTATCTAGTCCAGTTAGGGCTTTAGCGCAGATTTCCGGCATGACTTCAGATAGGTTACTGGGGACTAGACACAGCTCACAGAGAGGTCTAATGGAGCCTGAAAGGTAGTTTCAATGTCTTCTGGACAAAACCTACACATTTTGTGGTTCAGAAAAATACCCCTCCCTCTTCTGTCTCTTTGTACTGTTCATTTTTCTTGCTAATGTCTTCTCGCTATATCCAAATCCCATAATAAATAAAGACAAGCAGGGAGGTTACTAAGTATGCATGTGTGTGCATTTCACCTTGTGAAACAGGACATGCACACAGGAGATGGGCTCACAAGGCTGTCTTTCTAACATCTGTAGAACTTTGACCACCCCTCTTAGCTATTTACAGAAAGAAAACTCTGGTTTTCTTCACCCAAAGAGGAGAATAAAGACTGTAATATAATCCAGGAGGAAAACTGAAAAATCAAGACAGCACATAGCTGTCTGAGGAGAAAGGCACAGAGTAGAACTTCAGATTCTTATAATCAGAGTAAAGAGATAAATGAAGTGAATGTTCTTCCTTGCAGGTCATGTATTTCTTTAAGTATTTTTACTGACTAATTATCGATCCTTTCAAAATAATGACTCATATCTAAAAACCAACCTAACACACAAACAGAAAACTCAAGACTTATTAGATTCTCACTCACAACAAAAACTCAAGTTTCCATGCATCTTCATAAATAATAAAAAAATAATTTTGAGGTCTTGGGTTTGACCTAACCATATAAACATGAATTTCCTAAAGAAAAGTTGCCTAGGCCCTAAGTATCAGGAAGATAAAATCCACATCCCCGGGAAAGGAAAGAAAAAAAAGAAAGGGTAAAAACAAAATCACAAAAAAAATCACTCTCAAACTCTCCTGACATCACTGATTTCCACCCAAATTCACCCAAAACTTACAGATCTGGGCTGTCCTGAGAATCTTCGATTGTAATCATTAACATCTTGAAACACTTGGGTTGCACCCTGCTGATCTTCACCAAAGAGTGGTAAGAACAGTGTTACCTAGGCATAGCAGGGAGATTATGTTACACGTGCAACTGTAAAACACTCATCTTCAGTTAACTACATAGAAAAAACTTCAGTTTAGTTGAATAGTTAATAGGAGAATAAACAAAAATTACTGTCATGGATACTGCTATCAAGTTTTAACTAATTAGTTACAGCTCTTCACAAAATATTAATTTTAAAGAGATTGTTAAAAAAAGTGCATGAGAACCTTCCCTTTAAGAGAAGCTTATATGTTTTTTCTAAACACCTAAATGCTTCATGTTTCATAAGTGGGAAAGATGATTTGGACAACAAAATTAATTTACCAAATTAATCTAATTTTGTTTCCTAAATTGAAAATCAAATAAAGCAATCAATGAGCCCTTTCTTTTTCTGTCTTTAGAATTGTCTTGCATGACAACAAAAATGCAGCAAAACTCACAATTTTGCATATGGATCTTCATACCAGGATGAATTAACAGAAAAAGATATTAACCTTCAGCTCTTTTGCAAGCACAGAATATTCTGCTCTGTTCTTGGGTTAACTTTCATGCAAACATAGAGAAATAAGATATATGTGAATATGACCTTATGTATGTTATCTTTCTGCATAGGAGTTGCTGAAAACTTGAGATTTCTATTTGGAAGCAATGCACAGGCATAAAACGCAGATTGTCATAGGAAAAAGGGAAGTCATAGCACTTGAAATTACTACAGTCTTCAAAAGCTTCCTCTATACCTGGCGACTAAATATAAATCTGTGTAGCAGTCACATTTAGAAATGAGAGCATGAGCAGATCTACATTCAACTCCTGGTCCTGCCACAAACCTCTTGTATGACTCATGTTGTTCATGTATACATATTTCCCTTCCCCATTTATAAACCAGGGTGAGAATGAATACATAACCATGTAAGCAGTACTGCCTAATATACCTGTTACTCAGAGAAAGGTAAATTAATATATATGTAAGAATAGACACTAAAAAAATCACTTATTTTCCCCTTTTCTGCTTTCCTCACCTCTATTATTTGTGTCTTTTTCCTCACTAGCTACACTCTAAACTTACTCATTCTTCCTCCATATCTATTTTTCTTTCCTTCAACTGTGTTCTTACAGTCATTTGTCCTGCTGACACACACAATCAAAGCAGGATATAATAGAGGGGCAAGGGCATGAGTTATACAATTCATCAGAAGTTACTAGCTCTGTAGTTTGTCCACTGTTAAAATAAAGATGTCCTTTTGTTAAAACACACACTATCAGACTCAGAGATCCTAAGCCTTAATGAGTTGCAGGAACATATTCCAAAACTGACAATGTAAGTAATTTGCGTAGGAAGTAAGTTAATGCTTGCTCTACAAAGATTAAATTAATAATACATATAAGTTAAAAATAGCGCCAAAATAAGAAATTGACATGGATAGGTCTTTTAGGAGGGAGAGAAGGAAGGGAGAGGGTTATTTCTCAGGAACCAGCAGTGTGCTGCTACTGGCAGTCTACCACAACAGCCAGGCCTTTCAGATCCAAGTTCTGGTAAAAGAAGTTAAATAGCATCCTGACCAGAAAGCACGAAAGGATCACAGTTAAAATCTCACGATTTTCTGTTTTCATATATTCTTCACAGAAATATAGCTGAGTTATCAGTGCAGTTCACTTATGCTTGAGTTGCAGGAACAATCTGAATTTTTTGAGCCATTTGTCAACGCAAAAAGTTTGGAAAAACTGAATGTCCACCATTATTGTCTCACATATCCCTCTATATTCTTCCAGCTTCTCAGACTTCTTTATCTGCCAGCCTCACTATTGCAGCTCACATGTAAGTGCCTTGTGGCAGGCTATCATAGACAGCCGAACTGACAGGTCCATGATGACTTAAAATATTACCGTCTGTCTGCAGATTGGACAGCGGATGGCACCCAGCCATGAGCCATACCTCCAGTAGGCAATAATGCAGGAACCTGGTGAAGGTAAGTGACACACATTTAAACTCTTGAGATGAAAAACACATTGCCTGAAGTAATATGTTACACACCAAAGGAAACAACAGAAAGTGTACATAAGCAGTTACGTTAAATCTACATTTTCCGATGCTGTTTTGTATACAGCATTCAGTGAAGAGACCAAGAACTAACATGTTCAAATTCAATGCTGTTAATGAGAAAAATCCTGAGTAGGTTCAACTGAATCAGTAATTTTAAGGCATTATTTCCTGAAAATGCAACAAATTTTTACTCATTAAGTGAAGAAGCAAATAATTACATTTTTTACCAGTTTAAAATTTAGAAGTCACAAAAATGTCAAGAGATGTAAAATCTATCCCAAAAACTTGGCTTTATCATCAGTGTTTCGACAGATGAAGACAAATATAAAAATGTGAGTACTTTATCTGTTTCCAAACTTGCTTGTTTTTTCATTTAAACAACTACGCATGGTATGCACTATATACTTCATAAAACTAGATGAATGCACTGAAAGAATCCTACTGGGAACCTGAAGAAGAGGAAGCAAAATGCTACATAGGGTGTCTATATATAAACACGGCCTCAAAAAAACCCAAAGCCAAACACTTTAATCAACTGTGAACTTACTCATAATTCTGCAGGACTTCCAAGAAAAAAATATTCTATGAGATAAAGAATCTTTTATTCTTTCTAAAACAGGTTTTTTAAATGGTACATTTCCAAATGTTTTTCAAACTCTTCAGTTTTTTACTAAACTGGAAACAAATCATACTCTTTGACATTTTAAAATTAACCAGTTTCATTCCTTATAGCATAGAAAACAGTGCAGCACAATCTTAAAGTGATTGTTTATTCATAAATGTATTTTCTCGACTATTTATAAAAAATTATTTCTTATGCAGACTAAAAGATAAACAGTTAAAAGCAAACAAAGCTTTGAATTAGGATGCCTGTAGTACTAGTGCCAAAAGTTTGTATTTCTGTTCTAGTTTTATCTTTGCAACTAGGAGCTTTTCTGGCTTACCACAGAAGAGATGTCCACAGTTTGTTTCTATAGGAAACGTAGCCTGTTGCAAACACACCGGACAGGACATATCTGTATAGAAGCGATGCCGATCACCAGCAGAAGCATCCTGCTGGAGCAACAGGAAAATGTAAAGTGTTAGAGATACTATTTTACGTACGTCTACTGAGTTCTAAAAAATAATAATAAATTGGTATTAATTTGCTATAACTCAAACTGTCAAATGCAGAACTATGTGAAATGAGAAATACATTTAAATGCAAAAATCAAACATACTTAAATGCATTGATTCAATAAGCAAGTTTTTTTGACAAGACCGTTATTTTCTCTTCATCTGTTAAGTAAGTGTGTGCTTCAAACCAGTTTAAGACCACAAAGAAAGAACCTCCTTGGTCCTTCAGACTGAGTCAGGTTAGACATGCTGGGGCATGACTAACAAACTCAGATCTATATAGTTACTTAATTATCCTCAGTAGTTCTGTTCAGAGCCAGGTAACTGAATTGTGTTGCTTACCAGTTGCAGCATTTAGTGTTTCCAAGCCCAAAACCAGATATCAGCTTGTGTATGTCACTGTCACGAAACAGTTTTTCTCCCCATTTTGCCATATTTGTCTTCCACATAAATATGCACTGCTGTTATTGCAAGAATATCACGATGAAAGACTGTTCTCAATATCCTCCATAAGTATGGCCTAGACTCTACCTGTCCAAACTGGGTGCAGTCATAGAATCACTGAATGATCTGAGACGGATGGGCCTTTAAAGATCACTAAGTTCCAACTGTCCTGCCACACGTAGGGATACCTTTCACTAGACCAGGCTGCTCAGAGCCCCATCCAACCCTGCCTTGAACAATTCTAAGGATGGGGCATCCATAAATTCTCTGGGCAGCCTGTTCCAGTGCCTCACCACTCTCACAGTAAAGAATTTCTTCCTTATGTCCCATGTCAACCTAGCTTCTTTCAGTTTAGAACCACTGCTCCCTGTTCTGTGACTAAAGGCTTTGCTAAAAATTTCCTCTCTCTCTCTGTTGCTTGGCTCTCGTTGCTGTGCCATTGTTCTGCTACACACTGTTTATCAATCCAAACATCTAACCCCTGTCCTGTCTCAGCAAACTGTACTCCAGATTTCCCTTTCCTTTACCATTAAGTTCCCAGGAACATTCCAGGAAGCACACAGCATAATCTAACGTACTCCACCTTGTGGCAAAAACGTCTTTGAAAAAAGAACCAGCCAAATATTTAGTTTTAATTACTTAATGCATCCATTAAAAAAAGGCTACGTTATCTCATTACTTGACAAATTTCAATGACGCCTCTGTATAGTAAGTAAGCTTCCACAACTTTCAAGATCAGCTTCTTCTAGGACCTCAGAGAACCCTACAGTACCCCACATCAGAGAGCTGAATAATGCCACCACTTAGCACAGCACCTGATCAGTCTGAAGCTGCTGACGAAGAGCTCGCACTAGCTCTTGATTTTCTGGATGTATGTTCTGATGTTCATTTCTGTGAAAGGAAATACAAGCAATAAAAAAACCCTGTGATCCAACACTGAAAAATAACTCACTGAAACAAATATGAAACTTGAACAAAGGGCAAAAAAATCATTCTTTCCTGCTATAAAGCTTTTTAAAGGAAGTACACAAATATTTAAGGAAACAGGAATTTATTCTGGATCCTAAAGTTACTTTGGACACTTAAAGCTGTACAGCAGCAAGATTTTTAAGAGACTCCATAACCAATCTTTAAATAATGTTAAAACTAGATTTTAATCTGAGAAAAAATTAAGCCATGAACCTACAAAACATGAAGTTGCTCGAAAGCTTTTTTATTAAACTTGCAGAAATATTTTTCATTTTTGTGTCTCTTGCTAGTTTCTTATTTGTTGGTCTACCCATAAAGAACTAGTTTTTCACTCACTGCTAAAGTCATAGAGTTGAAACCTCCTAATTACTTCAATTTTATCTGCTACATGACATTTGCATAAGAAAGGGTAGACAAACTTACATTTAGAATATTGAATTTATGTAACTATCAGCAGACTGGATATAAAAAGAAACCACTCTTTTAAAATCACTCTTTTTTTAAAAAAGAAAGATTCTACAGGCAAGCAAACTACAGGTTAGATATGCCAAGAGGAATCATTGGGAAAGGACACACTGAAGAAAGAAGGATAGATATATTACAAATTCGAAATTCAAAAGCACAATGGGAAAGAATAGAAATTAAAAATGTGCTGACAACAATCAGAGGTGTTGAGTTACAATAAGTATGAGTCAACAGCATATTAAAAACTGAATTTTTATGCTTTATTTATTCATATGGATTTCAATGATGATACATTCTGCTCAGGACTCTTGAGGTCTCAGCTGGATTCTGTTCTCCATTTTGGGCTAAATGCATAGAAACATATAAAAAAGTTGGAGGAAGTTCAGAAGATAATAAGAACGACTGCCCACATTTTTTAAACATTAGAGAAAGACTGAAGAAATGTCAGTTCATATAGAAGACCGTTCATAGAGTGAAAAGGGAACAGGATAAGGCTTTCATTCTATAAATATGAGCAATTATTTCCCACAGTTATCTAAGGCTTGTGAAACAAATTTCTAACTGCATAGTGTACAAAATCAGACAAGATTAACTCAGGCTATTTTCATCTATCCTTGACTAACAGTTAAATCAAAAAACAGGTTGCAATGCTTCCAGGGATATTGAGGCAAGCTGATCTTCTGTCAAAGATGAGGGCTGGACTGGCTGAACTTTTAGGACATTTTCAGGTTGGAGTTATGTTATATAATTTCCTCAATGGCTCTAGGAGCTTCTGCAATATTCTCCTTCATTTAATGTGGGCAATCATAATATTACATTACTGCTATGTTTAACATTTTGTCTGCTTCATTTTTTCTTCAAAGAGAAATAGACAAGTACTAGACAACAGACATATTTTTCATGCTAATATTTACATGGCTATCTGTAAAAAGCAAATTTATTTAACACTACTGTGGGTGACATATGAAAGTTATATGATGGGAAGGCTATATAAAAACCCTTCTTATACACTCTTGGTCTCCATGAATTAGATTTTGTGGATGTTGTCTGTCATACATGTTATATGTAAAAAAGTATTTTTTTGTTTAGAAGCTACAAAATGAACATATTTCACATTTTCAGTTTGCCAGAATGTTTGATATATATTGAAATTCAATTTGATTCACACACAAGTGGAAGGTGTGACTTATAAGACAGTTTATTCTGATTTCTCCATAAACAACTAATTACAAATTTGCTACTGAAAGTGTTCATTTATATGAACACTTACCCCGGTATCACACACTATGCTGAAATCAGGAGAGCATTTGTAGAGCTGAAGATGTACAGCATGTACTGTCACTTATGCATAAGATGGTGAGGTAGTAGAAGACTATGCAATGTTCAGGAAGGGACAGGCAGAGCTCAAGACATATCAAATTCATAACATCTGTCATGCAATTAGTGTGAGAAGGAAAATTAAATAAATAAAAAGCAGTACGGTGCCATGTAACTAAAGGCATTATCAAACACAAGCCAGAAAGAAATAAAGTTAGATGCAAAGGCTTTTTATTGCCCCATTTCTGACTGCTAGCACCCCAAAACTTAAGGAAAAAGGTCCCATGATGTGGAAAGATTGTATTATGTACTACAGAGGGCCCCACCAAACTATTATTATCGAAGGACGAAGACTGCCTACTCATGCAGGGTGCAGTCTCAGACAAGGAAAGAGAGGGACAGTACTTAAGGGGACTGGTGCATCACTGTGCAGTGATTGACACTGTTAATCTCCAAGGAGTAAGATCTCACTTCTGCTGAAAATACTAACTTGATTTCATAATCAAAACCATACAATGGACAGAAAAATGAGATTAAAAAGATCTAAACCTGTAGATCCATAAACAAGGAACAGGTAGGTCATCTAGGACAAATTGGGAATCTCTTGTAGGAATTTAAAGGGTCAGGCTTCCTTTAATTTTCTGAATACACTGAATTCACACAATCTCATTTGTAATGTGACAACCTACTTACCAGTTTAAAAGATGATGGAAAAAATCTGGCTTCATTTTATCAAAATTTGTAATTCAAAAGCGTACAGGCTTTACAAAAGTATCCTACAGCGCGTGAACTACACATCTGCAACTTGTTACATATGTTAATTATGGCCATAAGTTTCTCCACCAGAAGCATGAATGAAGCCTTGACGTGATGCTTCATTGAGTTCTTTCAACTGAAAACAAGTACAACCATATCCCTTAACAGTTCTCTCCATATTCTGCTTCTGCCCCCTAAAATCTACTGCAACACATATTCCTTGCTCCTAGTGGCCCTTTTTATTCAGTTCCTGCAACTATTCATTACTGTAAGCTTTCTTTCCTGTATACTTACCCGTGACCTGTTCCTACCCAACTTAGGTATTTCAGTTCTGTTGATACAGAAGCACAAAAGGCAAAGAAAAAACTGGGGTAATGAACCCCGTGTAAGGAACACAAAGACCACTGTACTGTCTAAAGTAACTAGAGAAGAAAAAGAAAATACTCTTTTTCTCGCTTACTTTCCCCTCAGTGCTAAATACATTTAAAGTACTATAGTTTTTGTACTGTACAGATTTTCTAGCATACTGTGCAGATTTTGATGGCAAGAATACAAAGAAGGTAGATGAAGAGTGCTGCTGAATACAGACAATTCAAAAAAAGTACCAGAAGGCAGAGCAGGGAGCTAAGAGGATGCTGGTAAGACTTCCTGTTGTCAGTCATACAATCACAGCCATAGAATATGCTGAGTTGGAAGGGACCCATCAGGATCATTGCATTCAACTCCTGGCTCTCAAGACACATGTGCCTCAGAGTACTGCCCAAACACATCTTTGACTCTGTCAGACCAGTGCTGTGACCACTTCCCTGGGGAGCCTGTTCCAATGCTCAATCACCTTCTGGGTGAAAAACTTTTTTCTGGCCTCTAACCTAAATCTCCTCTGACTCAGCTTCATGTGTTTCCTCGAGTCTTGCCACTGGCCACGAATCATACAATGCAGTCCTCCAAAGTCTGGAAGCTTTGTGTTTTCAGTTTGTTTGCTCCTTCAGAAAATAAACCATCAAGGTATGTAACAGGATTCACAGTCAAATTTTTTACCTACCTCATTACACTGCAGAGGCAGTCAATAACTAGCCTTACCTTCCTCCCTAAGAAACTCTTTCTTAATTGATGTATCATCTTCCTGAACTTAAATCTGACTGAACTCCTGCTACTCTTGCCAACTGCTGACCCTTGTTCCACTCACTTTTTTTTTTTAATATTTCTTACTTGCCTTTCTAAAGTTCAAAAACAAGATGTTGACTTTCAAACTAAACACTTAAAATTCAAGTCACAACTGCCAAAAATGTCAATATAAGGGGGAGAGAAATCGTTAACAGAGCAGATGAAAAAGAGGCATTCTTAAAGCAATCTGAGTAACTGAAACAGCTTCAGAAAAAAAAAGCAACGTGAAGTGAATGCATTTCTTAAGATTCCTGCGTGATCCCTGGTCCTGAACAGCAGCACCACCTTGCAGTCCAATCAAGTTTTTCTACCTATAGTTTATTTTGTAGCTTGCTCTGAAGTAACTCTACCCTGGCAATATTTCTCATATGGACGTATACTCTTCAGTAAGTTCCATGATGCCAACGTGTCACTAAAATTGAGTCCTCTTGGTTTTGAAACTGTTCTGTGTTCAGATGTTTACAGACACCCATAAAATAAAATAAAAGGAGCCAATCTGAAGCTCAGACTCATTTTCCCAAAACACATAGGCTAAGATATTTGTTAGGATGCAAAAAAAAACTCTGAAAAGAAAATAAGCTTTGATGACTTGATCATTAAAGTTATTGAATTCTGAACTTAACATTTTCCTGTATGGAATGCATATTGAAGTCCACTGTTTTACAGCTTACTCATTGAAAAAAAACCAGTCAATTTATTTGGATTTGGGGTTTTGTTTGTTTGTTTGTTTTTTTTGTTTGTTTTTCATGGAAAGAGACTGCAGCTAGAACACACATTGGAGGAATATTTCCAATTTTAATTTTGGAGTTGTTGACAAATATGTACTTTGTAACCAAATGCAACACAGCAGCCATACAGACTATGAATTTAAGCATTTTCAGTTTTAAGGAAAGATGAACACTATTCAGTTTGATTATCTGAAGATAAGGAAGAGTTAAACTCCACTTTTGATTCCAGCTGTGCCAAGCAATTAGTTAAACATAGCAAGCAATCAAACAATCACTTCCTTACTGCCACAAAATCACAGTTTTTATGTACCAACGCAAAAAGTTGTCAAGAAAGTTAGGATTTTTATAAATGCAGGTATGTTGACTAATTCCTGTCAACACATTCTCACCTTAAAAGCGTATATACCAGAGCAGCAATGAAAGTGAAACTGAGCACAACTGCCACCAGTACCTGGTCACTTACTCCTTCTATAACTGAATCATTATCTAGCTTCAAACTCTGAACTTCTGCTTGGTGACTGGCCATCACAGCTCTAAAATGTAAAAAGAAATATATACATACACATATATTAAAACATATGTGCAGAGACATTTTAAACATAGTTACAAACAATATGTATACCCATCTATTCACATACACAACAAATTCCTGAAGAAATAGAACAGTCATTGCTGGGAGAAAAAAGTGGTAAAAAAGGAAGGAATATATCCATTTTTACCAAACACTGAGCTTGCTGTAGCGGTCTTTTGCAGTAGGAAACAAATATGAAATAACTTTGTTACGATTTAAAGATTAAAAGAAAAAAAATTAGTCAGATAGTTTACCTGGAAATCTTCATAAGATAAATTGCATAGGAATAGGTCATTACTGAACTGGCCATATTCTAAGGAGTGTTTATTGAAAAAAAATTTAGTGACTCCGCATTATCAAGAATTTTAGCTATTACACACCATGTAATTCCTGCCAGGCTAAGCCAACACAGAAACTTAACTTTCACCACTTATATGAATAAAGAAACAAGGACATTTTGGTTTTAATGTTAAATGCTCTTTAAATGCTCTTTAAACTTCATTTGTGTTTTCTGTGCATTACCAACTTTTAGCTGGAAACATGGGGAAAACTTGAAAGAAGAATATTATTATCAGGCTTCCCTAGTTAGACTCACCTGTTTTATATTTGTTTCACATTTTTAGCTATCAGAATTACTAAGGCTAACATTTATTAACCTACAGCACTAACCTACAGTTGGAGACATGCAAAATAAAATAGTTTCCAACACATTGTTGAATCATTCCTGTTGCAATCAGGAAGTGAAATGAACTATGGCTGTGAATATTACGAAATCAGAAGGGTGAAGCTAACTCTGTCAAATGACATGAAAAGTCATACTGAAGCGTGTCCATACACAATTGAAGTATTTTTCATATGAAGCTGACATAAAATCCCAGTATTGGTTTCCGAAGGCAGGTAAGACTGGTATCATTTTCTCTTTTTCCTAGTCCAGCTTACAAGCTTTCATCAGTGTTTCTCTGACACACTTCACAGCCTATGTGCCATTTTTAATGTAAACCTCTCTGTCTAGCAAACATCACCAAACAGCCTCTGGCCCTGAATTAATTGCAAAACCGAAATGGAGTACAAGTCATAAGGATTTTAGTGGATACCTGTAATGACTACCCTGGCAAGATTTCAGCATGTCAGTCTATTGCTAATAAGAAATCATCATCTTTTCCCTAAGACAGCTACTCTCACCCTCCAGATTTTTTCTAGTATAAGCGGTGGAGCTTTTTTCAAGCTTCCTTACATTTGTGGGAACTGCCTCCTGTAGCAGCAACACAAGAGAAGCTGATACATTCTAAGAGTATTATTAAAAAGTGTAAGTGGTATAATTAAGTACCATGAGAGCAGAGCAAACTCGTGGAGAACAAGGGGAGATTTCATTAATTCTTGTCGTATCTTTGGGCTTTCACTGTGAAAACCAAAATGGAATAGTGAAGAATATATAAAGTGAAACAATAAGTTATCCTAAGTTTGCCAATTTGAACTGAGACTATTATTTCTGTAACTATAGTCAATTTTTTGCTAATTACAGCTTTCAACAAGCAACTGTGTCATAGTATTTGGAAAGAGTAACTTCTTTCAAAGGTGGAACACCACTGACTCATAAACAGGCATGTTTAAAGTAGGTCAATTTTTACACATGTTTCATATATACTAATGAATAAAAGACCAGATCTTTGTGGAAAGGTCTTACATAGGAACATGGGCCTACACAAGGAGTTACAGCATTTCTCTACATAGCTAGTTACACAATTACATTCCTATAGTTAAAGCTATGAGGTTAAGATGCTGTGGAATTTTTCTGAGCAGCAGTTCTCTAGTTCTGAGGATCTGGACTGGTAGGTGTGCTGTGATGCCTCCCTAGCTCAACATTACCCGCCTGTATAGTTAATTTCTTTGCATATCCAGTCTTGAAGAAGCTTCTCTTTCTTACACTGCATCATTCTGAGACAGCCATTTTCCACAACTGTGCATGCTGGTATCTTCAATTCCTATGTTTTTCCCCCTTAAGTATCAGTCCACTAATTTTTACTCTGTCCCACTGTTTTCTCTGCGTTGACTGCTCAGAACAAAACCAGAAGTAAATGCCAGGGAACTGGTATGTGATAATTCCTCCACTGTTCCACATCAGTTCTGTTAGAATACACCAACATGCCAATAACAACTACATCTCATTTAGTATTACACAGCGTTTTGGCTCGGTTTCTGCTTGTTTTTTTTTTTTTTTCCCCAGAAATACCTATTGTGTCAGAGACATGGAGATGATTTAACTGTACCTTTGGAAGGCAAGTTTCTTACACTAACACCTGAACTTCCTTTGTCAATGCTTGCTTGATGCACTTTGAAAACAACACATGAATTATCAAGATCACACCAATTTAAATCAGTTCCCCTGAACAGCCTTCAAGACATCCACCCCAACTCTTCTCTCTATGTTCCTTACAACAACACTCTAAATTCTTATCTGCCTACCATTAATAGCACTTACTGCATTCATTACTTGCCTTCATTTCTGCTCACCCACTTTTCTTGAAATACCAAACTAAGGTGCCAAAGTTAGCATCAGAACATGAAAACGAAATACAGAGATCCCCACCTTCTCTACCTTTTTGCACATAATGCCAGTTATGTGTATCTACTTCAGCCCTTCATTTTGTAACATACATGACTTCCCCAATAACTTTTTTGACACAAGCATAGTGCCCAAGAGGAATTGTTGCACAGTCTTTCTCTCTGCATAAAACACCCTGAGACACTTTGTTTTCACTTACGTATCAATACTGCAAAGATTATATAGAGCAGGAGTGGAATCTCTGCCTCAGTCTCACGCCCAGCTGCCTCTATCACTGAATTCTAGACAACACAAACTATCAATGCTTAATGCTCATGTTGTTCATATTTTAATTACTTGCTGCTTCTGGACAGACAACAAGTGCCGTGTACATTTTTCTCATTACTTCCAGCACTTTTTCTGAATAAGATCATTGCACAGAAGAGCTGACAAGACTTGTGTAGACTAGGTACTACAAAACAGAAGGGTATCACTTCAAAAGAACGAATACATACTTTCTCTGAATTCAAGCCTCAGTAGAGACAGTAACAATCTCCTCCTCCTCCTCCTCTTATCTCTGAGATAGCATGTTAAAAAAAGTAATGTCTACAAGGAGAATGTTAAAATGCATTAATAGAAAAAAATGTCTGACTGAAGGAGGAAGGAATTTTCTGATTTCAAGGCTGTCTTGAATGTTTTCAAACAAAATACCTAGAACTGGAAGCTTGCAGTTCATATTTCTTCAAGTGCAACCACAACAGCCAAAGAGTCATCTGCAGTGTTTCGAATGTATGATAGGCTAGATAACAGCATTAAAATAGCTTCTAAGAGATCTCGCCTCACAGTGCATGTGTTTAGCAAGTGTTGCTCTTTCAGCTGGTACAACTAAGAACCAAGCTACAGGAGACTTAACTCTTAAATAATATAATGAAGACTCAGTCTTCAGAGACAACCAGCCTTGATAAAGACCAAGTGTGTCAGAGTCTTCAGAGAAGACTTCCAGAACCAGACTTTATCACATATATCTAATCACTCCTAAAATGGTCACTGTTAATAATTTGAAGTAATTTAAGAGCAAGTTAGTGTGGGTCATACTAAATTCCATCCACTGATCCATTACATTTGTCTGATTATGAAAAAAATAAATGACAATATTTCATCAACCTTTTCCTCATATAATCATTTTCAGATCTGGGTTCTATACCACAGGCTTTTCAGACATTAAATTATTTTAAAGTTTTTCTTTCTTTTCTGTAGATTTATGTTACTTTGTTTCATTTTATAATTGCAAAGAAGGTTTGAATTGTTTTTTATTGCTCTGTTTCTATTCTTTAATACAATAAATTAATTCCTGTCTACACTAGCTCTGAGAAAGGCACCAAACGTATAAAATTACTTCAGGTGAAAAAAAAGCAGTATTTGAAAATAGATTAAATTCTGATAAATGATTTCTGGTTATACTTAAGACTTTTTGTTTTTTCAGCCATTTCACAAGGATAGCTATCTTAAATGCAAGCATAACTCCACCCTGTGTTCCAATGAGGGGATGAAAACCAAGCCACATCTAACAATACTCACATAAAAACTGGAATTTATACAATTAACTTCAGAATGTTAAAAATATCAATTGCAAAGTTTAAAAAACTGACAAAAATGCTGGGCCTTTTTCCTACATTAAAAACAACAACAAAGCCCAAATCTTAAATTCCAGCTTTATTTCATCTTATCTTCAGACTACTGGCACTTGCTTCAAGTAAAACAATACAGAAAAGGGGAAAAAGACAAGGAGTTACTCCTCCATTCCATTTGGGCTAGCTAAGTTACAGCTTGACATTGCATCCCAGTAGACAAGGATCAGGTTTATCTCCATGAGGATTCTTGATAGCTAGAGTGTAAACAACCTCAGACTAAACTGACCACAAAAGGTTTGGCAATAGAAAGGAATGCAATTTACTGTCTGTAAAATCACACAGTTTTATTTGTAAATCTGTCAGTGATTAACCATCTGAACAGACAATCACCTTGTTTATTATCAGTTTTTCTCAGAGTGATCACTGACAGAAAGTAACACTAATTTTTTTACATTTCAAATAAAAATCTACAGATCTCTTAAAAGTTACATTTTTCCCTCTGTGGAAATTTGTATGAACAACGCATGCAGATTTAAGCAAAAAAAGGAGAACTATAATGAGCAATACTGCAAGTACAATGACTTTTACTCTTGGAAATTCATACAGATCACATTGAAATGTGAGGGAATGAAGATATACAGTAATGTGGATGTACTATCTCTTAATTTTTCAGATCTGAAAAGTACTATTAAGACTTTCAGTGTTTAACATAAAGCACAGCTACAGCAATACCCTATGCTATGACTCATAAAGACATGAAAAACAATCCAGTCTTTACCATGATATGTTAAACAGCTGTCAGCTATCCAAAGTCAGAATTTTCTCCATAGTTTTCTGAAGTATTTGAACTTTTCTGAGTTTATCAGGGAAGTACCATACGATAATATACTCTCAAAACCACAGGGATTTTTAGGACCCACTACCAAAGGAATGTGTAAGTATAGTGAAAAAGAAATAAGAGGCTCTCTTGATGTCTGAGAAATAAACAATGAAGTAACACACAAGCAATACTGCTGTGAGATACAAGTTATTAACCTTACTGTATTGACTTTGTAAGCATGGTACAATTTGCTTAGCATCTGAAAGATAATTTGGATAACAATGTGTCATTTATGGGATGGGCTGGGAGTGAACTGAAAGAGAAAAACAGAGTTTTAGGTTTTCATTTATTTCAGTTTCATTTTGAGTGCCTTCCTCTTGATGCAGTACTGGCAGCCATCAACAGTTCTTGAAAAAATTATAAAGTTAAGACAGTGATGGTGGGCCAGCGTGCAAGACAGAACTTGCAATTTCTTTTGCCAGTTGCCTTTTATTAGCAAAAGCATTACCCCTGCCCTTTAAAAAAGCTGGATAAGCTAATTCATCTCCTACTAGTCAAATACCACAGGTCATACTTTCTTAAGAACAAGAAGGCTTTAACCCCTCAACATTTTCTTCCACGGTAAGAGAAACAAACAAAAAAAATTGGTTTCATTTGTATTAAGAAGCTTCTAATAAGACTGGCCTGTTTTAGATAACATAAACCAACTTTTAAGAATAGAAGCATACTAAAACAGAGTATATTTATTCTGTAATCCACCCCCTGAACACATATTAGCTTATATTGAAATATTGAGGGCATAAATTTAGCATATTTCATTTAAGAGAAAAACAGACGAAAATTCCCAAAATAAAGATAAATTCTTACATGTAGGGCAAAAATTGAGACCTGTCTCATCAGAAGCTATCTAATTACTTCCTGCTTCAGGGTAGTAGCAGGTCATGGCCCCTCTCTGTGATTGACAATGGGACTTTGTGAATGGATTTGACTCAGCAAACTGAATCCTACAGTTATTTATGCACTCTTTCTTTAGGAGTTCAAAGATATGCCCGGACTGCATTCAGAAACAGTTAACAACAGCAGGCATGAACTACACATGATGAACAGTCAAAGTGTTGAATATGCTATGAGTTTGATAGCCCAAATCCTAAATCAGCTAGATCCTGAGATGATACGTTTTATCCAGGTTCCTTAGTGTACTGAAGCCGGACTTTGAAAAAGTGGTGTAGGCAAATATAACATTATAAAACAGAAATAATGGAAATGATTGATGGTGTACTTAGAAAAAGTGTTCCTGAGGAAACAGGATTTATTAGCTTTTCATTTTTGTGAACATAGTCTTACTTGAATAAGCAACACACAACAATCTCTAGTACTAAATATCTCCCTAGATTTTAAAAATCAGCAGGAGAAAATCCAAAGGGCACATTTACTAATGGAAACTAAAAAACAAAACCAAAAACAAAACCAAAAAAACCCCTAATATAGCAACATACAAATTGATAAGACATATTCGGTGAGAACATTGTTAAAACTGACTTGGGATTACCCTACTAGAATTTCCTGTAGTCTGTTAATGTATCATTATTAAGAGTTTGCATCAACTTTGGGTTTACAAATCAGTTCAGCTAAACTCAGCCGTATAGCCAAACTCAGCTATACAATATTCAGTTATATGCTCACCATGAGCCACCTTTGCTTTCAGGACTGTGCTGACTACATTTATGTGTATGCATGCTCTTCGCAGAAGATAATGGAAAAGGCCTGAAGAGTCTTTCCAAAAGAGAGGAGAGGGCAATCTCAGCAGGCAAATAATGATTTTGTTGAGTATACCTCATGAACCAACCAACTGAGGCACTTACCTGATACAGCAGGTTTCTGCAAGGTCTGAGGTCAGCAGTCTCTGGGGCACATTTTTTCCTAAAGAGAAAAAAAAAAGAAGAAAAAAGAAAGTAGATATTCTACTTTTTCTGATGGAATCACGCTTTGCAAGTTAAAAGCAATGCAGATGCAAACTCCAGATGCAAGACCACGAGGGAAAATAATCCAAGATTAATATACCACTCTACTGGGAAAACAAAATGTCTCAAATAATTTTTTCTCCTGAGCCCAAAGCCATGTGGATGGCTTGAAGCAAAACAACAAATTCAATGGCATGTTTACCATCACTATTTTGAATATCTGAGTGATGTATGACCTGTGTAAAACAATTCCCAACCAAGTCTTCCACCACTTCGTAAGGCTAAAACATACTGAAAGCTATAGAGTTCTCAACAAACCAGAGGGTGGAACTGAATTCACATGCAGATAGGAGCATAAGAAAAAGCCTGCTAGTGCCTTCAGCTTGGATACCTGACTTTCCTGGTCAGACAGGAAGAAAAAGAAACTACTGCCAGTTCATTATAATAATGTTTACTGGAATATGGTAATACTTTGGCTAAGCATGAGGAGGCTTCAGATCTCTTTTAGGAAAAGTGCCCAAGAATTCCTTACTGGAGAAAGCACTACTTCCATATACAACCTCATATCTAAAATAGACAGCAGGGCAAAAAAACATTACTGTATTTGTTTGCATCAACAAAATACAAGCTACACCTCGCGGCAACAAGCAAAGCAAAGTGGGAAATGAGACACAGAGGAAGGTATGGCAGAAAACCTTAAATAATGCACTATACCTGTGAAAGCACTGTTTGTCAAAAGTACCACATGCATTGCTTAAAGCACACATTAAAACTTGGAATTGAAAGTTGGCAGTTGTGCAGTTTCCTAAGACTTTTAAACTCATTCCCAAACTGAAAGTTACCTTTAAATGAAGACAGATCTGATTTATAACTTATACAGCAGGTTATACAAAGAGATCAGTGAGAAAGTACTTTCCTGGGAAAACTTGAAAATTTTTATAGCTTCTACAAGTTCAAAAGAAGCTGACATAAAGGGAGCACTCAGATTTTGTCATGCAACTAACTTATTAAATGGAAGAACTCTGAGAAAATGGGGAAAAAAGTGACAGTTTCCGCATCTGCAATCCTTCCTGTTTATTCAACCCTCCACTGCTATCAGTGCCCTGTGCCTGCTGCTCCATGTTGTTGCATGTCAAGCCCGTTGTTAACTGATAGGGAACTGCAGAACTTATCATGATGTCACACACTCTCAATGCAAACTTCAAACAGGCCAAAATCCAACACACTACTGAGAAAGAGATACTTAAACTCCTCAGGCGACCCCTTTGCAGCATGATGGAGAGTTCCTCTGGCTGGGACACAGTGAGGATATGGGGGTACTCTGACCACAGACAGACTCCTTGTCTTTGAGATAAAAAATTAATTGAATCACCTGAAGAATCACACAGAACCAATTAGGCTGGAAAACACCACTGAGATCATCAAGACCAGTCTAAGACTGAACACCGCCCTGTCAACCACACCATGACACCAAGTGTCATGTCCAGTCTTTCCTTAAATGTCCCTTGGGACGGTGACTCCACCACCTCCCTGGGCAGCTCATTCCAATGTCTAATCACCCTTCTTCCTAGCCACCACTTGCAGCTCGTGCTAAGCAAGTAACTTATAGAATCACAGAATATTGAGAGATTGGAAAGGACCTTAAAGATCATCCAGTCCCAACATCCTTGTGCCATGGACAGGGACACCTCCCAGTAGACCAGGTTGTTCAAGGCTTATCCAAACTGGCTTTGAATAGTGCCAGGGTTGGGGCATTCACAACCTGCTTGGACAACTTGCTCCAGGATTGCAACCCCCTTGACAGTAAAAAATTCCTTCCTGCTATCTAGCCTAATTTTCCCTTTAAGTTTGAACTTATTACTCCTTGTCACTACAGTTCCTAACGAAGAGTCTCTCTCTGGCTTCCCTGCAGGCCCTCTTCAGATAGTGGTAGGTTGCCTGTTCAGTAAATTTACTACAGCAGAGCTTTGTTGAAAAGAAGCTAGCGTCATTGTCTTCTCTCAAAACAGAGGAAAACGTCGTCAAAGCTGCTCAATACACAAGCCAAGCCACACTAGATACTCACACCGTCATATGTCTGTGGGTGCAGGGTCATTTCCTACTCCAGAAGGAAGAAAACCTTATAGGGGCTGCTCCTTTCACTAAGAGGAGAACGTCTGTGGGTAAAAGGTCATTTTCTACTCCAAAAAGAGAGAAAACCCTTGAAGGGGCCGCTCCATCCAGAAGCCAAGCCACACTACACACCAACATTGATAACGCCTGTGGTGCACTATCCTCACAAGCCCACGATCCCAGCCCTGCTGGACACTATCCCAACCAGCTCCTCCGCGCCGAGACACACACACACACACAGAGCCGGGGGAAGAGCTGGCAGACCCCTCCTCCCCGCATCCCTCGGGGGCCCCGCGGCGTACGAGGTGCCTTGGCGGGCCTGCAAAGGAGGGGTCCGCGTCTCCCTCACCCTTCCCAGCCCCCCTGGACGGCTGTGAGGGACGGACAGCCCGGCCCGGTCCGGCCCAGCCCGTCCCCCCGCGGTACCTCAGCCGCCGCTCACCGCCGGCCCCGCGGCCCCGCCCCGTC
>VZTD01000543.1:889582-981031 GCA_013397725.1 Rhagologus leucostigma
CGCCCCGCCGCGCCTCCGCCCCGGCGATAGAGGCCCCGCGGCCCGCACCGCGCTGGGGCCGGGGTCGGCTGAGCCCGAGCGGCCCGGCCCTGCCTTGTTTATGTCTTATCTTGGCGCTCCGGGGGTGGCCGGGCAGGGCCGTGCTCCGCCTCAGTGCTGTCCCTGCAGCGGGGGAACAAAGGACCGGGGGGCCGGCGCGGGAGCGCCCTCAGGTGCGCCCGGGCTGGGCGGGCGTGCTGCAGGCCGTGGCTCTGATCCTTGTCCTGCTATGCCGTCGGGATGTCAGTGTCCCGTTGTTCGCCCCCGCCCGCCGCTCTCTGACCAGCAAGGCCGCCTTTCTGACCAGAAACTTGCATTTCCGCCTGTTTGTTTTTGTCTGTTTTTAAGCAGTGCTTGAGTCTCGAGAGACAGAATTCACCGATGAGGTTGAGGATTTTACAGTATCAGCCTAAGAGCTGATATTTTTATCCCTGAAGGTATTGAAAGCAAGGTTAGATGGGGCTCTGAGCAGCCTGGTCTAGCTGAAGGTGTCCCTGCTCATGGCAGGGGGCTTGGAACCAGATGATCTTCAAGGTTCTTTTCCAGCCCAAATCATTCTATGATGCTATGCTCTTATGATAACAACTAATTTATACCACTTTAATGTTTGCAGTTTGTTCCAAAAATGTCTTTAGGTTATGCTGTCACTCGAAGAGCAGCCAAAATGTAGTGGACGTTACACCTGAATTGCAGCTACTCTGTAGTCTGAGCAATGACTTGTAACACAGACATGGAACTTGCGTTTCTGTAGTAGCTAAGTTATTGGTCAGTTGTTTCAAACCACTGGATTTTGGTTTGGGGCTGGTTTGGTTTTTTCCTCCCCTCTGTATGCAAAATTGCCAAGTAAATACCTAGAATATGAAATTCTGCAATACAGCTGATTGTTGAATAGAGACAGAAATTTTCAGACATTTTTTCTGTGAAAGGCCGGAGCTGACTGAAGCTTTGATGGTGATGAGTAGGTTCCTGGGGAATAACAGGTTAGATTTCTCAGTGAAAGTCGAAAAGGATAAGGAAGGGAAATGAATTTATTGTTAGAGGTGAGCAATTGGCCTGGAAGGTATAGAAGGCAACGATATTGGGGAAGAGGTTTTTGGGGAAGTGCTTCATGTGGGTCTGAAATAAGTCGCCCAGTTTCTCTTTCCTTCACCTTCCTGCCAACTCTTCCATCTTTGTTATGGTTGGCCACTTGTCTTGCTTTTGGCTTTCCGTGCTTTCTCCTTTAGGTATGGAGAATGAAAAGTCCCAGTATGAGGAAGTCAATGTGTCTTAATACTGGCAAAGAAAAGCTGAATGAGAGGCTCAATCTTTATAATCTACAGTCCTGAAGCTGTACCTATCCAGTGGAGCCTGATCCTGTCTGTAATAATGGACCACACAGGTCCCTTTACACTTCTCACCTTTCCATCCCCTCAAATATTGAGCTAAGGAGAGACTGAGCTGCATCTTTTTTGTTTAGCAGAAATAGTAAATCCTCTTAAACAGCATTCGAATGGGTCAACTTGATTCTGAGATGAATGTATAAAGTTATGGGTTATTTTTACGGCTTCATCATTTATGTGTGAATGTGGCTTTGAAACAGACTCAGTATGAAAAATAAAGAAAGATGACTTCAGTTTATTCCAGGATACATGAAACTTGCAGAAGAGGCAATGAAGTGTTTTGTTCCTCAGTGAAACTTACTCTCTATAAAGAAGATGCTTTTTTTGCTTGGCTTTCCTTCAGGTCCCATAATGATTCTTGGGAAACCGTTCATTTAGATAGGAGGGTAGAGCTGTCTTAATAACAGTTTATGTGCATCTGGGAAGGCCAGTCATTTCCCATTATACCAGAGGAGCTGGCTGCTCATTAGAACTGGTTTAACCTCCCAGGTTGCTTGCTTAACATTCATACAGAAGTAAACTGGTTTGTCTGTGTTTTGGATAGATAAGGCTTTCTGCAAGTCTGAGAACCTGTTTGGCGTAAACTGAATGTTTGCTCAGATGGATATAGGGTGAGAAGAAAGTGCTCCTCCCTCTGACAGCTCATGATTTTAATGAAGGAGAGTATTGCTTATGCTTTTTACCTTGCATGCCTGTGATTTCTGTTCTGCTGTGTTGAAGCTGGAGAAAGCTGCTTACCTCTGAATATGTTTTGGTTTATTTTTTAATATTTTGCTAATACCCATTTTTGTTGTTAGGCTTTAGCTTGGGGCGTAATTTTTGTTTATTTTTCCCGCCTCTTGACAATGTCATCAAATGGGTTCCTAAATAATTTTTGTTCAGGATTTTAAACAGCTGGTTGAGCTTTGACTTCCTACCGCTTTAGCAGGTGACCATGATATTATTTTGAGACAGTCACAGTAGTGGCAACTTGAGCAAAACTGAACGAAGGACTGGAGGCCAAGTACCGGCTTCTCAGAATTGATATTTGCACTTCAGCAGTGTTTGCAACCCACTGTAATCATAGAACTAATCCTCTACCAAAAATCTCCCACAAGGTCTTTTGAGACTATCCAATGCACTATGGAATTGTTATCCAACATGTGCTTCAGCCAAGGCAGTTTAGAAAAATAGGGCTGTGAGATATACCTGCAGTGATACTAAAGTTGTTTCAGTGTATCTAACAAGAGATTGACAACATCTTTTTCTGTTTAAAAGTTAAGACTGGTTCACATATGGATACGTGGGTTTTTGGTGTTTAGTTTGGGTTGTTTTTTGTCTGTGTGTGTAGTGTCAGGAGTGCTCTCAGCTTAGATACATAGCTGAGGCATTTCATAAAACATGAAGAGCTGTCAAACGTGCCTGTGCCAGTTACACTTTAATATGTCTGAAATCATTGTGATGGCTATAGGCTTTTGCTGTGTAACCTGAGAAGTTTTCTTTTTTAGCACAGAACTAAGATATGATAGTGAAAAGATTGCTTGAACAGGAGGATTCCTCAAAGAGGTTGCTGCTAAGTGGTTGTAAGTAGTAAGTTGATGTGAAGATGTCATGAACTTTCTTTCATTCGTGATAAATATCTCTTATTTTAGTATGTGCTGCATCCACCAAGCTGCATCTTGCCTGCTTTCCTTCTTTTCCAACCCTCAAGGCCAAATAAAGTTTCTGTTAAAACTTTCGTGATAAGTGAGAACTTTTTAAACACTGCAAAGCTCCTGTTTCAGTATCCTCAATTTCACAAGCACTTTGGTCCTTTATGTGGTATGTGTCCTTTGACCTTTCTCCCTTTTTGGCTGAAAAATCTCAGTACAGTGTATCTCTGTCTTCTGTGTCGTGGCCTATCCCCAGCTGTAAGGATTTGTCTGTGGTAGTATGAAATATAGAGACCGTGTGACCAACTGCTGAAACAGATTTTGATTCCTCAAGAAGGCTGCTTGCAAATGCTTAGTAGGCACTCTTTTCAAAGAGAAATTGCTGGAATTTATTGGGGAGGCTGTTTTTCCCTACTGCTCAGTTATGTTTTTTTTAGATTATGCTGTTCTCAATCCTTTTGCATTTGTGTTTTTAAGTACTCTTCTGGTTTCTTGTAGCTGCCAAGACTGTAGGCAACTTGCTATGCCTGTTAAAGTTGTTTCTTCTTCCAATCCTTGGCCACTGACCACAAAGTTGTAGAGTTTCATTTTCTTCTGATAATATAATTGCATCAGCATGTCTTACCTCTTGAAAAAAACATCATATTTCAGGAGTGGTTGATTGTGCTGATGATGACGACAGTGAATCAAGAAAACTGTTCTGTTTGAGTACGCTATGTTGCTGTTCAGAGGGCAAAAAATCTTGAGCTTGTCAGCAGTCATGGAATATGGCTTGAGGAACCTGGCAGATCACAGCCCCTGTAACTAATGTGAAAGACCAGTAGGCTGATCAACTTTTTCTTATATTTATGACCTCTCACTAAGATAGTACAGAATTTGTTACTCCAGCTTTTAAAGGGATAGTTGTCTCTGACTGTGATCTTCTGAGTGTAACATTCACCATATTTGAAGGAGCTGGAGTGTTTAGCACCGTTATTAGGTAATAGGGATTTTTTTAATGTGTTGCTGAAAGGTCAAGCGGAAACAGGAACTTCTTTTCAGGATTATATTGAAGAGCAAGTGATAGAAGGCTGATAACATAGGAGTACTATAATTAAAGGTAATAGGGTACAGGTTGTATATGTTCCTTGCCATCCCCCCCATCTTTTAAGTCAACCTGAGAAAGGAAGACTGAACACAGAATTTGGAGGTGCAGACATTATTCATTGTGTGTGCACTTTGACACTTAGATTTTCATTCTTTGGGGCCTTGTCCCAAATTCTGGTGTTTTTTTTTCTATTTTCTCCTTCCTGAAGAGCTGTTCTATACAGTGTACATTTATAGCAGTTCTCTGAAGAAAAAAAACCCATTTAGATATATGGTTTAGTATGTGCTCAATTTCAGTTCCCAATTCTGCCCCCTCATTTTTTGTTGAGGGGTTGTGAGATGTTACGTGGAGAAGAAACAGGCTTTGCTGCTAGGAACTGTGAACCATAGAGAGTGTAAAGGAAACAACTTTTCTGTTAGGTTGTTAATCTCAAAGTGGGAGATGTGGAGAGAAACCTGTTTCTATCTTCTCTGAAATACTTAAACACAGATGTTTCAAAGAGATGGAGTCAAACTGAATTTTGCACAATTGTCTGTCTTAATTGTGACATTTTGGGGCTTGTAAACTTGAAGATAATATTCTGTCATTCTGTTCTTCCTGGACCATTAGAAATCTTTGCTGCGATGTGTTTGACTTTTGTTGAGCAATTGGCAGACATTCAAGTTGAGGCGTGGGCCTCTCCTCTGTCCCCTGCTACACAATTGCACTTGCTGCTCTCTGGTTTCTTGCCTGACTCTTTAGTGTGGTCGTTTCGAAAGGTCGGTTTGTTAAGTGCCTCCAACTTCAGAGCCTAAGTCTGGGGTTGTTTAATCAATTTAATTTGCAAGTCCTAGTGATTAACTAAAAAACCCCGTAAACAACAGTGATGTTATTTGCCACCTGGCAACCAACACTAGCACAAGGTTACGGCAGGAATGCATGGTTGGAAGTGAGGGAAAGAGAGTAGTAGTGTCCTTGTGGCTTTTGCTGCCAACAGCCTGTCAGGTCCTGCCACACAGGGAAGGGAGAGGGATTAACTCTTTCCCTTAACTACCGGTAATGGTTTCCTGCCCTGCAGAGTATACTTGTATTGTTTTTCTGCCTGCCTTTGCCATACGTGACTTAAGTCATTCCCGTGAGTTCCTTAGTACTGCTCATTCAGGGCGGAGAACAAAGAGACAGCATGAGAAGGAGGAGAAGGGTTTCGGTGAAGGGAAAAGCTCTCTAAGGTTAAGGGCGGGGGAGTCCAGCCCGCACTCCCCTCCTGCCTGTGGCAGGCAGAAGCTTCTGAATGAATACAAAGCTGGAGTTGTGTTTCAGTGGACTAGCTGGGGCCACAAAGGGATGGGAGATTTTCAAAGGGGGGACATAGGAAATGTTTTTGAAGTGGTGCAGGTGGTGGAGCAAGTATTGCACAAGAAGATGCATTGTAAATCTGATGATAATGTGCTTTAGCCCTGGAATTCCTAGGACTCTTTCATGGTATTCAGCTGCAAGCTTCTTTGCAAAAGTGTGTCATGCTGGAAGTGTAGTGCTTTGTGTCCTCTGTGGAACTCCCATTTGAAGCTAAGTCTCTCAAGGTAGCTGAGTTAGGATACTTAAGCAACAAATGCGTATTTAGCTCGACATGATTTATATTTTGGGCGCAATAGATCAGGGAAATGAGCATCTGTGATTTATTCATTGCAGTGTGGCAAATTATTAAATGAGTTACAGCCTTTCTATGTTTCAGGATTACGTAAGATAAATCTTTGAGTGAATTTGTTTGCCATGGCAGCAAGGTATCCATAGTTTCACTTCAGTGTAGGAATAAGTAGAAATAAGTGTGTAACTAACTGCAACAGAATTTATGTGTGTGGTTTTTTGTTTGTTTCTTATTTTATTTTTTGTGTGTCTTGTGTGTGTATGTGTGGTTTTATTAACTGTACTGCCCCTTTTGTGGCTAGGAAAAAAAAGGCCAGACAGCATGACTTGATCGCTCTGGCAAGGTTAATGATTTTATTTTATGGACAGTGTCAAAAGATGGCTGTCTGTTACATGGTGGCTCCTGCCGTTTTATTAAGGAATCATGGAATTTGGTCAGCCTCTGAAAAATCTTGTTCTGCACGGAATTCCCTGAAGTTCAGGAAATTGTTTGTTGAAATATAAATAAGGAAAAGGAGAAGACTTGAACTGCAAGATATGCCAACTTTAGTGGTGTGCTATACATCTGTATCGCCAGTTCTAGAATCTGTTAAGTCTGAAATTTCTTACCCTGGTGAAAACGTAGTGCCAGCTTTCTCTTAGTCCTGTCTTCTAGCTACTAAATCTTTCTTACTCATGTGATCCTGTGAAAGCCTGTGTTTCCACACTGATCAGAAAGTTTGTGCAGATGATATTTCAGTAGAACGTAGTGTTCTTGGATTCATCTTCTGTGCCTTCGGGGAAGGGAGCTCTTTCTTTCACCTGTCAATAGAGACAATATTTCTCATCTGAATTATAGCTGCAAAGGTTGGAGTTACAAGCTTTAAATAGTTGTTATTCTTCTGTATTTTGCAAGGGGAAAGCTATCATGTATTTTCACTTCTTGTTGTTTTGTTTTTACTTATTTTTGTTCTATTTGCTTTTTCTTTGGTTTGGTTTTGTTGTTTGGGTTTTTTTTTTTTGTTTAAGTAATATTAGAAATATGTATAAATTTGTAAAGTTTCTCTGGGTAGCCACTAGCCGAGAAGTTAATTGACTTTACTTGGTCCTGTGCCCTCACAGAGATGCTATGTCTTGCTGCCTGTTCTTTATTTTAGTATGGATCAATTTGGGCACATTTGCTTGGTGTTGTTCAGGTTTCTAGTAGCCTAGCCATCTTCATTCAGAATAAAAAGAATTTCACTCTCCTGTTCATTGAGCACTGTTCTGCTATTTGTATTGAATGCCTACTTTTACAGAAAAGTTTCATTATCCTCTGGTGAAACTTCATGTGTCCCAATTCTGTGGGCTGGATTATCATCTAGGCTTCTGTGAGTCAGAGCACTGAAGGTAGAAGATATCCTATTTCTGTGTTTAATATGACATAATTATAAGAGTGTTATTTTGTCACTTCTGGGTAGTAGAGGTGGAAATTTTTGCACTCTGATTAACAGAGGAAGCTGCTGGTTCCTGGAAATCCTACCATTTGTGTTTTGGGTTGGGTTTTTTTTTCCCATGAGAAGATATTTCTAATCTTAAAAGGCACTTTTGAAGCTTGCTAAAATTCACTGGTGCTTGGTGGAATGTGACTGTATGTATCCTATAAACGTGGGTGCATTGATTTAATGTTTGGCAATTTTGCATTTTATTAGTAGCTTGTATTTTGAAAAGAGGAAGCATTGACTGGTAGGTACTACTTTTAAATAAAGCATGATGAAATACATGAAGGCTTGGAAAGAAGTGTTGTTTTATGGTGTTGTTTTAGGCCTTCCTATTATGTATTATATTTTCATTTTATCTTCATTGCAAATGCTGTTTAGAATTCTTTTTCATCTGTTGGCTCATCTGGTTTTCAACTGAAAACAGGAATACATTAATTTTCACCACCAGAGTTGGTAGGTTAGCTTGTCTTCTCTTTAATGTTTCTGAAATGGTTAAACCAGAAACCATTCAGACTTGAGACTCTGTTCATTGTATCTTAATAATTTGTCATACTTGAACACTTCAGTTAGCAGCAATTTAGTGGCAATGCCAAGACAGTGCAGTAGTAGCTGGTTTATGCTGTTGTGGCTCTCTCATCTCCTAACTCCTTTAGAAAGTAAGCTTTAGTTAAGGTGTATCTTCTAATTTCTGCACTGTATTTCTACAAAGGAAATATTTAATATTTGAAAAAGTGTCATTTCGAATAAAATATTTTGATTGCGATATTTCATGGCTTTGGCCTGTTCAGATATTTGAGGTTAAACACAATGTATATAAACTGAGACGGAAATTAATAAAAAATGAATATTCAAGTCCTTCCCCAGAAGAATCCCCACCCTGACTAGTAATGTAAAAACCTTGTAATTTCATTGTTGGGCTAATTGAGTGCCTAACGTTACAGCTGGATTGCAAAGTAACTTTGGAGATTTTAGTAATGAAAATCTGACAACCTAAAAATCAGTGGAAACATTCACAAATTCAAATCTTGGAATAAAACTGCTGCTGGTTAGAGAATCTGTTTCCTCATTGTTTGTTTCATGCAGTGTGCTGTTGTCTTGGAAAGCATGAAAAAACAGCTTATGCTATGAGTACGCAGGCAGAAGATAGCAGTGCTACCAACTGTGAGGAGAAAAATGGGTGAAGAAAACTTAAGGTTATCCAAAAGCACGGGATCTGCTTTTAGGATGGGAATCTGCTTCTGATTTGAAAGATCTGTCTCAATACCAGAATTTTACATCTGAGGAAGAATAACCGTGTGTATCATGTAATTATCTCACCATTGACAAAAGAATTGATATTCTGGCTTCCTCCAGGCATTGAAGCTGAGTAAACATTGTTTTAGTGAGATTCTTACAGTTCGTGTAGGTAATACAGGATTAATGTGCGAGGACAGAAGTATCCAGCCCACCTTAATCTTCTCTGCCAGTGTGCTCTTTGCATCCAACTTAGTGAGGCTGGTTCCTTTCTTGTCTCCTTTCACAGCCACTTCTCCTTGTCTTGTCTATGTGATTTATTTCTTCTGTAATGGCACGGTATTGTTCGAGGCTCTACCTGGCAGCTAGCTGTAAGCTTGCAGTCAATTCCAAAAATAGAGGAAAATAGTGGATAAATAATTCTGAAGTGGTGGTGTCGTGGTTTAACCCTTGCTGGGAATTAAGGATCACACAACTGCTCACTCATTCCCCCGATTCCCCTGCCACCAGTGGGAAGAAGAAAGGGAAAGAAAAGGTAAATGTTTCTTTCCGGTTGACATAAGAAAAATTTAATAATTGAAACAAAATAACAATAATAGTAATAATAGGCTAGAGATAACATAAATATAAAGTAGTACTAAAAATTAACATAATACAGTACTAAATATGCTAATAACAACAGTACTAATAATTGTAATGATAAGGAGAGGGAAAGAGACTGGTAAAACCTGACAGAAACAAGCAGGTTGGTCAGAATCTGTGGAGCGAGGCCCAGTTTGTCCCCCAGCAGTGACTGGGGGAGTGCTTTGCTCAGATAAGTTGGAAACTGGATGTTACTGTTTGTTGTGTTTGCGCTTAAGGTAACCAGTCACACAGTGTTTTATCTGCTGAGAACCACTAATAACAATTTCAGGTATTATTGCAAAAGAATATTAAAAGGTTTGTTACATAACTGCATGAGTAATAAAAACCAAGCTGTGTATATAATCACTGCGTGAGGAGCAAGTCTTTCATCATCCTTTAGTGTTGAGGAGGGAAAGGTCATTGAGAATTTTTTTGGTCTTTGAGATGGAATTGGTTTGCTTTGTTTTGTTTTTTACTTTTTTTTTTTTCACATCAAGTTTCATGGTATGCTGGATTCCTCATCACATTTTTATCCTGGTTTTCACCTACTGTCTTTGACAGCTGAGTGTGTGTCCAGTTCACTGACTTTTATATCAAAAGTGTTTTTCATGAAATACATTTTTGCATCCTATCCGTAGTAGCTAATAAATCCTCCCTAGGAACTGTAGCTTAAATTTTCTAAGGTATTGTCTTCCTGAAGCAATTGTTTAGTCCCCAGTGATAGCCTCCTTTGCATTGTAACAGTCCCTTGTTAATCCTTATTTTGAGGTTTGTATAAAAATTGACTGTTCATGTCCATGTGGATCAGAGATCTGGATTAATATTTAGTAAAATTAAAGCACCCTTTTCTTTCATTACGTGATAGCTGATGGAAGGTGGGAAGGCCTACTAGACATAGTGATTGAGCCAGGTGGCTGGGGTTTTTTACTTTACCCCTTTCTTTTCCTCAGACTCTTGTGTGTTAGGATAGTTTGTGTTGTAAGGGACCGTCAAAGGTGCAGTAGTCCAACCCCTGGCTTTGGGTAGGGACATCTTCAACTAGATCAGGTTGTGTAGAGCCTAGCCCAGCCTTACCAGGGATGCGGCATCTCCCACTTCTCTGGGCAACCCGTTCCAGTGTTTCACCACCCTCATCATAGAATAATTCTTCCCTATATCTAGTCTCTCTAGAATCCATGCTCTTTCAATTTAAAACTGTTACCGTTTTTCCAGTTGCTACAGGGCCTATTGAAAGGTATGTCCCCGTCTTCCCTTTAGCTACTGAAAGGCCACAGTGATGTCTCCTTGAAGCCTTCTCTTCTACAGGCTGAACAACCCCAACTCTCCCAGCCTTTCCTCATAGGAAGAAAGTCCTCTCATCATTTTTGTGGCCCTACCCAGGACCTGCTCAAGCAGGTCTGTGTCTTCCTTGTACTGAGGACCCTACAGCTGGACATAGTACTAAGAGTGGTGGGATCTCATGAGAGAGGAGTAGAGGGGGAAAATTGCCTCCCTTAACCTGCTGGCCGTACATGTTTCTGACTCATGTTCAGCCTCTCACCCACCAGCATCCCCACCTTCTTCTCAACAGGGCTGCTCTCGATCTGTTCATCCCCCAGCCTGTGTGATAGGGGGGTTGCGCCAACCCAGATGCAGCACTTGGCCTTGTTGAACTTCATGAGATTCATGTGTGCCCACAGACATGATGTACAGGCTCCATAAACTGGTTCAAGAAGTGGGGAAAAAATCCCAAGAATCCTAACAGCGAACAGGAATTAATTTTCAGTGTTGTGGAACTAAGGATGAGAACTGCGTTGCAAGCACTCAAGAAGTAGGAGCAGAGGAGCAGTTCCTGCAGGAAGTGAGAGAAGTCTTCCAGGAGGAGACACATCACAATGCACAGGAAGAGCACTGTTTTAACAGCTGTTGCTGAATAGCTGTTTAGAGGCACACACACACAGATTTGCTCCTTTGTCTGCATAGCTGGACTCTTGTGTATGCATTGCCACATTCTTACCATTTTCTCTCTTCTGGAAAATGAACTCTACTTTCCTAGAGGAGTTTAGCATATTGTAGAACTGAGAATGGTATAAGAATTTAACTTTGATTCAAATTTGAAAAGCTATTTTGTGTAAGGTTTTTTGAAGAAAATTTGTTGCTTTCATATCTCTGAAGGATAATTGCTGAAGGATATGAAAAGGATATAGTTCATTATTTTTTAAGATTTATAGAAATGTTTTGCAGCATAAATTTGACAGTTGAAATATAAAAGCAAAGACATTATTATAAAATTTAAATTGTGTGAAGATAAAAGTCACATTTAAGTCTTTCTTTGTGTTCTTTGATGTCTAACTATGAAAAACATTGTTTTCCTCAATGGCAGTCTTGCATGTGTGTCTATGGGAGGAGGAAATAGTTCAGATAGGTTACCTGAACCTTAATGGCACTTCTGACCTTTTTTCCTATATAAAGTGTTGGGGAAGTATGATGATAAAATGATATACAAAACAACACAGAATGTGCATCTTGTTTTTCTGTGTTTTGGGAATAGGTTTAGTCATCCTTCTTTAACAATCAGTATAGTGGTATCATCTACATACACTTTTATTTAGTCAAGGAGGTGTTTCATAGATCAAGTTACAAAATAAATCTAAAAAACCCTGATCAGTTTGCACTCTGAAGACCTTAATTATGTTGCTGTTGCTTATTTGAAAAGAACATTTAACATTGTCTATTTCTGAAAAACCATAATAGTAGTAGTTCTTAAGTGATTTTTTGATTTGGCTATTGTGTAGCAAAGTGATTTCAATTTTTGTTAGTTAAAGGTAGAATATGCAAAATTAGAAAAAGTTTTCATTGTCTGTGCTTGATAATTTTATCTTTTTAGCATCTTGACCTTCTTCAAGCATAAGCATCCATGGTATTATTGCAGCCCTTTTTTTTTTTTTAGCTGTAAAGTGTTATTTGTTTTTTAATATGTTGCTGAGTTGGGGACTCAGAATCGTCTCTGTATTCCTTCAACAGTGTTGCCACAATTCAGACTACTGGTAAATTCAATTTTCTGGCAAAATAGCAAATAAATGTTAGATCCTGTTACGTTGTGTTTTCATGTGTGGGTTTTTTTCCTCACTCACCCACTCCGATTTGCATCTAGTGTCCTGGCAATCTTTGATGGCTTCTTGATTTTCTGGAGAAGCAGCTGTGGTTTGGTTTTTTTTTTTTTTAAAGTAGCTCAGACCATGCTGTAAGAAAATCTGAATCAGAAGTGCAGAGGTCACTTCTGTCTGTTTTATATGCCACTCAGTAATTTATTCATGGGCTTTTGGAACATGGACATCACTGACTGGTTACAGTTGAACTTGATCAGGAAGCATGCTCTGAGAGCTCAATTTTTGACTCTTCATGGATATCATTGCTTTTTTTTCTTAATTGAGTGTTTGTTTTTTTTCTCCAGAATAGAAGAAAAAAAGGAAAATTCACCTAGATGCCTGTGCTCCAAATTAATGTTAAATGGCATTGCTAGAGTGCTTACATGGCCTATTGTACCTTACATGACCTAGAGTGCTTATACCTGTTCCAAAGGTATAAGGAGAATCTGGCTGTTGTGCACTTGACCTCTTGAGAGTCTTCTCCTCAGAGAAGGACCTTCAAAATTTCACACTGTTACATGAATTGTCTTTTACTGTAATACACACATATAAAGGGTATTTATTGGGAAATGAATGACCACTGTTAGTCTTTCAAATGCCACTGAAGCATGAATGGTTGTGCATTATGTTCAGAAAAAATGGTTAATGTATCTAACATTTATGTACTCTGAAGCTGCAAGTGCTCTTGTAGACTGTCTTATCCCTTGTGTATAAGGAGGATAGTAGCAGAGAGCACTAGGCAGGTACCCTCTAAATAATACCATCAAAGTTATTTTTGCAAACTCATCCACATAATTTTAAAATAATGTTACTTTAAAATAAATTATCAAATAACTTAGATCAGTTAAAAAGATTGTCCTGAAGTGGACTGATTCTTCTCACCAAGAGAGCAAGGGAAAACAGCTTTGCTGTGGACTGTAGTGCCTGACACTGTCTTAATATAGCAGACTGAAATACTCAGAATTCTAGTAGTGCATAGACCAATTATGGTTTAGCAGCATTGTGTTCTTCTCTTCCATCTGATAGTAGGGAATAATCAAGTTTGGAATATGTATGTCAATCTACATTTCATCTTCTCATTGTGGGGAGCTGATGAGTGTTCTGTGGCATCAGTGTTCCTTCTAAAAAGTGAATTTCTTACTTTTGTTGATTGAGACAGTGTACTTGAATATATGCACTGATTATATGGAAGTATATATGCACTGAATATATGAATATATGGAAGTACTTGAATGCACTGATTGCTTTCACTAAGTAGGAAATGCAGTGGAAAGTTTGCCTTTTGGAGAATGTAATATTGTTTATTGTAGCGAAGTTTATTGAGGAAACAAGGATACTAAGATCTGTTCATTGCTTTGATGGCTATTAAATATAAAGCTTTTAAAACCTAACATGTACACTAAATGTGTGGTGTTTATTCTGTTTGCTATTTGGTAGCATTTTTTTTCAAACTTTTGAAAATTCTTTAACATTGAAGAAAGAGAAGATAACTTTTTCCTTTCTCCCACAGATTCAGACGTTTAATGTTGAGGCACCATGCCAGACCGTGGAAGATTTAACGAGTGGGGTTGTGATGGCCCAGGTCCTTCAGAAAATGTGAGTAATTGTTTACTTAATGAATTAAATACAGAAGATTTTTATCTGTACATTTTTCTGTATTTGCGTGTGTTTTGGTTCAAACTTGGCTAGCATTCCGTAAGGATGTGGCTTAGATGGTACTTTAAACTGGAACATGACTAATGATTTTTTCTCTGTGGTTTACAGATAACTACCTTAAATGAAAAAAAAAGTTTTGTTTTAGGGAAGAGTTTGTTCAAGTGTGAACGTACTGGAAAATAAGCTGAATTAAAACTAAACTCAGATTCACACTTAAACTTGAAATCAGTGCAAGGTAAGGTAATTGGTCCTGATCATTGTTTGAAACTACAGTCAGTAGTGTTAGAATTAGTTTAATGTAATAAAACTTCTGTGATAAACTGGATGGAATTGTCAGTTTAGTTGTTTGCAGTTGGAAGTACTTTTCAATTTATTTCCACTACCCCTTGTCTGTTCACTAGACACCACTGAGATTATGTGAGGGTATAAAGAAGAAGCATTAGGTTATTTATACACAGGATTGGTAAGATCCTACTGAGCCTTCTCGAGGCTAAACAAACACAGAGCACCCAGTCTCACCTCATTTGACAGAAACTGCAGTCTGTTAATCATCTTAATTGCGCTTTTCTGAACTACCGTGTATGTCCAGCTGTCTCTCATACTGGGGAGTCCAGGATGCAGCAATTCAGATATGGTTTTAACAGATCTGAGCAGTACCTCCTTTGGCCTCCTGGCAACGATCTTCCCAACACAGCCCTGGTTGTGTTTGGCCTCTTCTGCTGCAAGGACACTTTGCTGGAGTGCATTCCACTTGGTTTCTACCTAGTTTCTTGTGTGCAAAGCTGTTTTCCAGCCAGCTGGCCCCAGTGTATACTGGTGAATAGGGTTTGTTTGCACTTACCTTTTCTGAAATGTGTAAAGTTCCTGTTAGCTGTTTTTCCAGCTTGTCAGATTTCTCCTAAATAGCAACACAATTATCAGGTGTATCAAACTCCTTCCATTTTTATATTATATGAAAAATCGCCTTCTGCCCCATCATCTAGGTCTCTATTAAAGACATTTAATAGTATTGACCCATTGGGTATGCTGCTAGTGGACTGGCCTCAAGCTGGATTTCATGCTTCTGAAACCTTTGAGCCTGGCATTTCAGCCATTTTTCAGCCCACTTTGCTATCCAGTTACCCCCGTCACGCTTCATCAGTTCTTCAGAAGTGATGTTATCCTGATCAGGCAGTCTATTGCAGGCGTCTGTAACAGTGTCACTTATGTTGGGCTGCTTAGTCATCCTTACCAGTAATCTCTCAGCTGTCTCATATCCATCCTAAGACAGAGCTCATGCATTCCCACTGCTCTCTCGCAGGAAGAGCGTCTTCCTGTCACTGCCTTCTCAGCTTGTTCTTCTTAAAGAGCCTGTATATGTTCATAGCAGCAACCTTGGCATGTGAGCCATCCTACCACAGCTTCATGATCCCAGTGAGACTGTGATCTTGTGACTACATATGGAACTGTTTCTTCCTATTTGTTCTCCGTGCTGTGTGCATTAGTGCACAAGCACGCCACATATGCATGCAGTCTTTCTGATTCCCAAAAACAAAGCTTTCCCCAGAGTATTCTTCTTTAGGCCTTTCTGTATTTATGTGCATATGCTTGGGCTGATCTCACTTCACCCAGCCCTGTTTTGTTGACTATGAGGTATCTTTTGGTCACATCATTCCTTACCCCTAGTTTTTCCACAGAGTCCACTACTGTGTCACTTAATGTTTGTTTTTCTGTTGTTCCTTTTATAAAACTGTTCTTACCACCTTGGCCAGCCCGTTAGTGAAGATGCATCTGCCCACCACAGTCTGGTGGATCCCATCTCTTCCAAGCAGTCCATGATTCTTAGAAGCATTCAGTGGTTATCAAAACCAAAACTTTGTTGCCAGTGCTAGATCACAGCTGGTTGTTGACCTGCAGGATCTGTCTCCTGCTTAAACCTCCTCCTCACTATCTGGTGCAACTGGGGAGAACACCACTGGTGCCTTGACCATAGCTTCCAAAGCCACATAATCACACTCAGCACTCTGCAGGTTTCCCTAGCTGTACAGCTCGTACCCAGGTGGAGGAGCAGAAGGAATAATAGTGTAAGGGCTGGACAAGCTTCAGCAGTCTTTCAGCAATGCCAGGAATTGAAACCCTGAGAAAGCAACAGCCCTTCTTGGATGATGTCAGTCAGAAGATGAGGGTACTCCATCCTGTGCTAGTGCTTAGCACTTCCCTCTTGTGCTGCTGCGTGGCTCAGATTTACTGAACACAGATGATTTGTTTGACAGAGCTCCTAGGGCTGTAACTGCTTTGAGGGCACTGAGCCTGTTCTGTAGTTGCAGATTCTCAGGAGCAGGAGCCTTCCTCCTAGTGAGAGAAGGAGCTACCAGTTCACAGGAAGAATAAAAAGGGGAAAAGGGAAATCTTAATGTAGCAAAATAGAGCAAGACTTTTTAGCATGTGGTTCTGAGATACTGTTTTCAGTTGATGAACTGATTTTTTTAAAAATAAATATAAAATACAAATATTGCATTTCTGTAGCATGATTTTAAAATATTTCCTGTAGCAACTGCCATGCTGACATTGAACACAGAAATTCTTCAGTTTTTTCCAGTTAAATATGAAGATCACCTAAACAATTTATAATTCTTTCTTTATATCTTATGTAATAATGTGAACATGCCAGAATTATTATTTGACTTCTTACTTTATGGTAGTTGTGCTTCAGATTTAACATTTTGCATACTTATGTAATGAACAGACATATTCTCATGCTGAAATTTAGCAACAGTATTGCTAAATCTTGACTGCATTCCTGTTGCGATAAACTTTGAAGAGCAGGAGCAATCTGATCTTGGACTGTACGCCAGGAATGATAACATGAACAATCTTTGAGAGAAAATATTGTTGCTTCTTTTTGTTTTTTTCTTTGTAAAACAGAATAAACAGAAGATAAGTAGTGTAAGATAAGAAGTAGTGTAGCAGAAGATTAGTCTGATTGATTTTTGAAGTGGAAACCAAGGATTGTAGAATAGCCAAAAATTGTTTCTTTCCTTGGACATGAGATTGGAATATAGGTCAAATACAGGGATCAGCATTTGTAAAGCTGAATAGAAAACTGATCAGGAGCATGTTGACAAAGCCATTTTAAATAATCTTTCTTGAAAACAAAACCAGTTTCAACACTAGCGGTGAAATCCTCCTTTTTCTCCTTTGAACAGATACAACAGGAAGAATACTTAGCTGGGAGTCAGGGCATGTTCAACAATATGAAGCAAGTCTAGCGCAGGCTTTTTTACTTTTTTAATATATTAGCAGCACTGGTTCCGTCTCTGTCTCAGTAAAGACAGAAGACAGTGTAGTCTGCATGTAGAAGACAATTTTTGCAGATGTAGATGTGTAGAACAGGAAGATGACTGCGTGCTTAAGGGTATATGGAAAAGTCACACAGTGATGTTAAATAGCAAAAAACAAGCCTGAAAGCACCAGGTCGCTGCAGACATATCATTTGCAGTGAAAACTTGAATAGTTGTGTCTTTGACTTGAAAATCTGTCAAAAAGTTAGTCTTCAAAGGACAAATTTATTGTTTTGACTGCAGACACAACTTAAATGCCGTTACTCTTATTCTACTGAGAACGATAAACTACTACTTGTGTAATTTGTGTTCCTTGAAAATTGGGTGCTTTTCAGTATAGCTGCCTCTTGTTTAAGGTTCTTTATAAGCGTGCATTTTTTGAGCCTAATAATAATGGGAGTTTAATTAGGTAAATGTAGGGAGGGGAGAATTCTGGCAACCTTTGTGTGCATCAGGATTTTGCTATAGTAAATTAATTAATATTTTAAAAATAGCTGAAAGAGCAGATTAATATATCCAGTGAGAATTCCAGGGAAAAAAAAAAGGAAATAGAGTTCATTATGAATGAAGAAAATATTGTCAACAAAGAAGTCGAGTGAAGAAGAGCATTGATGAAAATTTAAAGCTGTTGGGGTGATCCAGTGATCTGGATCTATTTCCATACAGAAGTGAGGATAGCATTTCTTCCAAAAAACGTACACGTTTACTGGTGAACTCTATTATTTCTATTTTTTAATGTATTTTTTTTTACATCTACTGTCATAGGAAGAGTCCTCTGGTACTTACGAGGATGGGAGATAGTAGGTCATGATGAGGAACAATTTTTGAGAGATCCCTAGTTCAGTGAATTAGTTGTTTTAGACATACAGAAAATTTGCACAAAACAGAACTGTAGGATTTATTGTCAGAAAAAGGAAGAAAAGAGGAAAGAGAAAAGGAAGAACATGCTTGCTGATCAGCTGATAAAAAACAGCTATGCCTTGTGCTAAATGGAAGGGGCTAACAGTTTCTTTTACGGTTCTTAATTTTTTGTACATCATCCTCAATATTTTTTGCACTTACGGTAGTAGCCCATTTGTAGATAACTGCCAAATATCACAACAAATGGAGCAGAATTTTAACAAAACTGCTGGAAGAAGCTGTCAGAAGAAAAGGTTACAGAGGAAATTGACACCTTCAGAAGCTTTTCACTATAGATGTAGTGTGTGATAGCAAATAGCAGAAATGTGTTCTATGTAACCAAGCATGAACGTTTTGCTTACAGTGTCAGCTGTTAAAAAGCAGGTGTTGGTAAATTCCTGAAGAACATTTTGTTTCTTTATAGCATTAAAACTTTATCTTCAAATTTCAGGTTAAAGTACCATTGAATGTAATTCTCTAGTGCTAACTGTATTATCCTGGAGGAAGAAATTCAGCCTATGCTTTAGCTTATTTTTTGTGTGTTATTCTTTAAGATTGTTTGTATTGAGATGTGATGGTTATTGGTCCCTCTGACTAGGACTGATATGAAATACAGTAAGATAAAATGCTGTACACAATCAGTGTTGATGATTATTTTAAAGAATGTTGTACTCCAGGAGTAAAGAATGGAAGCAAAAGAAAATGTTTAAATTGTTTATGAGTAGACTGTTTGCCTAAAATTGTGTTGCTTATGCTGGTAGAAGTGCCATAGCTTGCTTCTGAATCACATCCTTTTTTTTTGTAGCTTGCACTGATTGTACTTACGTTTTCGCTGTCCACTGATATCCCTAGAATAGCATGATTTCCCATTTTATACTATGTTTTCGAATTTTCCTTTCATCCCACTCTGGACACTGTTCAATACCAGGTGTCCCCCTTGTTTTGATTCTTTTCTTCCTCTGTCATACTGGCCTTGGTAAATGTAAGAAGTGGTATGTATTTTCTTTTGTCATCTGTGCATTGTGCCCCTCTCAATGAATTATTCATTTGTTACATTATACGTTGCAACATGCTGTGTATGTTTTGACACATGCAGAACACAAAAGCCATGCTTTTGTGTATGACTGGGGGAGGGAAGTGTTTCTTGAAGCAGCTTACTGTACCACTGTTAAAATGAGTAATAATCATGAGTTATACTACATGCTCTGTGGGTTGGTTTTCTTCAGAAGAGTATTTCTGTCTCTTGGCATCTGTGATGTGTAGAGATGATTGCTTAAATAAAGGAAAATTTGCATACAAAATAAGATGGAGATGGTATAAATGAGCACTGCTGAAAACATCACATGAAGTGATAGAGCATTAACAACAGCGTAAGTGTCTTGTGCTCTGAAGAAAAGTCCCAGTTATCTGCAGTACTACTCAGATAGTAGGCAGCAATCAACTGATACACAAATACCTTTCTAAACCTGAAAGTTATCCAGTGCTAGAGATTGTATAAGTTTGGATCTAGGCTCAGGAACCTACTGAATTCAGAATACTTAGTTCATGCACAAGTCATGTCATGGTACTGATGATGCTCCAGTCAATTTTCTGGTAGTTTAGCTGCTCCCTTCTCAGGCACACATTTTCATATTTGCTTAGGTGATGCTTTTTTAAACGCTATAAGAAAAACACTGTTGCTTCCAAATGAAATAGCCTAAGGCGGTTAAAGAACTCTGAACTTGATTGAATCCTGATTCCCAAAAATGTAGCGAAGGGAGACTTGTTTGCAGCAAGGGCTGTGAATGACCTAACATCTGGAAGCCCCTTTTTAAAAGTATGTTTAGAAATTCTTGTGGAAAAGTTTTTATTTCAGGTTTGATTTCCAGTAATTTGTTATATAGAGAGGGCATTGCTGTTGGTATTAGTAATGAACCTTAATCAGACTTTCGAAGAGAAAGAAAATTATAATGGTGGGTGATGTATGTTAAGGAAAGGATGATCATTCTAGATTTGATTGGTGTTGATACCCAACCTGTTGCTTTTCTGCTTATTGTATTCCTGGCAAAGTGTTTCTGCAGTGTGCTATTAATTATTGTGTAACCTGTATGAAGGTTCTCTAAAAAGAGTTGTTGGTGCTATTTTGACCACTGTTACATGGTATTGATTTCAAGTGGATTGCTCATCAGCTGCTGGACCCTTGGATGCTTCCATGAGATTTGTATCTCATGTAAAAGTAAAAAACCAAATGGGATCTGTGGAAGAGGACTATCACCGTGAGTTTAGATTTATTTCTCAGGGACCTTCCGTAAGTATGTCTGATCACTTATAGAAGAATTTAGGTAGCCTACGACTTCCATCAAGACTGTAAAAGACAGTTGCTGGTCCATGTGTTACTCTTATTACAGAGGTAGCTGAGAAAAGCTGCTTAGTTTCTGGTGAAACTAAGGCTTCCAGAGTGAAGTGAGTTGGACCTAATTCTGAAATCTTGTTACTGTTCCTCAGCTGATGCCCTTATTGGTGCTGTTATTGTTGAAAACTGGATATGCAGTATCAGCTACCCAGTCAGTTCAAATATAATTTTGCTTGTGGGATGTTGTTTATACTTACCCATGTTGCTTCTTAGAACCATTATTTACCATGAAAATGGTATGTCAAATATTGATATATTCATGGCTGTGCAGCCTTGAAGCAGCTGAAGATGTCAGTGGCCAAGTGCAACCCTTAAAATTACAAGATACAGTCCTTAAGGAAGTCCTGTTGGGTTTTTTTTAATGGGGAAGCACAGGTCATATGTGCTTTCTCTCTCAGCTGCATAAATACTTTGTAATTGCGAGTCTGTTATTAAGCAAGCTTACTTGTATGTTGGCAATTCCCAGAAGACCCATTTGAGAGTCACTAGGGTGCTTTTTGAACTCCACACCTAAAATGGGATTTGAACTATTATTCTTTTCATTACTGTCCAGATGATTTTGTTGTGATTGAGTGGAAGTTAGGCAAATGAAGACTTTTTAATGAAGGCTTTTTGCAAGGAGAGCTATTTGTTTTATGTAAAAGCTGAATGTGAACTTTCTTCATGTGTCAGAGATCTTGTATATACTTGAATCAGTGTCGTTCTTAGGTTTACGTGTCTTCTCATGGCAGAGAGGACATTTGAAAGCTATTTGAAAACATATATTTCAAAACCAGATGATACTCTGGATAAGACATTGCTTTTTCTGTTTCGTAGTTTAAGATTCTGTCACCTGTGCTAGAACTGTACTGTTTTTGAATGGAAGTAATTTGGAGTCATCAACTTAACTAGTAATTAAAGCTGTTCTTCCAGATATATGTTTGCTGATGCCATGTCAAAGGAAAGGAAATACGCTGTAATCTTCACCAGAGTCTGTAACAAAGTGTGTAAAAATAGCAATGGAAATGTGTCAGTAGAGAAACATTGCTGTTTGTGATCTTCCTCCATTGCTGTGTATTGTAGCTGTAGTACAGCTTGCAGACCTTGATGCATTGTGAAGACACCGTGGGGAAGATGAAATACAGCGTGTACTGTGCATCAGATGCAAAGCGTGGCTACAAAGTTTGTGCTCTAATAAAAGTACTGATGTAATTGCTGGTTTATGTGATACATGATATGGATGTTATTTGAATCTCCAGGCATATTCAGAGTTTTCTTGAAGTTTTGCCGAAAGATCTCATGGCATCTTGCCGTTAAAAAAAGAGTTCAGTCCAGAACCCTTCTATGTGTAGAAGGTACAGGAGTAAATCTAATAGTAATCAGTGGCAAATGCAGCAATGTAAGCCCAGAAAATAGAGTACTTCACCTGAAACTGTAACAGAGACTCTTAGGAGCCTTTTGCTAACAACAGAAAAGTTTTTTTTCACTGTGACTGTATTAACTTTATATGTTGGATGAAATATGAGCCTTTCCTTATGTTTGCCTACTCCTTTAAAACTGGTTGTGTGTAGTACATTCTCTCTCCTTAATTCTGATTATGGCATTTTCAAAATTCTGTATGACAAAGGGAAAATTTGACTGAATTGAGCGGTAGAAAATGTTAGCCTTTTAGGTGATCTTTGAGCTTGGCAGCAGGAGAGTCTCAGGAGGTGTCTTGAAGAAGCAGCTTGTGGAAGATGCTTGGAGGAAAATGAAGAGGGAGAAGTTGTTCATAGAAATAGAAGTATACTCTGCAAGCAGTAGGAGTTCTCTGTTCTTTTTCTTGATTGCCTTGTCAAAAGTTCAGAGGATAGAAAAACTACTGAAGAAGGATGTTCACAAAAAGATTTGTGTAGGGTTACTATGAAAAGAGATTTGCAAAAACTGATAGTGTTTGGTAGGTGAAATAGTGAAGTGCTTTCTCAGTCATGAAAACTTCAGTGATGCTTTTTAGCTCTTCTCACTGTATTGAGACAGCATGTGTATTGTTCAGTTTTGGGCTTTTACTTTAGAAGTTGAATGGTTGTAAGCAGTGTACAATGGTAGGGATCCATAATATGTGGAAAAGTAATAATTTTTAACACTTTTAAGAAATGCAGGTAAATTTTGCTGCAGCACCAGAAGGGAAATTAAGAGGTAGGACTTACGGAAGGAGAACTGGCAAAATACATTCAAAATACAAAGAAGCTTCCTCAAAAGCATGATCTGCTCATGGCACACAATGAAGCCGTGCTGTCAATGGGGTGCAAGATCTCAGAAAAGTGAGTAGTAACAGGATTCTGAACTACTATATTCAGGCAATGTGTCAGATACAAGAGGTAGTCATTTAAATTAACTCAAACCTGGGACAGGAGCTTAATGACTAATGTGTACTCAAAATTTCTGTAACCTGTTTTTGATGAATACACTTTTTATCTTTCAGAGATCCAGCTTACTTTGATGAAAATTGGCTGAACAGAATCAAAACAGAAGTAGGAGATAATTGGAGGCTGAAGGTATTTGACTTACTTTGCTTATCTGTGAATCTGTATTTCAGTTCTTAATACAATATTGTGTCTAAATATTTGCACATTTCTGGGTTAGGATCTTGCTTTATAGACAGCATTTTGAATTTTAGACCATTTTGATTACACTTACTTGTTTTTGTGTTGTATTGTCCTGCACAGTTTTACAGACATTTTGAATTTGTAAATAGGTTTCAATCATTTAAAAGGAAAATATTAAAATAAATGTTATACATCAATTACCTCTCATTTTTCGAATGTTGAGTGAGATTTTTTTTTTAATGCACAGTGTGAAAAAAAAGCTTTTTTGAGAAGCAGCTGCATAAAAATAAGAACATAGTAAGCAATATATTTAAAGAAAAATGGCAAGGGATTGTTTCCTTTTACTTTGTCAGCTCTGAAGAACCACTGAGTTTTAGGGGAGGAAGTTGTGTTTTTTCTGTGTTTCTACTCAGCATGGTTTTTAACCACAGTCTATTTGCTGGGTCATTTGTATCACTTGGCATTCTAGTACTTCTCTGCAAACCTGAAGGAAATAGAATTTACAAGAACTATGAATGAGGAACATTTTGCTTTAGAATCTGAAGAACACAGTGTCACATGTACATGTTAGTGTAGTTTTTGACTAGTTTTGTGCAGAGAATAATCTATGCGCTTTTCTAAATTCCCATTTTCAGTTTGACTAATTCAGGGGAAAAAAATAGTTATGATTTTACTGTTAGTTCTTGTTTCCTATAAAATCATTTTGTTCCAGCCACCAAATCCCATTCTGAGCATCTGGAGAAGGGCTACAACTGTGAAATGCTCTAGTACTTACAGGCTTGTCTGCATCACTTTCGGAATTGCAGGGACACACAGATAGAATGCTGCCTGAGACAAAGATGGAGCACACTGCTGCTGTTTATATTTTGACTTGGCCAGGAAACCTGTCAGCATGGTTTCTGCTGTCTGGCCAGCTGTGTGAAGTCTGGAATGCTTTAGAATGTTTTGTCTCCTAGGGCTGCCAGCAAAAGTGAGGATACATTGATGAGGATATATTGACTGACTGGTGAATTAAAGACATGATCCCTAAAAAAGGGACTCTTTCAGCTTCTTAGAACTCCTTCAGCTTCTGCTGCGTGTAGAGCACTTAATATAAAAATAAACTTCTCAAAGAATTGTATGGAATTGCAAGTGAAGAGCTGGGTACGAGGTCTTACTTTTCTATAAAATATTTTTGGGGTTTTTTTTCTAAGGAATATTGAAGTTTTGGTTGTTAAATGTGGAGAATGACAAATTGACAACTGTTCGTTATAATAGCATTTGAGCTGATTGAAAGTGGAGCAGCAGCTTCTATAACTGTCATATGGAGTTGGAGGAATAAATATTTTATTTTTATGCCTCCCTCCAATTTGGCAGATGTAAAAGCTAAGCAGGTGTGAAAAAAAAAAAAGCTGAGTAATCTAGTAACTTGCTTATGTGACTGAGGTTGGAAAAGCATCAGGTCAAATTTCAGTTTCTTGCTGATGTCATTCTAGCTCGTGTATCCATGTAAACAAGAACTAAAGACTGACATTTTTTTTTGATTTGTTTAAGAAATATGTATAATCAGCTTGCTGTATACACTTTTATAGACCACTTCCCTTTTCATGAAGAATACTTAAAGGCACAAGTGTGATACTTTAAATCGTGTTTTTTAATCAGGAAAGTAATCCTGTACTTTGCCAACTGTTCTTTATATGTGAGTAAACATTATTAGTAGTCTTAGTTTTCCAAATGTCTATCAGCCAATCCTTCATTTGTAGTCTAGCTTGTAGGAACACTTCAGTCTATGCATTTCTATATATAGAATTGTTCAGTTTGGAAAAGACTTAATATCAAGTTAACTCTACCAAGTCCACACTGAACCATGTCCCTAAGCTCCACATGTACACCTCTTCTAAACGCCTCCAGGGATAGTAACTCAACTACTTCCCTGGGCAGCCTGTTCCAATGCTTGACAACCCCTTTGGTGAAGAAATTTTTCATAATATCCAATCTAAACTTCCCCTGGTGCAACTTGAGGCCATTTCCTCTTGTCCTGTCCCTTGCTAATTGGGAGAAGAGACTGACCCTCAACTAATTACAACCTCTTTTTAGAAATATATTCATTACTAGGTTTGGGATGTGGGCATCATACTTGTATGACTCTAGAATACAACTTTCCTGTCATACTTTAAGAAGTGGCATGAGAAGTGATAAGTGGATTATCTCAAATGTTGTGATAATGAGGTGCATTATTTTCTTGTTGCTAAACATGGTCACTCTTTGCCTCTGATGCCATCTGGGATAACAGTCACCACTTGTACAAGCTCTTGGTATCTTGAACCACATAAAAGAGCCAGTCTAGTAGGGGAAATACATAAAAACAATCTAAAATGTAATGTGTAGGAAGTTTTGCTTTGTGAAATGATGTTTAGGAAGGCTGGTAGAGGTTAGTGTAGGCCTTGTGCAGCTCACCTAACCGGTGTTCATAGAAGTACTCAGAAAATGATAGAATCATAGAATTGTTAAGGTTGGGAAAGACCTTTAAGATCAAGTCTAGCTGTCACCTTAGCACCACCACTATGTTCACCACAACCTGTTATGTCTCCAAGTGCCGTATCTGTGCACTTTTTGAACACTTCCGTGGATGATGACTCTACCATTTTGCTAGGCAGTCTGTTCCAATGCTCTAAAACTCTTTCCCTAAAAATTTTTTACCTAATATTTAATCTAAAACTTAGCTGGCACAACTTGAGGCCGTTTCTTCTTGTCCTGTCACTTTTTACCTGGGAGAAGGTAACAAGTGATGTGATTGTTAATTTTAAATTGTGTATTGTCCTGTATGGAGAAAAAACAAGAACATAAGGCTGAAGTGGTTTTGGTTGGTTGGTTGGTTTGGGAGGTTTTTGTTTTGGGTGTTTTTGTTTGTTTTGCTTGGTTGGTTTTTTGGTTTTGTTTGGTTTTTGGGTGGGTTGGGGGTTAGCTTTTTGCTTTCTGATAACTGCAATGTTTTTGCTGTTGCTGTACCATTTAAAAAAAAATCACAGGGATGTTTTTATATTCTTGATTTCAGGGCAAGTTGCCAGACTTGAAAACTTGAGCAATGCACAGGAGAGAAAAAGGGAAATGTTAAATCTTGGGGAACTTGCAAAGTAGGAACCATTCAGCAAGCATTCTTGTTCTTAGAGCTGTCCTACTTTGTCTACTGTATTTAAAGTAATGTGTGTAGAGTTACTGTGTGTAGAGAAATGTTTTTATTTCTTCAGGGTTAAAATTTCATGGTCATAGCATACATCAGTGTACATAGTAGTTTGTGTTTTCCCTGAGGCAACAAAAAAACTTTTCACTGCTGCCTTATCTGCAATTTTATGATGGTTTAGAAAAAAAGAAAAGGCAAAACCATTAACTCTTTCCTCATGTACAATGAATACTTCTATATAGTCCAAGTTTAAATTGTGTACAACCTAGTGTTTCATGGCTGAGGAAAATGACATCTTGAACATAAAACCTTTATTCAAAATGAAAAACAGCTTAGAAAATAATTTGATTGCTGAAATTTTGCAGGAATGAAATTCCCTAATCAAGAAAAAAGTTACTGATTTGATACATACACGTCAGTTTTGGCAATTACAGAATAAACTATTGGGTGTCTGAGGGATGGCATAAAATTGTCACCCTTTTCCCCCTGCCCCCTTCCATTCTGTGTGGGAAACTTAGGAAAGGAAGAAAATACATTGTTCAGCTTGGTTTAAGACTTTTTCTTATGAACTTTTTGTTTTGGCATTCAGACTACAGCATCAATTTAAAGTACAATTTTATTGATGTTTATAGTAGCAAGCTGTGTTAGTTCCATTACTGAATAACAGGAGCCACTAAACTTTTGGCACCTTCTACAGTTTGAATGCCGTGTGTTTGGTACAGTATGGCAAAATGGAATAACCAATGCATACTGTAATCTAAGTAAACAAATCTGATTTCTGAGAATAAATTTTGATTCTCTACAATTGTACTGTTAAGTTAGCTCTGAATTCTTCTACAGTACAAGCTGACTTGACTGGCGGAGTAATGGAAGCTAGTTTTCTGTGTACAGTATCATTTTTCTACTACTTTTTGGTTCTTTTGGAGGAGAAGGGAGCACTTTTAGCAGCCTTTTAGAAGGTATTTATCTGATAAAGCCTGTCATATGAATGTTTCTTCTACAAGTTAGAATCTTCTACAGAGATTATAGGTGTATTGGAAGCCAACATTCATTTCTGTCAAAAAGTTAATTAGCAACTATATATTTAATTCTCTTTTAATATAACCTTAACTCCTAAGTCAACAGTATAAGTTGAATGTGGGAATACTCTCTGTCTTTGGACCTACATTTAATTTTTCTTTCTTTCTCATTTAACTCAAGGAAGTGTCTGTATACGTTCTTTTGGGGATTCTTCTTTGTAGAAGACAGTCTGAAGGGGGTTAACCTAGTCTTTCTCTAGGTTCCATCTGTAATCAGTGATGAGACACGCTGCTGCAAAACGCAGTTTAAATCAGAAACCAAATGCCTGTGAGACTGATACAAACAGTGCACACCCGTGCTTCCTCACCTTCTTGGTGTGTGCGCACACACTCACTCACACCCCCATGCCCACCCACCCCTCACCCCACCTGTTAACTGCAAATGGGTAAAAGTGTACCTTAATGAGATATCCAAAGCTTATTGGTTAAGAATTCACACACCGCTTCAAAGTGTGCCCTAGCAACACTTTCCAGAGGTTATTCAGGATCTGAAATAGAAAAAAAAAAGCAAATTTATTCAGAGCCTTCAGCACAAACAGGGTTTCAGTCATACATGTGATATAAGAGTAATGCAAAATTGGGGACTGACTGTCATAATGTTGGAGAAAAAACAAGAAGTTAGATAATCCATGCTCTCTTTTTATCAACAGTCACGAGCTTAAGGGCATTTTCTATTGTCCACTTCATTGGCCTTTCCCTTTGTTGTGCAACTATATTTGTAAAGAGAGAAATCTAGACAGACTGCCCTTAACCTGAGGTTGGAAACAGTAAGTAAATTGTAATTAATTAGAGATTTCATATGACAAGTGAGAATAAAAGAAAAAATAGGAGGAAAACTAAGCAACCATTCAGTCATACGGTGTTGGCAGATCACATCATCTCTGCTTTCATTCCAGTGAGTTTATCAGGTTAATGCTGTGTAATAATCATCAGTCTCATACTAAACACTGTGTGCTTAGTATGTAGAGCTATACTATAGCCAAGATGGCTGTTAATTGAGAGGGTAATGATAATTTAACATAGAGAATACCCACACAATTCTGCTGTGGGTATTAGTGAAATTTAGGTGTTCAAAGAAGGAGTGAGAATATTCAGATTGCCTTTGTGGATGCATTAGCTCAAGGCAGGTATGCTGTCATTCATAATATGAGATTGGAAAAGTAAAACAGAAAGGCCACATGGTAAAGAGGTTGAAAATGGATGGAGGTTTGTCTAGAAATACTTAATGGTCCATCTATTGTGAACTGCAACGAATTTTTGAGGTGGAATAAAGCATAGTTGTTGCCTTTTTTACCCCAGAAAGCTTCATGTCTTTTCCAGCAGAAGTATGGCTGCAGGGAATGGATGTTAAAAGGTGTTGAGAGGGTAGAGTGTATATTTTTATGGAAAAGGAAGAACTCTGGTTGCTGATGCAAGCAAATAGGCATCCCATGTGGTCATGGGCTGACATCCAGACAATGATTTAGTACTTTATAGTCATAATCTGTACTGGAAATTCTGTCTGTTGTGTTCTGCCATTGCATAATTTAATGGTCTTTGTTAACTACGGTTAGGTTTTCCCTGTGTGCTTAAGAAAGTGAAAAGTAACTCTGAACAACCATCACCTGCTGTGACTTAGCATTCTGATCTAATTGGTTGTTTTAACACTTTCGCTATTGTTCATTTTCATGCAGCTGCTTGAGGTCTTCCTTCTTTGTGCTTTGATCTCATAAATGTTGCTGGAACTACTCAGTTGAATTTCAAAGTACGAAATATTAGTGGTAGTTTCCCTATGATGATCCTCTCTGTAAGGGGCAGTAAAACCATCTAAGTATGTTCACTGTTAGTTAGAAAAAAAAGTTAGAAAAAAAATTGAGAGCCATCTGAGTAATACTGAAGATCATTGTTGAGTTTAAGTCAGTCTTAGTCTTAAAAGAAGTCTATAAAGAAGCTGCTTTAACCTCACAATTGTCTGATTGTGTGCCAGATACAAAGATGGTACAGTTAATTCTTGAAAACAAGCTACACTGCTACTGTTGATTGACAGTGGAATAAAATAGCACTGCTAAGATTTCTTTTTCAGTTTTTTTGCTGTTCTCTTCTTCCAAGGATGCTGCCCTATATGCTGGTTTTCATGACAAACTTTGATCAATATTGGTTTGGTTCCAGTATCTCTACTCCAAGCTCTATGAAAGTTACCTGGTGGAAGGTGGCTCTTTGTGTTTAAGGGATTTTAATTCAAAAATGCTTACAAAGAGAGAGGAAAAGAAGTATTTCACAGGTGGACACTTTCCATTTGGTTTCTCATTTTTTTGGGATTATGTTCAAGTTCAAGGTTCCTCACAATGTTCTCATCGGTAAACGGGACTTAAATTCTGCAACATGGCCCTTGCGTTTCTGTGGCTCTTTCTGCAGCAGACTCAGGTAAATTATAAACCGGAAGATTTTAATTAATCAAGTTTGAAAATTATATTCCAATCAGTGCAGTATTCTTTGTGGTGATTTGACATAAAAATAAAATTTCTTAATTTCTTTAAATTCTTAACTCTGTTGCAGACTTTGTTTATGATTGTGCTTTGCCTTTGACTGGTAGTCGTGGTTGCTCTTGGACAGACAGCTAAGAAATAGTTGTAGCTCTTACAGAACCATGTTGTGTTGTGTGTAATAGTACAGGAAAGGTATGTGCTTTGGTGTAGAAAGTGTAAGCTGCCTATTTGCTATTATGGGAGAGACAGTGAATGTTCTCATATACTTGCTATAATGTAGCAGCTTCAGTTCTCATTCTAGTTTGTTGGAGTATTTGATGTGTCATTTTTCAGGTCCAAATGAATTTTTGTTTCTTGTATGACTTAAAATTCAGTCATTATGGAGACAGTCAGAATGTTCCTATATCTTAAGAAGGAATCAACTTCTGGCTCTTGTATCCAAAAGGGAGTGGCTTAATAGGAGTAAGGTAATCAGATTGTTACCACTTTGGATTTCTTGGCAAAAATCTTTTAGTGTGTTTAGCTTGTTCCTTTCTTGCGTTTGGATTTTACTTTCATCACCTCTTTTTGTGAGTTGACTATATTGAAGTGTTGAGTTTGTCCCTGGATTTCAGTAGCACGTTTCCTAGCAACCATCAGGTTGTTTGAAAGGTAGATAACTTTTGTCAGTGGACAGAATCTCCTGACTGGGTATTTTTGAAATGCAGTCAAGAATATAAAATTTATCGTGGGCTTCAAAGGCAGTTGGAACTTGAGAGGTTTTGCACTCTCTTCGTTGTAGTTCCGCAGTTTGCTGCTGTGGCTACTGCGGCCAGCAAGAGAACTTTGTGAATCTTATTTCTATCAGTTTTAGTCTTTGCAGATCCTGTTTAAACTTCAGTCGTAGAGTCATTTAGGTTGGAAAAGATCCATAAGATCATAGAATCCAACCATAAACTACCAAGTCCACTAGTAAGTCATGTGCCAGTACACCACATCTGCACAGCTCTTTGCACACCACAAGGATTATGACTCAATCATGTCCTGGGTAGCCTGTTAAAATGCTTGGTAACCCTTTTTGATAAAGAGATGTTTCCTGATACCCAGTCTAAACTCTTCCTGGCACAGCTCGAAGCCATTTCCTCTTGTCCCATCTCTTGTTACCTGGGAGAAGAGGCTGACCCCCACCTGGCTACAAACTCCTTTCAGGGGGTTGTAAAAAGTGATAAGGTCACCCCTGAGCCTCCTTTTCTCCAGGCTACACAACCCCAGCTCTCTCAGCAGTTCCTCTGTCCCAGGAAACTGTGCTGCTGCTATTACCGAAATTCTTTTCTTAAGTACTTGGACCATAATTGGTGGTAATCTGTAGCAGTTACTTTCAGCAAAGATTCTTTTTTGTGGTCTAAATTTCACCTTTGAGACCCATGGGCATTTTTATAATTTTAAACACACTCTTTATTCTCAGAAACTTGATGCGAATGGATTTTTGCTGGGAAGGGAGCAATACTCAGTACTAGAGAAATGTGGCGTACATTCTGTACAGCAGGAGGTACTTAACTGGGGCCATTGGTTCTGCAAGTGAACAGAAGCTACCTTTGTATAGCAGTGAAGTCATCACTGAGAAATGTGAATTTTGCCAGATACTGTAAGACAGACATTCATTTGTAAAAACTGGGAGGGGGGAGGGGAGACAGAGAATGACAAGAACAAAAATGAAAGAACTAAGAGGAATAATTAATGAGAAAAATAACAAATTAAACTTACATAGTTTGAGAATAAAGGATGATATTGAGCAGTAGCTGCTTTTGGTTTGGAAGAAGAGGTTTCTCTGCAGAAAGTAGATTACTAGGATACTTGAAGAGAAGAAAGGAGGAAAAGAATGTTTCAACTTCTGGATATGAAGATAAACCTATAATAAACAAGTACTCTAAAAACATTTGTGCTGTAGGATCTGATTTAAAGCCTATCCAAGACAATGTTATATTTTTCATAAATTTAAATGGGTTCTGTGAATTAATAAAGATATGTAATCACATCTGGAAGTCTGATCATGAGGGCCTCTTGCATAACTTTTGTGATTCTAAATTCAACTGTGGGTAAATAGATGTAATTATATCCTTCTTTTGTGTGATTCTTCTGTGATTATCTACTTTACAATCATTTCTCTGTAATTTATTCACTGTATTTATTGTATTTCCTCCTTCTTGTCAAATAGGTTAGCAACCTGAAGAAAATTTTAAAAGGAATACTGGATTACAACCATGAGGTAAGAACCATTTTAAGTAATCTGCATCTACTTGCCTTTTGAGTTATGTATTTTACTTAAGCTGTTAAAGATAAATTGCATTCTGCAGGGTAAGTTCTGACATTTTCTTGCAAACATTTTGGCATATATAATGATTCATGGCCTGTTCCCTAGTCTTGGCCTTCTTTAAAACTTCTCACCTGCTTTATTGAATACTCAGGAGTTCCAGGGAAGCCTGATATGCAAATTCTGCCACGTAAACAGTAGATGGCTTTCCTGACTTTGTTCTGATGATGGATTTTGTGTCTGATGTACTGTACTGTACCTGTGTCTGATTTTTTTTCCCCTCCTCCTCTGCAGCTGAAGTCTGCTTTTTTCCTTGTTTTTCTCTTGAGGAGAGTAAGAGCATTTCTAGCCTCTCCCCACATTAAGATTTTAAATTAAATATTTTAACTCAGAGATTGTCATTGGACTCAGCCCTCATCATTCTCTCTTATTTTGAGCAAACTCAGCACTTAATTACTCCAGAGGACACAGAGTACCATATTTTTTCTTTCAATGGTGAATCTTCAGGTAAAATATGCTTTCAGTGATGTTTGAGACAAATGGATCTGTACAGACAGCAGCACAAAATCCAAAATATATATGTTCTAGACATTGCTTGTCTCAAAATATTGTCTTCTCATAAATACTCCAGAGATTAGGTTATTTGTTAATAAACTGAGGTATTTCAGAAAGAAGAAGTTGTCTTGGGAGGTCATCATGAGTAAACGGTTAGGTATCCATGTTTAAATGTTGAAAATTGATGATTAAGCAAGCTGGTCATAACTGGAAATACTAAAAAGAAACAGATCAGGTTTTTGTTATGGAAAGTTAATACTACTAAGACAAAGTGATGCAAGCTTATTTTTGATTGGTTAGTATGTATGATTAAGTCTCTGGTGTGAAAACTTTACTATTAGGCAAGTTCTGAGCTGTTTCAAGCTGATTAATTTCTGTGAAGGTAGTGCACATTTGTAAATCTGACTGGATTTTGGGTTGGATTGGTTTTTTTTCTGCTGAGGCAATGCTGGGAGTGATAGTAGAGATGATCTGGATTTTGCTAATGAATTCTGCTTATATTTTCCTCAGCATAATTACCTACCTCTCTACTAGACTATAGATGTGTATGTGGATTTTACCTGATGTAGCTAAATGCCTTTGAAAAATGTGTATGTTAATGTTGTTCATCCTAAAAATTCAGAAATTTGTATTGCGTTCAGAAGAACAATCTTCCAGTAGAAATGCTACATTTGCTGTCTTTGTCAATTCAAGTATGGAAGAACAACAAGCCTAAGTTAACTATTTATAGTTTTCATGCTTTGTTATGTCAAAGGCTTTAACATGCCTCAGTTAATCTTGCTGCAGAACTCTGTTGCTCTGGAACTGAAAATTTAATTTTTTTGGTAAATGTATTATTTTTTTTGTTTTTTGAAAGTGGGTTAAGTGCTCTTTTTAATCTCAAGATAGTTATTGTAGAGTCTATCCTTCATTTTCATATTTCTTTCAGGGCTTTTGGTGTTTTGAGTTTTTTTAATAAATTTTTTCTCTTGTTTATTTCAAACTCTGTTCACACCTTCACATCCTTGGCTTCTACATAGTGCCTGCCAATTTGCCTCTTCCCTTCAGCTTTCCTCAACAGAAGTTTTACTGTCAGTAACTATGAAGTCACTGTAGTGTTGTTAACTTAAACCTAGTGTTATATTTGAAAGAAATTCAGGAACTACAGATCGATATATAAATGCATGTCAGATTCAAAAAAATATTGTATCCTACTGTATTATTGCAGTCTATATACAATGGTAATATTTTCCATTGTGCTTGATGCATTCACAGAATTCTTATGACCTGAAGGAAGTCTCTTCCAACAAGAGTGAATCTGTGTCTTTTAAAGTATACAGAGATTTTTAGAAGTGTTGAAGTTACTTCTTTGAGAAAACTGCTTAAAAATCCTACCTACAACACAAAACACCATACATAATCAGAGCAAAACCACAACACTTCCACGAAGCCCAACCCTACTAAACTTTAGAATGGCTTGTTTTCTTTGTATTCTTCCTATACACTGTGTTTTTTGTAAACGCCTTAACCTGATTTCTGTTTTTCTTGGGTATTGCACAAAAAAGAGCATGCAGCAAACACATGACTGATTCCCTCTATAGTCATTGTTTCCTTATTGCACTCTGTTTAAGAAGGTACAGTTTCTTTTTATCTGCAATTAATGTGTCAGAGATGTGTTTAATTCCAAATTTCATATTCATATTTTCAACCCTCTGTTCAGTAAAGAGCAATTTAGCGGAATTGTCTAGTTCCTTCTACTGACAATCATTAATCCTAAATGATCTTTAATGATAAATCAGATAACACTAATTGTGAGTCACATTGGCTTTTGTTTTGCGGGATTTTTTCTTTCTTTCTGCATGTGGGCTGTTTAATTACATATCATTGTGCTACTACCTTAGGTTATCTTCCATGGAACAGCTTTCTTAGCTGTAAGACTTGCCAGATATCCTTAAATTTGCTAAAAGTGTGAGATCTAGTGATATGAGTTTTTTACTGTCTTGTATTTGTCACCTGTCAGTGCTAGATATATTTATTGTATAGGTGAAATATTTAATTTTCTGGCTTTGTAATTGTAAGAAATGTCAGATTTGTGTGTAATATCTTATGCTACAGGAGGTGTTTTTAGTTGGATTTTTTTAATGGAATGCTTTAAAAAAAATTGTTTAGCCATGTGGAGGCCTGCTTTTGTTAGCTTTCTTATCTGAAGAAAAACAATCTTGCTAAGTGTTTATCTAGTAATTGCTTGTGAGTTAAGACAGTCATGTTTGTCTTTTCCCAAATATTATTTGTATCAAGCGGTATGATTTAATAATGGGATGTTAGGTGTTAGGCAATTTAGTTTGTTTTGAAGGTGTATTCAAAACTATGGTAAAGTAAGAGTGAATTGCCCTTGTTGATTCTGAATCATCTTTGTATGAAATCGATGGATATGTATATGTGCAGTGATACAGCCATGTATGTACTTGGGTCTTCATGCAGATTCTAGGACAACAGATAAATGACTTCACCCTTCCAGATGTTAACCTGATTGGAGAGCATGCTGATGCTGCGGAGCTTGGGAGAATGCTTCAGCTTATTTTGGGATGTGCTGTAAATTGTGAACAGAAGCAAGGTAATAGATTTTGAAAACATATTTTCTTGGTTATTGTTCAACTGCTGAGGAGAAAAATTATATTTCTTGGGTTTCTGTCAGAAACAGTTTGTTTTTTTTTAATGATGACATTATTTTGTCCTACAGATAGTAACTGTTGTTTTGTTGTAAGCTTCACTATTTTTGGAGACTCAGACTAATTGAATTTACTTCAACACACGTATTTTCGATTTTGGTTTGCTGAGCTAAAAATCAGTCTACAAAGAAAAACATTCTTGGGCACACCTTTTAACCATTTGTGAGGCAGATCGGGATACTTAAGAATGGAAAAATGTAATTATTGCATTATTCAGCATGACTCTTGATTTTAGAAATGCATTCCAGGCATCATCTTACTACACGGCCAAAAGCCATCAGCATGGCTGGTTCTTGGTCTGAAGATATGTCTGGTTTGGTCTGGGATACTGTAGTTTCTAAGATGTTTGTTTCTATGGTGTTGGCAAGTAGGAAAAAGTAATGCTGGCAACCCTGCCCTTCTGGGCAACAGCTGAAGATGGAGCACGATATAAGGGCATCCAAAAAGTCACTTCAGGCCATTTGCCTGACAGTTGAATCCCACTTCAGCAATCCCTGAAAGAGAGTCCTGCCTCTCTACCCCCGTGGCACTGACAGTAATTCTGACCTGCACAAATACAATAGAGACCCATTCACCTTTCTTGAAGATGCTGCAGAGGATGTGATGAACAATGGAGATGTTAAAGTGTGCCAGTCTCATGTTCTAAACTTGCCTTGGATGCAGGTTCTTTATTGTTACCCAGTTACCTTAAATTACACTTAATTCAAGCCGGATGAAGGTAACGGCAAGTGCAAACATTTATTCTAAATACTTAAAACAGGAAATGTAGTCATGTGTGGGAAAATAAGATTTTTTTAACTGTATTTACATTACAGTTGCATCAAATATGTGCCTCTTCCAGATTTAGCTCATTTTGGGTTTGATGGCTGCCAGGATTTCAGGCCTTTTGTCTTCTTCTTGCTTGGTGCATCTTAACTTTTACAGCTCGTTTCCCCTTTCCAGTTTTCTTAGATGACTAAATCAGTTCTGAAATTGCTTTTATTCTCTTAACCGGGAAGCAGTCTGGCTATTCTGTTAATTAAAATAGAGGTAATGTTCTTTTGCAAGTACATTAGTAACTCTGGTTTTATTAAGCCTCCTGTCATTTCTGTTTTATATAAAATTACCTTCCTTTAGGTGACTATTTGTCATCTTCAAGTGGGAAGTATATCTTATTTTGTGACCCCTTTACTCTTTCAGTCTGGACATTAAAAATGCACGTGTTTGAAATACTAGAGCGGTCTAATGTTATGTACTTGGAGTAAGATTCAGCATGAGCAAATTAACCACTTGAAGGTGACTTTTTCCCAGCTTCTTTCTCTTAATCGCATCATGAAAAGAGTAAAGGAGATGATGTTTGACTGGAAACCATTTGATGCTGGGCAAATAATTTGCTCCTTGACTTAGTCTAAATGTCAGAATTTGTTCTTCTGGCTACTGTATCATTTTACAAGGTACCTGTTGTGTAGCTCACATGTACACGATAGCTGAGGACTTAAAAAGTGAAGGGGACTTAATTTGTGAGGTAGCACAGAAATAAGAACAGACACCAAGAATGAACATGAAAATGCTTTGAGATGAGGATACTGTAGGAAGGCAGGCTCCTATTGTTATGCTTACAGGAAAGGACATCCTATGCATGGATTGTGTACTTGAAGAGCCTGAATAGTTTGGGAACAAAGTGAGAAAAGGATAAAATTAGTTATTTCAGAAGTGTGAGATGCCAGGGGAGGAAAAAAAAGGAAATAATGTACTTTTTTTCATTGTTGTAGAGTTCAAATAAGCCTGGATTTATGTCTGAACAGACTTGTGATAAAATCTTGTTGAATTTGTTGGGGTGGAACTTGACTGGTGATTATGCATTTCAGTGTCATCCATGGCACCTAGTCATTTTGTAGGAAGGATGGCAGTTTCTGATCTTACCTCCTATGACTTGAGTTTCAACATTGACATTTCAGAATGCTTTTATTTTCAGAGTACATCCAGACCATAATGATGATGGAGGAATCAGTTCAACATGTTGTCATGACAGCCATTCAGGAGGTATGCTGGGATGCTCACAGTGTGTAAAAGTTCAACCTTTCAGTATTTTACAGTAGTATTCTTTTTCCCACTTAGGAAAAGCTTAGTTGAAAGTAAAGAAAATAAGGGGGATAGATTTTGCCTTTTTACAGTGAAAAATTTCTTTTTTTTTCCTTAGAAAAATTTTGCTTTATGCCAAGGAACTCTGGTTAAATGTCCCACTTTTCTTTAAATCTAGAAGACTGAAACTTCTAGATGTTTTTGATACTGGGTTCCCTTTCCTTTTCCTTTCCCACCCTGTGAATCCTGAAGTGCAATAGATTGATATTATATGCATAACCAGTTACTGTAGAATTTTGTCAAAATTTGTACCTTGAGACTGCAAAACTCCATGAACTGTTAATTTTTTTTTAAGTTTAGTAGACAAGTGAAAAGAAAGAGACTTGTATAACAGTATTCTTTTGTCACTTGTAATGTTATGAACAGGGTAATATGTAATATGAACATATATGAATAATACAGTAGGCTGGCATGTTTTTACAAGTCAGTGAGTATACTGCAGTACATTTTGTAGAAGTGCTCTTCTGTGGTAAATCAACACCACAGTGTTACCCAGTGAAGCCTCTATGTGACTTATAAGAAGTCCAGAGTGCCTATGAGAGAAATGCCTATCAGTCTATAGATGTGTTTACTGCAGGGCAGGCCACTGGGGAAAGCAGGAAACCACTAGTAATCTCATTTCTTCTGAACCTGAACAAGAGAAGCTAAATTCCACACTGAGCTGTAGAGCAGTGTCTCATCTCTGTAATGTCTGAATAGAGAAATAGACGTCAGTGATCTTACAAGGGAATCTGTCCCCAGTCATCACTTTGGCCAGTGCTGTATACATGCAGTCATACATTCAGTTGTCTGTGTGTGGACTGCTGTCTATAACATACCAGAGAGGACTTTTGAAATGAGCATCAAAAGAATCATTATCTAAATCATCTTCCAGTCAGTGCTGCCAAGCACCAGTTTGCTGGATTTTTGAGATATTTTACCTTTTTGTAAGTTTTGTAACTGTAATGAACAGTGTTTTTTATTTAACCTGAATTTCAGCATCCCTGTATTCTGCACCACCTTGAAATAGAAAACCTTCTTTTATATTCCTTCTTTGTGCTGAGAATCTATTTGTTTTTTATTAAAGTCTCCTTCATTTGATAGAGTAGCTCGACTTGAAGCAGCCCATAATTTTCAGCATTTGATGAGTAAACTTTGAACTTGTTCAGTGTTTGTGCCCTTTCTCTGAGATGATGAGTAGAAGTAGGAAGAAATCATAGGGTAAAGGTCTGTTCTTCTGGAACAGACTTTTGAAATTTAATGAATCAAAAAGCTTACTATTCAGCTACTTGCACAGTTCTGAGTGATTCTAATGCTACTTTCCAAGCTGCTTAGAAATTGAAGGCATTTCAGGACCAAATGAGGAGGATTTCAAGGGCTTAATGAAGAGGTGAGAAAGTGTCTCAGACTGCAACACACTTTGAGAGCAAGGCCTCTCTCCATTATTTTTTGATGGGCTTGGAGTTTGGAGAGGTCCTAGTCAGCTGGGAGCTGGCAAATATTATTCCAGTTTTCAAGAAGAGAAAGAAGGAAGATGCTATCAGTTACAGGCCTGTCTCACTGCAGTGCCTGGCAAAATTATGGAGAAGGTTATTCTGGGAGTTAGATCATAGCCAGCACAGATTGACAGGGGGAAAGTCTTTAAAGGGGTGGAAACTTCATGGGATTTTGTGAGGTGGTTTTTCTATTTCTTAGACTCGTAGCAGCTCTTAGAATTCAAGTGACTTAGAAAAAGCAGTATGTATGAAATTAACTATATACACATATTTGAAAAGTTGGTGTGTCACCTAATCCAGACATTTCAAAGCATTTGACATTGCAGGTACTCTTCAAAATTAGGTATGTCAGAAGACCTCTCTAAGCTTTACTGAGGTATTATGTAATTAATTTTTCTGTTTCAGCTGAGTACATACAAATTTTTTTCGATGCTTCTTTGAGTATCATAAATCATCTTACTCATGAAAGCATTTCATGAGGCACAGTAGAACAGATCTTCTCTATTTTTTTGCCTGAAGAAGCTGATTTTTCAATAGAAGAAGCAGCATTTTATATTCTAAATGTTATTCAGTTATCTAATTTTTTATTGTGGTTCGTCATAATTTTTCCTTCACCTATTTAAATGTTTAAAATATGCCTTGTGCTCCATAAAGGTTTTATAAATGAAACAGTGCTTCTCTGTTAGTTTTTCAGTGTTGTCAAATAGATGTGATGTGTTGTCACCACTTAGATTCTTAGATGCTAATCTGCAGTTGTAGGTATCAAAATGCAAGTTGTGCGCAAGGTACAAGACTGAATATATTAATATGTGTAATATAACAGGTTTTTTTATTTCATAATTTTCAGATTTTTTTAAGGCCCAAAATATTTTCTTACAGAAATTATTTTGGCCATTATGTATTTCTCCGCCTTTCTCTCCCTTTTCCCCCTTTTGTCATTTTCCCAAGTCTCTTCCTGGAGTAGACAAGTTCATTGTTGGTGGAAGTGGTAGCTGAGATAAATGAGTTGTTTGCCTTTGCTGTTTAGAACATCTCTAAACTTGATCACTTAGCAGCTCTCTGTGCAGGTCAAGTTGAGAGTCAGAATAGTGTCAGGGGTAGTGTCAAAATTTGCTTGGGGTACGTAAGAAAAGGTGCTTACTGTCTGGGGTACCACCGACTGTGTTGTTTCCGCTGTTTGGTTTTGTGGGGTTTTTCCCTCCTCTATTTTGTCCTGGTTGTTTAAAGGTTTATCTTGTCTGAAGTAAAATTATTTTTTGAATAGTTAGGAAATGATATAAAAGTATTTTACTGGGTCTGTCAACGGATAGACTGGAGGTAGACTGGGTATCACCTGGAGGAGGAAGAAAGTCCAGCTTCTTTAAAGAATATACAGTGTCAGGCATAGCCCTGACTCTTAAAAACTGACATAAAGATGTTCTAAGAAAGAAGAAGAACCTGAGTACAGAAGCTGGGTTTTGACATTGCTTTGTGGGCACTTAAGTGAGCTTATACGATATTATCAACCATAAAAGAAGCATTTCTGATAAAGCAAATGTTTTGGACTTCAAAATCATCAGCTAAATACAGCAGCTGTGTTTGCAAAATCATGTATAGGGGGAAAAAAGCTTTCATAATTCAGGTTATTCATGCATGCAGGTTTTGTGGTAGTTTTACCCCTTTCCTAATCTTTATGTATCCATGACAACACAGATTGTTCACATTTTACAGTGAAAGCAGTTAAAAAGTGAAGGTTTTAATAATATAGGATTAGCAGATCTACAGGTATTATGTAAGATATCATGCCGAAGCTATGAACATAAAAAAATATAGATGTAAAGGATTAACAGGGAATGACAACTTCTTCTCATAAAACTACACAAATAATTGTAAGAATTGTCATGTTGTCCAGGTTATTGCACCATTTAAAATCCAGACTGACCTCTATGCAAAATAAACCAGAAAAAGAACAAGGCTGTAAATGCTAGTTGCTGGTTTATTTCACTGTGGGAAGCTCTTAAGCAGGCATTTCTTTCTCCTGTAGAGGCCCAATGCCATTGCTTGAATTTGCAAGCACATTTTTTATGTTCCCTTTTCATCATCTCTGCACATCACCCTCCATTAAAGTTACGTGTGAAAGTAGGTGATAATACTATACTTCAGCTAAATTATGAGTTTGGAAATGAAAGCCAGTTCCAGTGCTGCAAAATAGTGAAGGTAAGCCTTTATTCCCCTTGTAGTCTGGTCTTGAAGAAAACTTACAGATGCGAAAGGAAAATGAGAAGGCCGCTTCCTTCTGCTTTTTGTTCTCTTGGCTCCTTTGAAATACAAATGAAATAAAGCTTGCCCCTCTAAACTCAAAAATATTGCCATTGATCCACACCACTCAAGACCACATATTCTAATATCATGCTTGCAGGTTGCATGTGAAGCACTGAAACTACAGTATTTCATGAATTTTTTCTGAATGTGAGCTTTTAAGTAAAGGAGACATATAGCATGAGACAGTATGGAAATTTGCTTTAAAAATTCTTAACAACCTACTAGTATTGTAAGATCAGTAATAAATAGTGCAGAAAGACCTGGTGTACCATTAAGCAGGTAATTGATTAAATGAGCATTATGTGACTCTAGATTTCAGTAATATCGAAAAATGTTGATTGACCAGAAACAAAGTCAAGAATAGGGGAAACTAGGCAAGCCTCTTACCTTACAATTTTTAGGTGAATGGAAGGTGTAGTGTGTGTTTCAAGTTAACGTACCTATCTGTATGGAATCTGAAAACATAACATTCAATGAAAGTTTTCTTGAAATTTTCAAAAAATCTGACTGAAGAGAGAGAAGTTGGGGTAGGTGAGTGGACTTGTGCTCTACTGGCTGTGCTATTTACGGTAGTTTTTGCTTCTAAGCGGGGAGAAGCTGTGTACACTCAATCCAGAAGCAGAGCATGGTCAAGACATTTTCTTGCATATTGTCCTTTACAGTATGTGGAGAGATGTGTAGGGCAGGGATGGAAGCACTCCTTTGCCGTGGTAACTCCACCTTTGCATCCCACTTCTTAAAACTGTTTTATTGTTAACTGATGATCAGAAGTTGGATTCTTGTGTTCCTTCTGAGTTATCTGGCAATCTCATTCTTGTTCTTTGTCAGATTATGATACTGGCCATGAAACAATCCATTAAATTTTGTCTTTAGCTTTCCCACCATACCACAATTGCAAGGTGCTTTCTGTTGCATTGAGTCATGTGAGATACATCTACACATGTACTTGTGGCTCTCACCCTTGGTGCCTCATTCACGGTTCTCCATTATATTCTTTATGTACCCCATGGAGTGAAATTCACACATGCAGTTTAGCATTCTTGGTACACCCAGACTATGTATCTCCCTCCACTACCTTATCCTACTACAGATAATGTCCTCTTCTCTGGACATTTCTGCTAAGATTTCTCAAGGAAAGGATGTTTTGGGAGAGATGGCAAAACTCGTTGAAGAAAATAGGGATTATGTTCTTGGCCTGCTGTATGGCAAGTCACAGAAAGCAATGAAACCACAGTGGCCTCTAGTGGGTTGTGCGGTCACTTGTATTCCTTTTGCTCTAAGTCTTGGACAGGCCTGTTGAGCTGGTTTTTCGAAGAGGAAGTTGTGTTAGAGCCAGAAAGGAGTGGTGGCTGTTAGGGACATGTTGTACACCCTTGCATGCTGCATGCAGCATGGGACCTGCCTGTTGGAAAGTGCTCGCTTAGCGGGTGAAACTTACTTTGTGTGTGAGTACATGTGTCCAAAGTGTGTTTGTGAACAGCACTGTAGAATATAAAGTAGTGAGAGGAGTTCAGTATTTGGTTAATATGGGATATCCCTGTTAGTGATCTGGAAAAGCTGGTGAAATGCAGTATTTGAAGTGTGTATGAGGGATTGGGAGGTTTTGTTTAAATGATAATCTGCTTAGAAAACAGGGTCCTAAATTGAAATTTGTAATGCCATTATATATGGTAATGAAAAAGACAAGACCTCAGTTTTCAGGGGACAGCTCTGAGGCTAGGGACTTCCTAATTATTGTTGCGGAGAATGTGGGCTTGATGTAATGCTTCATCTTGGAGTAGTTTGTCATTGTAAAGATGTAGACAAAATGGAAGAAATTTGGCAAATACGGTCAAGGTCTGAGGAGGACTGCTGAGGAGAGATAGATTAATCTAAATTATGCATCTAAATCCCAGTTAAGGAAATGCGGAAAGTGAGAGAAAAGTAAGTGTATATATTTGAATGATGTAAATGTCAAATAGTTTTTTCGCTTGTACACGGTGATATACACAGGATTGAGAAGTGAAGGGTCTGTGCAGTGAATCACAAAACCCTCGTCAAGGAAAACAGTGCAAAAGCGCTGATTTCTAGAAGGAATAAAGGAAGTACTGTTTCTGGAGAGAGTTACCAAGCTAGACAGAAGATTCTAGGGAAGAAATCTTGTCCTGATTTTGGTTAGGAGAGGACCTTTTTAATTGTAACTTTAATGGATCGCATCAGAACATTTTGTGTTTTGGACAGAAACCGTAAGTGCTGTTCGTTCGTCAAGGATGGCTTTTGAATTAGTTACAGTGTATTTCTCATTTGCAAGACTGTTCCTGTTGGTGTCTTACAACTTTTAGTAAGAAAATTACCTTAGTATGTTTGCTTGAGCTGTGTGGGAGGAGGTTGCTGAGCTACAACTTTTGCTACACTTGATTTCACTTTTACCGGCGTGTGCAGCTGATCGTTAGGTTACTATAAGAAAACTTACTTATCAGCTTTTTTCTTTCTTTTGATCAGTACATCAGTCAATTTTGTAGGATTTGATTTGGGTTTTTGTGTTGAGGATTTGATTGGGATTGGTTTTTGGTTTGGTTTGGTTTTCTTTTTAATATTCTAGGCCAAAACTACTATCAGCTATTCCTGCAGTAAAATAGTACACAAGGAATTGTAATGGTCGTTTCAGGAATGCTCTCTACTGAATTTCTTTTTAAGCTTGGAAATTACAGACAACTCCAGAGCAGAATTTTTATCGCCTTTGTTTTGCACTAGTAGTTGAGATAGATATGTCCTGGAGTTCAGTGCAACAAATAAATAAATAAATTCATGTTAACATCCAGGTAAAGGAAATATGAAAAAACCACTCACTTGCAGAGAACAATTAAAGATAGGTCTTGCATGGTGTGTTGATATCTACTATCATTCCAATGCCACTGCAGTAAAAAATTTAGTGGGATGTTCTGTAGGCTTCATCATAGATAAAGAATGTGCATTGTCAAAAGAAAAAGAGATGATGTAAGGTTTCTTTGATAGCACTCTAAATAATACAAATTATGAAGAATTTTTTTTGTTCTTGTTTCTGAATATGTCATATGTAAAAATGAAGGTAAAAACTTTCAAATGAGTTCAGGTTAAAGCTCCCAAAAATTAAAAATCATCTCAGTATTTCATTGAAGCTTAGGTTTTAATATAAAAGTAAAAATCTTTGCTTTTTCTAATCCAGTATGATCTAATTGCAGCTTATGAGTAAAGAGTCTCCAGTCTCTGTTGGAAATGATGCTTACGTTGACCTTGATCGGCAGGTATTTAAGACTAGATGTCTCTTTTCCTTCAATCGTAGCATGTCAGTGGCCAGTCTTCTTTCCATATTAAGAATTCTAAATTTTTTTCTTTAATTATTAAAGGTTTTTGTGGAAAAATAAAATAGGAAGTGGGAAACTGAGTTTCAGTATTTCAAGTCCTTTAGCTTTATAAATTGAGTTTGCTCCTGTTGTATATTTAAAGGATATAAAAAAGTTGGTTTGAAAAACCAGTCTAGCTGTATGACATAATAAAGCAAAACTGCGGATTGGTACAAACCTTTAGGTATGGAGAAAGAAGGAAAGATTAAAAATGTGTACTATTAGAATAAATATTTTTATGTGAGTTCCTATTTCCAAAGTCAGTTTTTATAAAAACCGCACTTCAGTGGGAATCCTGGAAGTGCTGCAATATAGTAGAGAAGTTTTCAACTATAATCCTTCCCGGTCTGATTTATTTAAAAAATAGATGAACCTGTTTTTTATTTTACTACCTTATCCTCATGCTAACACTGTCCTGCTTCCTCAGATTTTTTTCCAGTTGAGGAGAAGACTAGTGGTGCTTGCTGTATTCCTCTGTCATGCTTTCGCTGCAGAAATATGTACATTCTTGCAGACAAAATTAATTTTTGTATGTAAACAGGCCCATGACAAATACACTTGCAAATGCAAGATATGATGGTGCTGTTTAGGAAAGCCCATTTAAACTTCATCATATATAATAGTACGTCTATATCTATATGCGTAACATGATGCACCTATTTTATCAGACTAATTTTCTTGTAGCTGTTTTTTATGTTATCTTAACTGAATTCATTTGCAAACCAGTGAGATACATATCCTTAAACATTAAGCCTTTGAAGGGAAGTACCTGAATATTTCCTACTGCTTATAAGGTTCAATGCCCTTTTTCAGAACGGTAGGCTTTTCTGTCATATATTAGTTTTATTCGTGTTGTGCACTAAAAGTAGCTTCCAGTGACTAGAGAGATTTTACCCTAATTGTCCATTCCCGGTATTCCACCTTCCAGTCCCTTCTGTATTTCTAATGTAGATTGAAAATTGAAATTATGCGCTCTTTGCATCTGTAAAGAAAAGTGGTATTGACCATTTTTTTCAGTGTAGAGATTTGATGAGTTCTTCAGACCCAAGTTCTTCAGGAGTTTTTACCCAATTTATAGAATATATGTGATAATTCTAATGTAAGAGCAAATGTTACTTTCACGTACAATTACTTTTTACTAATACACAAACTAAACAGTATTCACATCTGCTTCTTTTTTTCTTTATAAGAGCACAATTGCTCAGTTTTAAAAAAATTCCATGTGTTACCTAAATGTAAAAATAATTTTACAGATATGTAGTTCAGAATATTTTTAAATGGATCACAGAGAGTGATGAAAATGTAAATGTTTGTTGTTTATGGTAGCTGAAGAAAACTACAGAAGAATTAAATGAAGCACTTGCAACAAAAGAAGAAATTGCCCAGAGATGTCATGAGTTAGATATGCAGGTAAGTTTGCTATAGAGTCCGTATCAATTTTGAAGTGAGAAAAGGATGTGCTAACTTTTAGATGGCTGAAAATAAGTAGTAAAGTATGGAAACTTAATTTTTAGAAGGGGGATGGAAATGACACAGTAATTATTTTGTTTTCACGTGTGCTAGCAGAATGAATGCCATTGTTTTCTTATCTTGTTGCCATGTTGCCAGTATTAAGATGATTCATACTGGCAAAACTTTTTTGCATTCAGTTAGGAAAGGTTTGAGCTATGTGGTAAAACTCTTGCCATGGAGAACTAGTACAAGTTCTGCTGCTGTAACAGTTCCAGTTAAGAGTTAAATCCCAGTCAGAAGTTGCTGTAGACCATTAAATGTGTATGGATTTAGACTAAGTCTTACTGTAAGTAAATCAATACTCGTCTAGAAGACATGAGGAGCGTGAAGGGGGAGCCCTGAAAGGCATTGCCATTGCAACCCTACTTTGTAGTATTAATTCAGGCTTCTTGCAGTTCAGTAGCTGTTGGAATTAATAAAGCTGATCTATTTGTCGTGGTTAATATATGAACCCGTGTTTCAGGTCTTGGAACACTTTGGGTTCTTTGCACTACTACCTGTTTTCACAGTGTTAGTGGAAACTGAGTCGTCTTCAGGACTGTGTTCCTGTTTCAGGCTTGCTTGCAGATGGCCTTTACCATGGAGAGCTAGTTTTATTTGTTTTTAGGGAAAATGTGCAGATTTTGTTATAACGAAGTTATCTTCTGCCGTAACGAAGACTTCTTTTTTAAATGCTTGTTCGAAATATGTCAAAGAATAATTATGTTTCCTGAATGGTAACTCTGCCCTTAATGTTCCAATATGGTGGTTACATCACATAGCAATTGAATACCTATTAAATGATACAGTGTGTTCTTTTGAAATGTAATTAGTGAAGCTTGCATGTTTCTGTTTGTGGTCTCTGGTGATACTTCATTACGAAATGAAAAAATACTGCTCTCTGTACCTGGATAGGTTAGTTATTTCTATTCATACTTTTATTACAACAGGTTGCAGCCCTCCAAGAGGAGAAAAGCAGCCTGCTTGCCGAGAACCAGATTTTGATGGAACGTTTAAACCAATCTGATTCTATTGAAGATCCCAACAGTCCTGCAGGCCGTAGACACCTGCAGCTGCAGACACAACTAGAACAGCTCCAAGAGGAAACATTCAGGTAGAAAAACTACGCTTGGTTAGGTTGTTTGTTTGTAGCTGGCAACAGAGGTGACTTAGATACTTCTGGTTCTGCTGGCAAATATGAATTAGTGTAATGGATGGTGTATAACCACAGTTAGTACAGTTTTTAAAGTGATGTGTATGTTGTAATTTCGCTCTTTACAAGTCCAGTGTTAAGAAAAGGACAATTTGTCACTCTACTGTGAGTTACTTTGGTTTGTGTGCAGTCATTTCACCCATGTTTTGCAAAGTCAGTGAGAATGAAAAGTAGCATGCTTTCCTTTATGCAAATTATTCTGGTTGTATTTTTAAGGTGTAGTAATTCCTTGAGGAAAGTTTGCTACAGGCTGGTGACGTGATATACAAAGCAAAATGTGTCCTTCTCTGAATTTGAAAATGAATTTCATAGATGATAAAAGGTGGAGATTATCCACGTATGAGCTCTGCACTTCATTTACATTTCCCCAATATGTGAAAATACAGTTCCTCTTTAAATATCCTTCCTGGTCCTCTTGACTGTTGCTTTCAGGTTGTGTAAGCCTGTTCTGCTGAAGAAAGCTGGTTCACTTCACCATCACCTTTTCATTCTCTTTGCCATACTTTCCCTCTCCTTTTTGAGTGCAGTTATGGTAGTTCTTTCTTTACACTGACAATTTTCCTTTTGCTGTCTTTTTCGCATTGCACTTTTCCAATTCTTACAATATGTGCCACATTTCTTTCCTTTTCTTGTCTCTTTTGCCAATTTTCCAATTCCCCTTGCTAAGCCTCCTTTCCTGCTTATTCTGACATATTGTCTCCTATCAATTTCTTGAAAAATATTCAGTGTTTCTGTTTCACAACAGCTAGTGTCTGGATTTCTTCTTTTTATATATCTACCATGTAAAGGAATAAAATGGTGATAATATCCCTTTTTATGTCTTCTTATTCATCTCCATGTTCTGCAGTGATTCCTATCTGAGTCTGGTATCAATTACTGTTTGAAGAGATTTTGTCCCTGTGTTCAATATCTACACTGCCTGTTACTCTAGTTTCAGGTTCTGAAAGTCATTCTAAACTGTTTTCATAGGTGAGACTCATTCCTGGTCTCCTTTACCTCCTTCCCCTGTCTTCATATCATGTGGCTTCTAATGGCAATTTGTATGTGTTGCTTCCAGCTCTACCTGAGGAAGCAGGACATCTGTACAGCTTAACTGGTGCCCAGTGTGGTACACCAGTTTTCCTCCTAGTCTTGCCTCTTTGTCCTTTGACTGTTCTGGTCTGTCATGATCCAAATCTTCATTGTTCCTGGTTTAGATGACTTAAAGGTTTTCTCTTGTCTCCATTCTTGTAAATTCTGTTTGGACTCCTTGACTTTTTTTTTTCATCATGCCCTTATCTCCTATCCTGGATTGGTTTTGTATTAATTTCACAGTATAAAAATCATATACATTTTTTGTATAAAAATCACAGTAGGCCTCTGTGTTCCAGGTTGTATCATCTTCCATTTGTTCAAAATACTTTGACAAAGTTTCTATTACTTATTCCCTTTGTTCACTACCAGGTTTATGGAGCTTTGCCTATGTATACTGTATGCAACCAGTCCAGCAACTTTTCGTCAGAGTTCTTTACTTGCTAGCTAGATAACCTGGTTGTCCAGACGCAGTGGGCATGCACAGGTTCTTTATGAGTAAATGAATAAAGCCACTTCAATGAGAGATCTACGGCATTTATAACATCTAACAATCAGATCAATATCATTGGAGGTAGATGAATTGGACAGCTGAACAAAATTTTAAAATAAAGATGTCATGTTCAAACTCTGCGTGTCCCAAGATCAAAAAAGATGAAAATTTCTGCTTAAGCTTCCATTGTGAAAAACTGCTGTTATAAAAGAAAACATCAGGTTTTGTCTTTGTGAGAACATATGTTACCTTGTGAATTTTCAAATAGACTGATATTAAGTTGGGAGCATCAATAAAGTCAATCTGCTTTTATATTTTGAATAAGCACATTGGGCTGTTGTTTTGCTTCACTGCAGCAGGAGGCTGTTTTGTGTGTTCTTAGAAGGGATGATGATGAGGAAAGGTAACTGTGGCTCAGGATGAGAAATAATTTTCTGGGCTTTTTTTTCATTCCTACAGATTAGAAGCTGCCAAAGATGACTATCGAATACGCTGTGAAGAACTAGAAAAGGAAATTGCAGAATTGAGACAACAAACAGAAGAGCTTACTACACTGGCAGAGGAGGCTCAGTCTTTGAAGGATGAGATAGATGTACTCAGGTAAATTTTGTTCCATTAACCCTTTTTAACAACTACCTTTCAGTTTATATAATTTGTGCTTAATCTACATTATTTTTTTGTTTAAGTGATTTAAATATGAAATACTTTCAATGCCAAGATTCTTTGGATCCTTCAGTTTAGGTACACAGACCAACACACAGTTCTTGAGTAAAATAGTTGCTTATTGTGTACCTAATCAATAACTATTATTAAACCTATTAAATTAAATTAATTTATTAGTAAACTTATTAAATTAGTAAGTTAAACTTATTAATTAATATTATTAGTAAACTTATTAAATTAAATTAACTATTGTAACTTATTAGTAAAATTCTGTGCCAATTTATGGTTATAACAGGGCACTCACTGGTCTCTTTGAGTATGCAGTATTCACCTTCATCATGTCTTGGGCATCTGTTCTCATCAGAAAACTAGGCCATTTCCTTTCCTGGGTTTGCATTGTTAGGACTTTGGGTGGTGCTTTTGGTTTATCGTATGATTTTAGTATGAATAACATCTGTTGAAGCTCTCATTGCCACTGGATTTTAGCAACAAAAGTTGTAATAATTTGATGATACTAGGGGTTTATAGGGTGGGACAGCCACTTTTACTATGGAGCATAATCCATCCTTCAGTATTGGCATCTTGCTGCCATGGGTTATTCAGAACAGTTACCCATTCTCTCCAGCAAGGCTTATTTAATACTGCCATTCCTGACTCATCAGCAGCCTTCTACCAAAGCTATCTGTCTTCATCCCTTCTGTCATTAATATAAGGAAAGAACACATCACACTGCATAAACTATGTGGGTGGCATGGGTTCAAAAATTCCTTGCCCCAAGAGAGAGGCCCTGCACCTCACTGAGGATTAAGCAGAGTTGGCTTGCCTCAGTGTCCTGTAAACCAACCCATCAATTCAGTGGGAGATTCCCTGGATTTCACAGGAAATTGGGTCTGTAAATTGGTTGATTCTAAAATGAAACTGGGGACAGTAATAGTAGCAGAGGTCATTGGAGGAGGTGAGGTCCATTGCTGTCTTGGCAGTGCAGCAAGTGGATTGGTAAAACTCTGAAAAGCTGTGAATGAAGCCTGGCGTTTCTTTTTCTTTTTTCTATTTTATTTTAGAAGGAACCAAGTTCCAAAACTATTACGGTACTTCTGTGTCACCAAGTACAATTTGCCTAGGAGATGGATCTTTATGATTTTATTCCTGGCTATCATTAAAACGTATTGAAGGGCAGAGACTTCTTTACCCTTGAAAAATTTAGGGCAGAAGATAATTTAGAATTGAAAGGAAATGGATAGAAGTGAGGTTGTTTTAACTATTATTTTAAGATTGGAAGCAGATCAGAAAGTTGTGTTAGGTAGAGGGATGGGGTCTAAAAGAACCTTCAGCAGCAGCTCTTAGAGTTGACAGATAGTTATTGGAAGAAAACAGACAATGTAAAAGTGGAAACATCAGTAATAGGAGGATATGATTGCTTTATTGTTCTCCCCGTGATGTCTTAGAATGTCTTCAGCATTAAGAAAAAACAGTGAGGAAGCGTTTTAAATTCTGTTAGTTTTGTTACTTTTCAGAGTTCAAATTTGATACAAATCTGTCCCTTCAGGCATTCTTCTGATAAAGTAGCCAAGTTAGAAAGCCAGGTAGAGTCATACAAAAAGAAATTGGAGGATCTGGGTGATTTGCGGCGGCAAGTGAAGCTTTTAGAAGAGAAGAATACAATGTACATGCAAAATACCGTGAGCCTGGAAGAAGAACTAAGGAAGGCCAACGCAGCACGCAGTCAGCTGGAAACATACAAGAGACAGGTGAGGACAGGCATCATCAATGCAGTAGTACTCTGTATAGTTCAACGCTTTGTCTTCATAACATGGCTAATACCTCAAAGAAAAAAACTATGAAAAAAACAACACCTGTTTAGAAGACTTCCATGTTTTGTAGGTGCTACCTTTGTCCTCCTTTCCTGCAATTCTTGTCATTGCTACAAGTTTATGTTACTTTGTTAGAAAGCAGTATTTCTTGCATTTAAAAACTCAACAGATTTTAAGTGGGTTTTTTTTTCTAAAATGATTCCGAATTCATATTCAGTAGTGGGGCTTGAATTAGAGGTTCTCCTTTCAGAAAAAGTATCCACTTCACTACATTTTTCCAGCAGTGAGGAACAGACACCCCAGCTGAGGTAAGTTATTCCTGTGGTTAAATTACCAATTACTCCCTTTTTTAAGGTTCTAGTTTGTCTGATATGTCTGAACTTTTCCACTTAAGAAGAGAGAAGGACACGTCATCCCTGTTGTTTATATGCACCTAGTGGAGTACAAAGTGTGTCACCAGCACACTTCTGTGGAGTGAAAGGCACCTGTTTATCCTGCTGTTTATCCAAGTGCCATGTGATGCTGTTTCTGTAAAGGTAGAAGATGTGCTTAATGTTCTCTCTGCTTCTATACTACAGGGATATGGTATCATTCTGGTATTCTTGTTAGAGGGCCAGACAGAGCATGGTTCATTAAAATAGTAGTGCCTGCTCTGGATTTCTGCCTGATCGAATGATCACAGCACAGAGGTCCCTGTATGTCAGTTTACAGTAGAATAAAGTACAGAAACAAGCACTAACACTGTTGCCAGCCCAGGAGCAATGTGTCTTCCTAAGACTTGATAGATTTTTTTTTCTCTGCACTTGGCCATCTCAGTGTTTAAAACAACTAGTTTCAGCCTATGTAGGCTAATTTTAAATACAGGCCAAATGATTTTACCAGAAAAGAAGAACTTGGACAAGAAAAATTGTCCAAGGGGACAAAGGGAAAAGTAAATGTAGAACGGAATGGCCTTCCACACATGAGTAATATCAAGTTTACTGGCAACCCAATATGTCACTCCATTAAACAGCTGAGCATGTGATGCTGTTGTGTAACCTCAACATCTGCGTTTGATTCTTCTTATTTCACCAACCAAAAGGATTTTGAAGGGGCCTATCCCAAACATTTGTGCTGCTAAAGTACTCCATTTCTTCATTATTCTCTGTATTTTATGGGTGGGATTTTCTGTATGAGGTGCTGTTGTTTGGTGCAAAACTGTTTACTGGCTGAGACTGGAATAAGTCTCAGGTGTCCTGTGGCAGATGTGTTTTCTTCGCCTAACTATGGTGTCTCAAAATGAAAACTCAGTGTGTTTGTCTTCAGTGTCTGTAAGACTGGGCTCCTTTTTAGACCTGCCTCTGACTCATAAGACACAAAATTATTTTTCTGGGAATCCTAAATTGTGCTATCATAAGTAAGCCAGATAAAAGGATTGTGATGTTGTGTCACTGCTGAGCGCTAGTGTGCTCCTGTAGTGGAATATGTCTTGTCTGGTGTTGGAAGGATCCAACCCCACTCATGAGGATGCCATTAGAGCATTATTTATTTGGCTTAGAAGCATTGTGCTATGCAGATGAAAGTGGTTGATTGAAGTTCCTATAGTAATCTGCAAGGAAATAGCATCTTCACTGCGCAGAGCCGTCTCTGTGAGGTGAGGTTGAGTGGTGGTGTTTTGTTTTCACTCTTCTGAGAGCAAGCATAAGCCTTTTCTAAGAAACTTTATTTCGGCATAAAGAATTGAAATGTGACGGCTGCAGGATAATTTTTTTTGTCATTTTAATTCAGCCCCTTTGTGCATGTGCATTCTGATACATAGCTAACGGTATGTCTTGCTTTTCTTTGTTGCAAGATTCCTGCTTTACTCATTCCACACACAGATAATGCTTAGTAAATGTGATGGCAGTTAATTTTTTTTAAAATCTTCTGCATTACCATGAAACTGTATGTTTTTCGATACACTCACAAGTCCTAATTCAAGAAAAATTTATTTCCTACAGTGTTTTTCTACATACCATTACCTTAGCATGATTGATTACGAACATGAACACATTTGTTTCCATTCGACATGAAAATTCTCATATTTTGCAAGTGGTGGCACAATCAGTGGTGAAGACCTGCAGTTTCGTTTTTTATACCTGCAGTTATTCTGATGGCCCCAGTGATGATGTCACATCTGAAAAATGAAATATTTTCATATCTAACATTTTCATTTCTTTAATCTCAGAAAATGCAGGCCTATGCTGGTTTTGCAGCCTTTAATTTAAGACAAACAGCAGCAAAGTCCTTCTCTAAGACTTAAGACCATGCATATTTTAGGCCTTGTAGTTATTTTGCTGTAGTTGTACACATTGAAAATAAAAGGCAGTTAGAACCACTGGGCAGTCTTAATGTAGGCATGGCTACTGTTTTAATCACTTCCTGTGTAATCTAAAAGCCATGAAAAAGCCTTCCTATAAATTGCTTCAGAAGAAGCTGTAGGTCTTAAGCTGAGTCTTCATTCAGCTTTTGTGTTTGCAGGTCAGTCTTTATTTAGCTTATTTGCTTCCATGCTCTCTGCATTATGAGCTTTACTAGTGTTCTGGGAATGAATCTTTGCTAGTAGAGGCTGAGAGTTTTGAAAAGGCAAGACTTCACTGATTTACCTTCTGTTGTGCTCAGCTGTCAGATTTCTGATCACTTAATTTTAAGAGCTCTTTACTGATCTGTAGTTGAAAGCATACATGTGGCTTTGTTAGCAGTTCCCAAAATAAAGAAAACTGTTTGGAGCCTGATGCTGAATCTTTATGTTAGTGTATTAAAAATTATTAGGAAATCTCAAGGTTAGGGAATGTTACCTGGCTGCATAAACTAGTAGTTGAATTCTGAGTTAGGCTTATGAAATAAAGTTAACAAAAGGTGTAGATAATTGGCTTTCTTCGGAGTTTTTTCTTTTAACTAGTCTTTTCAGAATGCAGAAAGATTTTTCTGCTGTTCCTAAGCTTTTTGGTTCCTAGAACTACATAGCTTTTTTTTCTATAAACCTTGCTTGAGCTTAAATTCTTGTTTTAGATGTACTGAAAATACTTCGCATTTTTTCTATCTTTTGCTTGCACTAAGACTTAATATTTGAATGCTTTTTGTTTTGCTGAAACACAGAACAACTGATGAAAGCATTTTTTAGTATGTCCTATAAGTAATTTATTTCACTTGTTTTACAACATGACTTGTGGTGCATTGTAATTGGCTACTTTGTCTTGTGTATTTTGTTTTAACATTTGCAGACACATTATTGATTCTTGTTCTCACAGGCAGTTGAACTACAAAACAGGTTATCTGAAGAATCCAAGAAAGCTGATAAATTAGATTATGAATGCAAACGACTGAAAGAAAAAGTAGACAGCCTCCAAAAAGAAAAAGATGTAAGTGCCAAGGAGTTATTTTTTTGTTAGTAACAATAGCAAATTTGTATCCTTTATAACATAGAGCTATGGTAATTACAGTTAGCAATTTTTTTAAATTAGGAAGCCTTATTTCAGCTAAAATTTTCTAATGTTTGTGTACAAGATACTTTTTAAACCTAAGAATTGTACAGCATGGAATAAAGTGACTGTACAAAAACATATGCAACCCTTTTCTAAGAGGAAAAGACTTCATATTTGGCATCTGAAGTTGTTTCCTGGCCATTTACCATGAGAAAGTTAATAAATACCCAGGGTAATTGTTACATATTCCGAAAAGCTATTTACAACAGGGTTTCTGCAGTATCATCCTAGAACTAAATTCCTATTGATTTTTTTTCCTAAGGCATTCTTTGAGGTACCATCAGCATGCTTCTCTTTGTGGAGTCATCACTAAAGTAGCAAGAGGCTTAGTAGTTGTGTAGAGGGAGATGTCCTTTGTGGCAATCTCAGCTTTTATGACAGTTCCTTGTTGACTTATCTTGTACTGTCAATGTGGAACACACAGGGTAGATACCAATCTATCCCCTTCCTCTTGTGTCATTTGCTGCTAGTGATTCTGTGATTAATTGCTCTGTCCTCTCTTGCCGGGACTGATCCTTCAGACTTCTCTTGCACACTGTCATTTCTCAACAGTTAGTTTCAGCTTGTTTCTTAGAAATGTATATGCAAGTGCCTCAAACTACCTAAAACCGAGGTCAGCAATTGAAGCTAGCAGTTTCTTAGACATGTTTTAATTTTAAGTCCATTGATCCAACCGTCAGAAACTCTGTAGGCTTTTTCCTCAATGGTCCTATTTCATGTCCAGTTATTTCCAGGATTTCCTAGCCCAGCACTTAAATATCATTAGAACTGAAAATTTTCAGTTATTTTATGTTCATAGGTCATTGATTTCCATTTTTTACTAAATTTTCAAGCTGCAGTGGACACTTGACCTTCACATCACTTCCATCTGCGCTTCAAATCAGGCTGGAATGCTCATAGTAACTGTATTGGTATTGTGCTTTGGCTTTCTTTCCTGCTTTTTATCTTTAAATTGGGTTTTTTTTCCCAATTCTTTTATGTTGAACAATGGTAAAATTGTTTCTGTGGCTTATCCATGGCTCAGTGGACCATTTCATCTTGCACAAAGGATCTGAATTGCAGGCCATTGTCATGTAGTTTTCTGCTTTACCCCCTGGCAAATAGCATTTTTTTGAGCTGGATGTTGGTTTTAAGTACATTCTTTTGAATGGCTGTGCAGCTGTGAGAAGTTACAGCTAGAAGTCTCTCATCACGTGGATTCAGTGATTCACTGTCTGTATTACCTACTCTTTCTGTTCTCTGTTGTCAGTAAAGTAGCCCACCACAGGTCACAAGCTGGGTAGTGGTATCTTGTCAGTTATATTTTGGAAATAGACACTGAAATTGATTTTACGCTTTTCTTTATGTTCTGGCAAAGCATAGTAGTGTTTGAGATCTTCATCAAAGTAGCTTGAAATTTTACGTCTGTGGTCTGTTATATGATAAGTACTAAGATAATTATTGACTTGTTTGTACTAGTGAAGCCCTAGAGCTTTTTCTAGTTGCTAAAATATTCTGGCATTTGGCAGTCAACTGTTTAGTGAAATGAAATGCTATCAGCCAGCACAACTCCATATCTACACAGAGTCAAGGTCTGTGCTGGACCATTTAGTGATACTGAACATGTCTGATTTTGGAGCAAACTACAACTTGGATCTTTACAGTCTTTCTATTTTTTGACTCTTGGCAACCTTCTGGACAAAAACCTGATGCTATCTGTAGATTCTCGTTTTTTTGCCAGAAGGGTACTTGTGTCAAATTGAAAGAGTATTTGTCTGATGCTTCTGAATAGCACACCTGTGTGGATCTCAAGGCAATCCAGTCCTAATCTTCAGTTGTCTTTGGACCGAGTCTTAAGCAACTAGTTTTCTTTCGTAGCCGAGATGCTGGTGAATGATAAGGCCAGCTGACACACAGGAGGAATGGGATATGGAAATGCTGCTCACACTTCCACTGGTGAAAGACTAACAAAATGAAGCTAAAAGCAGTTTGTTTGTTATGTTGACTCTGTACTTACCTGCTCGTGATTTCACTCCTGGCTGAATCTTGGATTCATGGTGAGGCAAAAATCTGTGGTCTCTCACCTGACTTCCATTTCCCTTGGAATCAGCCCCAATGAAAGGAAAGCAGCTGAGTGGCCCCAGTGGATACTGTTTACTACCTGGTACCAGGACTTTGTGTCACTAATATCTTGATTTTGTAAGCTTATACCCTGCTATTTTTAGTCCAGTAAGATCAGCAACCCGTTTCCCAAAAAAAACCCCAAACCACTGTTCCTGTGGAGTATATAAAACTTACATTTATTCTGTTATGAAATAGAGTGAGATACCTTAATTTGAAAGTAATCTCTAGAGTTGCATTAAATTCTTTTTAAAATTTCGAAGGCTATTAGAGATGGATTTGTGCCGCCAAGACTGATATTTGTTTTCTTTCCAATTATTCAGAGATTAAGAACAGAAAGGGATTCTTTGAAAGAAACTATTGAAGAACTTAGATGTGTACAAGCTCAGGAGGGTCAACTCACCACTACAGGTAAAGGACAAATAAGGAGATTAAATGCCTCTTTTCTAAAGTCTATAAGAGTTTTCTGTAGAGTGTTGATTGTGCTTTAGTTTACCACAGAATAAATTTAAGCTCCTCTAAAATCAGTTGTGAAAAACTTCAACTATTCATAGCTTCATAAGCAGGCAAAAGCTTCAAATGTTATTTCAGTCAATCAGAAATTTTAGTCTCTCCAGTGGGATATTTTTATAATGTATATCTGATTTCTGTGTAGTTACATAATTTTCTTTAGAGAGATATTTTCTCATGATGTTTCGTGTGTAATAGTTCATTCCTATGTGTAATCTTATGTACCTTTGTAGTTCTTAGATAAGATAATAAGCAGAAAATAAACTGCAATATTATTTCTTCAGAATGTGTGAAGTAATGATTCACTAAATGAAACGGTGCTTGTCTGTCAGTCTTGCTGTAGCCTGACTTTGTGTCGTTTTACATTGTCTAGCAATAGTCTGAAACTTCTAGAACAATGCCTACTTGTTGTCAAGTAAAGAAAGTAAATTGTGTGCTTTTCCTTACTCAGGATTGATGCCTCTGGGAAGACAAGAGCCTTCAGACAGTTTAGCAGCAGAAATCATTACTCCTGAAATAAAGTAAGCTAATGTGTGCTTTGTTTTACTAACCTTTACGATGGTCAGTGGCAAGTTGAATATTAGCCAGCAGTGCCCTGGCAACCAGGAGGGCCGACCATGTCCTGGGCTGCATCAGGCACAGCATTGCCAGGTGGGCAAGGGAGGGGATTGTCCTGCTCTGTAGTGGAGCAGAGTCCTGTGTGCAGTTTTGGGTGCCACAATATGAGGACATAAAGCTCGTAGCATCCAGCAGAGGGCCACAAGGATGGTGAAGGGCCTTGAGGAGAAACTCTATGAGGAGTAGCTGAGGTCATTTGATTTGTTCAGCCTGGAGATGTGGAGACTGAGTGGAGATCTTATGGTGGTCTCCACCTTCCTCATGAGAGGAAGAGGAGGGGCAGACACTCTCCTGTGTTGTGACCAGTGATAGCACCTAAGGGAATGGTCTGAATTTGTGTCAAGGAAGGTTTAGGTTCGATATTAGAAAAAGGTTCTTGTTGCCCTGTCTTGATTGTCTGGAGCTTGATGATGGTACCAAAAGAGTTGAGAATTTCTGAAAGAGAATCAAGGGTAAGGCCACAAGGCAGATATTCTGGTGGGTGTGTTACAGACCACTTGTCTGGAATGCCGTATACTATAAGCAGCTGGGAGAGGTCTTGAGATTGCTGGCCTTTCTTCTTATGGAGGACTTCAACTTACCAGGTGACTGCTGGAAATGCAACACAGCAGAAAGGGATCAGTCTAGGAGGTTCCTGGACTGTGTGGAAGATAACTTCCTAACACAGCTACTGAGCAAGCCAACTAGGGAAGGTGTCTCAGTGGACTCACTCTTTGTGAACAGGAAAGGGCTGGTGCATGATGTGATGATCAGAGGCCATCTTGGGGACAGCAAACACTGAATGAGAGAGTTTTTGGTTCACAGAGAATTAAGGAGAGAGGCTAGCAGAGAACCTCCACTTTGGACTTCTGTAAGGTAGACTTTGGCCTCTTTAGAGGTCTGGTTGACAGAGTTGTCTGGGAGTCCTGAAGGGCAAAGAAGTCCGGGAGGGCAAGAAGGAATAGTTAATGGTGCAGGAGCAGGATGTGTCCATGTGCCAAATGATGAGCCATCAGGAAGTCTGGCTTAGCTGTACAGAGAGCTTTGGCCAGAACTCAGGATAAAAAAGATTGTATCATGTTTGCAAGAAGGGGCAAAGCCACTCAGAAAGACTACAGAGATGTTGTGCAGGGAGAAATGCAGGGAGAAAATAAGATGGGCCAAAGCCCAACTAGATCTTATTCTGGCTACTGCCAATAAAAGACAATAAAAAATGTTTCTATAAATACATTCATAGTTAAATGAGGGTTAAGGAGAATCTCAATCCCTTATTGGATGCAAGGGGAACCATACCAGTAAAGGACAAGGAGAAGGCTGATCTACTTAAAGCCTTCTTTGCCACAGTCTTTAATAGTAAGGCTGCTGATCTGGAAGACAGATGCAGGAAGCTGAATAAAACCTCCTCCATACAGGAGGGAACAGCTAATGACCTGCTTTGCCACTTAGACAGCCTCAAGTCCATGGGGGTGGGTGGGATCCACTGAAGGGTATTGAGGGAGTGGCTGCAGACAGATGTTGAAAAATTTACTCTGAAACAGTTTTTGATTGTGAAATGGAGCTTCCTATTGGCTACTGTAGCAAGTAGAGGCAAGAAAGAACCAAGAGGCAAGCCAGGCAGGCAGAGAGTGACTCTGCCAGAGTGCTTCAGCTTTTAAAGAGCCTGGGGTACCGCCCAGCCCCTGCCCCGCCATTCTGTTTTCCAGCTGAAGGGAGAGAGTAACAATTTAGGGCACAGATAGATATGGAATACAATAACATTTTGGGTTACCCAGGACCGTGTTGATCTGCTGGGGGATCAGAAGGCTCTGCAGAGGAATCTGAACAGGCTGTATCAGTGGGTGGAGGACAATTGTATGAAGTTCAACATGGCCTAGTGCTGGCTCCTGCCCTTGGGTCACAACAACCGGTACAGTGCTACAGGCTTGGAGAAGAGTGGATGGAAAGATGCACAGTGGAAAGTAATCGTAGAATCAATAGAACAACTTGGGTTGGAAGGGACCTTAAAGGTCATCTTGTTCCACTTCCACTGCCGTGGGCAAGGACACCTTCCAGTAGACCACATTGCTCAAATCCCCATCCAGCCTAGCCTGGAACACTGCCAGGTAGGGGGCATCCACAAGTCCCTTTGCTGTTGCCTCCAAACCCTGAAAGTAAAGAATTCATGTTCAATGTCTAATCTAAACCACCCTTTTTCAGTTTAACACCACTCTCCTTTGTCTTGTCACTCCAAGCTCTTGTAAAAAATCTCTCTCCAGCTCCCTTGTTGACTCCTTTCAAATACTGTAAGGCTGCTCTAAGGTATCCCTGGAGTCTGATCTACAGCCCCAACTCTCTCAGCCTGTTTTCATGGTAGAGGTGCTCCATCCCTGTGATCACCTTAGTAGCTTCCTCTGGACTCACTTCAATTAGTTGACATTCTTCCTGTGCTGGGACCCCAGAGCTGGATGCAGTGTTCCAGGTGGGGTCTCACCAGAGCAGAGCAGAGGGGCAGAATCCCCTCCCTCCCCTGCTGCCCACACTGCTTTGGATGCAGCCCAGGACGCGTTTGGCTTTCTGGGCTGTGAGAGCACATGGCCAGGTCATGTCCAGCCTCTCACCCACCAGCACCCCCAAGCCCTTCTCCCCAGGGCTGCTCTTGATCTCTTCATCCCCAGCCTGGACTGATACCAGGGGTTACCATAGGCCAAGTGCAGGACCTTGGACTTGGCCTTGTTGAACCTCATGAGATTTTCATGGCCCTACTTCTTCAGTTTGTCCAGGTTCTTGTGGATAGCACCTGTTGTTCTGGTGTGGATTTGGGGGTGTTGGTTGACAGCAGCTGAACATAAACCATCGAGTGCTCAGGTGGCCAAAAAGGCCAGTGACTTCCTGGCCTGTATCAGCACTAGAGTGGCCAGCAGGACCAGGGCAGGGATTGTCCCTCCTGTACTTGGTGGCACTGGTGAGGCCACACCTCAAGTTCTTTGTCCAGTTTTGTGCCACCTCACTACAAGAAGTGGTGCTGAAGCTTGTCCAGAGAAGGACAATGGAGTTGGAGAAGAGAGTTAAGTTCAATGAGGAGCAGAGGGGTTGTTTATCCTGAAGGAAAGAAGGCTCAGGGGTGACCTTATCACTCTCTACAACTACCTGAAAGGAGGTTGTAGCGAAGTGGGGATTAGTCTCTTTTCCTCAAGCTGTGCTGGGAAGGTTTAGATTGGATATTAGGAATCATTTCTTCACCAGAAGGGGTTATCAAGTACTGCAACAGGCTGCCTAGGGAAATGATTGAATCGTCATCCCTGGTGGTGTTTAAAAGATGCGTAGATGTGGTGCTTAAGGGACATGGTTCTGTGGTGGACTTGGCAGTGCTGGGTTTGTGTTGGATCTTGATGATCTTAAGAGTCTTTTCAACCCAAATGATTCTGTGATTCTGTGTAAACAGACCAAGGGTGAAAGTGACTTGCTCAGGTTTATGCAGTAGTTCAGTGACAGCTGAGATTGCCGTCTTTCTTCACACTTGGCATTAAGTTTTGTATTCTCTATGTTCTCCCTATAAATCTGTTGAGCTGTACTTGGGGATCTGATAAGGGCGCTGAGGTAATTTCCTTGTGTTCTGCATTCTGCAATTACAACTCCTTAAATTAAGTTGGTATTTGGGCGTTTGAAGACATGATTGTTGTTGCAGCCATCTCCCTTAAAGAGATAAGACTTATGTTATTGATTTACTTACTTTACTTATGTTATTAGTTTACTATCGTAAACCATTTTCTTTGTTATAGGTGTTGGCATTCCTTTTTTTACAAAATTGTGTTCTATGTGTTTAGGGAGAAACTCATTCGCCTTCAGCATGAGAACAAGATGTTAAAATTGAACCAGGAAGGTTCTGACAATGAAAAGATTGCCTTGTTGCAGAGCCTTCTTGATGATGCAAACTTACGGAAGAATGAACTGGAGACAGAAAACAGGTAAGAAATTTTGTCCTCTGTTTCAGTTGACTTTCCTACAGGCATCCCAGGACAAGAAGACATGGATTTAATGGAGTCAGTCCTGTGAAAGGCCACAAGGATGTGGTTACAGGGCTGCAGCATCTTGTATGAGTAAAGTCTGAGGGATAGAGAATATGTAGGCTGGAATAGAGAAGGCTTAGGTTAGATCTTACCAATGTATCTTATCAAAGTGTCTGATGGGAGGGTCTAAAGGAGATGAAGACTCATGTCAGTAATACTCAGTAACAGGGCAGGAGGCAATGGGCAGAGCTTGAAACACATTATGTTTCATCTAAATGTAAGAACATACTTTTCTTTCACTGTGAGGGTTGCTAAATACTGAAGTATGTTGCCCAGAGAGGTTGTCTTCATCCTTGTAGATAGTTAAAACCCGACAGGACGTGTTTCTGGGTAGCCTGCTCTAGCTGACCCTGCTGGATTGAGCCCATCAGCATACAGACATCTGTGGGGCCAGACAGTGCATCTGAGCATGCCGCAGTATTTGGCTGATAGTGATGTGAGGCTGCTTTCTATCTAAGCTTCGAATCTGTTCTTTATCTAATCTTCCTCTATCTTCCCCTTGAACTGGGGGAGGTGCCTGAAGCCTGAAAAAAGGTAAATACTGCACTCGCCTTCAAGAAGGGCAAGAAAAAGAGCATGAGGAACTACAAAGATGGATCAGCCACAGCTCGCTTTCTGGAAATTCCACAAAGCACGTCCATCTGGAATCTATTTCCAGCCACATGAGGGACAGGAAAGTAATTGGGAAATGTCAACATGAATTTATTCAGAGCAAATCATGCCCAACTAATCCAATTGTCTTGACAATGAGATGACTGCACATGTGAAGAAGAGTGAAACAGAGGATGGTACTTAGCTTAGTTTTAGCAAAGCTTTTGATAAAGTGTTCCATGGTATCCTTAGTGTTCAGAATGGTTAGATATAAACTAAATAAGTGGAGAGTAAAGTGAGCAAAAAAATTGATTGGACAGTGATTGGACAGCTGAGCCTAAACTAGTATTGTCAGTGAAATGAAACCAAACTGGCAGCCAGTTCCTCAGTCGTCAGTACCAGGACCAAATGTTCATCACTGTTATTAACAGCTTCACTGGTGAGAGGGACTACACTCTCAGCAAATTTGAGGATAGTACCACTTTGGGATATCCTGAAAGGGAAAGCTGTTATTTAGACGAGCTCAGCAGTCCAGAGGAATGAACTGATGGGAGCCCTGTACCTGGCTGTGGAGCAGCTCTGCTGGAAAAGCCTTGGGGTCCTAGTGGGTGGCAAAGGAGGATGTGTTATCTGGGGACCTTGCAGTTGACTGTGATCTGGACTGTTCTCACTGATGTGCAGGCAGTCAGTCTGGGAAAATGGTTGTTCACCTCTGATCAGTACTTATGATGCACATCTGGACAGAGCCTGTAATTTTGGATTCCTCAGTACCAGAGAGATGTGGATGTGTAGAAGTGCAGCAGAATACTGCTAAGGTGAGAGACACTGGAAGGTGTGATAGGTGGGGTAAAACTGAGAACTGGGTTTGTCTAGGCCAAAGAAAAGCTGGCATAGAGAAGATTGTACTGTGATAAGTATCTACCTGATGGGAAGGTAGCAAGAAGACAGATTTGGGCTGTTCTCAAGAGATTATTAGTGGAAGGACAAGTGGCAACAGACAAAAAACCGAGTATGGGTCTGAGCTCTAGAAGAGAAGCCCGAAGAGATGGTTAGACCACTATCCTTAAAGTGTTCAAACCTGCTACTGGATGTGGTTGCCAGCAATCTGCTCTAAGTGTACCTGCTTTAAGGAGGAGGTTGGATCTACCTGTGGACATCCCTTCCAGCCTTCCAGCCAGCTTTATAGGGTTCTATAACAATGTAAAAGCATAAGCTAGTAGCTCTCGCACAGTAAAGCTGACTGTTAAAAGGTCTTCTTTCATGTACATAGAAATGATTTCTGCATGCGTTTATGTTGTCCTTGATTAATATGAGAATGTTCTGGATGAACGTCTGGATGTTATAATCTCTGCAACTGCTATGAGCTCTAACTACTGCTGTAAATTTTTTCTAAGTAATTTACAGTATTGCATTTTTTGTGTAGATGACCTGGAAATACTGGACACTAAAAATCTGAGACTTCCTCTTGCAGTTTGTTTTTTTCCTGAAAGACAAATATTGTCTCTTTCCTAGACTGGTAAATCAGAGACTTCTGGAAGTACAGTCCCAGGTTGAAGAACTACAAAAATCTTTGCAGGATCAAGGTTCAAAAGCTGAAGATGTAAGTAGAAATGTACATCAAACTTACATTCAAGTAGTTACCATTTTTGAAACTTTCACCTTTTTGTGAAAAAAAAAAAAAAAAATACAAACTGATATTTCTAATAGTTTTATGTATTTACTTGTATGGTCTTATCAATAAATTGTGCTTCTCTAACTAGGACGTAAGACAATTGTCTATCCTATGTAGAGGAGGTGTCAAATATGTTTTATTTGAATAATTGTGTGTGTTGCAATAGAAAACTCAGCATTAAAATTATTTAATTAGAGTAGAGAGTTTTTCAGGGAGTTGAGGAAATGTTGATTCTCCATGAACAAAGCATCTGAAGTTGTTTTTGGTTTAGTTTTCTTAATGAAAATTAAGGCCTTTCCAGCCACTGAAAGGTCTGTAATTGTTCATGTAAATGTATCTTAGAATGAAAAAAGCCAAGCAGACCAAAATGGAAAAAAAAAGTCAAATAATTAGGCCCTCAACATAATGCAGCATTTTCTGTTTCTGTATACAGAGTTAACTTCATTTTAAGTGTAAGAATACACATTGTAGCTGAGTTAGTGTGGAAAACAACTTTCAGTCTTCCACTCAAAAATTGTTTATTATCTCCTGTATTTCAAAAAACAAGCTCTAGAATTTTCTTGAAGGAGGTGGTTTGTTTTACTGTACATGCATAGTGTATGCTCACAATCTCAGTGTATCATGTTGCTAATTGGCAACAAATTGTAATGTGTTGCTTTCTATTTTTGTGGGTTTGTTTTAACTAATTTATATTAAATAGTGAAAGTTTTTTTACTAGCTGCTTATGTTTGTTTAAGAGTGTGTTAAATTTAGTTTATACTTTTAATTTTCAGAATAAACGATATGAATGTAAAACACCTAGTTGATTTCCAACAAGATTATTTTCCCGAGTAACTTAGAATGTGTTTTAGAATGCACGTTAAAATAGGTCTATTCTGAGATGTTCTTTGTTGTCTTGATTATTGGTCAAAATCTTTTCAGGGTGAACAAGAATATAAAAGAATTATTCTCAGATATTGAGTATTGTAAATGATCCCTGTCTAACTGTATTCACATTTATTTACTGCAGTTTTAGTTGTGTCTCTTTTGAGGCGCTGGTTGGGGCAGTAATTTAGGGTGTGTGTGCACTCAGGGCTTTTGTGTAGATCTGACCATAGCAGTAGTGACTTACAGGCACTGATCCCATAGTCTCTTTTGCTGAGTTCGATGTGTAGGGTTTCATTTACTCTAAAGGAAGCAAAAGAGTGAGTGTGGACTCTGGGAAAGTGTTGAGGATTCAAGAACCTCTGACGTGGTCTTCATGCAATCTCCCTGGCAAAGCAGAGCCAACCTCAGAAGTTATACCCAGCTGCTCAAGTACATCGAAGTTGTGCTGAGACTACCTGAGTTGTCTGTAGGATATCCATACAAAAAGAGTGCTTCTTAAGAAACATACGAAAAAGCAATAGGAGAGACACGGCATACAGTTCACCAATACATCATTTTCAGCTCATTTCTTCTGTGTTTTGCTATTTTTCTGCAACAATGCACTGAAATTCATATTTTTACATACTTATACTGTAATTGTGCTCAATCCAGAAAATTGACATTCCATTTTAATTCAGTCCAGAAATGTATGATGAGACCTCAGGTTTGCTTTTTGTTGGGGGTTCTTTTGGTGGTTTTTTTTTTTTAAGTTTTGTTTGGTTTTAAAGCTGAAGTTATTTTTAGATGTGCCCAAAAAGACGTTGAAGTACTGTCCTAACCCAGGCAAGTGTCCCTGTAGTGATACATCCTGTGTGCCAAGGTCCACATGGGCAAGCAGTTCTGATTTTGTACTGAAGTGCAGTGGAGGGCAGCTGTGTGCCATTGGGCCTGTAAAGGGCACTGACATTCTGTTGGGATTATTGATTAGTCCGTCCTGAGTGTTGCCTTGCTAGCCAGGCAAAGGCCTCCTTACCCCCGTCTTTCAGACTATGGAATCAACTCAGATGTGTCTGGTGTGCTCAGAATAGGTTTGATTTATTGTCTTCCAGAACGCAGTAGTCGTTCAGAGCTACTCAGCAGTTACGTGAACAGCTTTGACTACATCATTTGCATGTCTTACCAGTGTCTTTTATCATCCTTGTTCTCCTGTTCTCTGCCCTAATCCTTTCCTATATAAACACCCTGCCTTTAGTTACTTCTGCCCCACTTGTTAAATACATCCCACGCCTAATGTTTTTCGTGGTGTCACATGCAGTCTTGGCCTTACATGCTGTTACTGATACAACACCTCCCTAAAAGGTCCCCAGAACTCTGTTACCTCATCAGTTACCCATGAAGTTCTTTGTTCGTTTGGTGAGACACTAGAACAGGTTGCCCGGGGAAGTTGTGGATGCCCCATCTATGGAATATTCAAGACCAGGCTGGACAGGGCTCTGAGCAACCTGACCTAGTAGAAGATGTCCCTGCTTGTTGCAGGGGGTTGGACTATGTGACCTTTAAAAGTCCCTTCCAACCCAAACCATTCTGTCATTACTGTCAGCATCCTTGAAATCTGACCATCTGTCACGGTGCTGTTTTGTAACTTTCATCACCTCACAGCATTGCCGATCTCATCCAGCAGTCTTCTGAAGTGATGATCCATAGTTTCCCACACCCTGCTAAGTTAGCTTAACCTCAGGCCAGAGCCTAGCCATTCTGCCCATAACCTTAACAGGTAAAACAAAACCAAATTTTGCCCTGAAAAAGGGGAAAGACTTGTTCCTTTGGCTTGTTTAAGCATGAAAGAAACTTCAAGCAAAAGGACTTTTATTTCTGGAGTTTCTAGGAGACTCATCTTCCTGTGAGAGAACAACAATTATACTAATTACATTTTAGATTTGTATATGAGTCTTTAAAGCTTGCTGATACCGCAGCAATCCCAGAAGTAATGTTTGTCCATTTTCAAAGTGATCTGTTTGAATTTATCTGACACGTATGTGCAGGACCTTTGGGTGCCTAAAATGGCACATCAAGTGGTTTAGTCTTTTTCCTAATCATGTGTCTTGGGTAAATTAATGTGGGTAGACTCAGTTCTGCTTCTTTTAATTGTTTGTGCTGTTTATCACAGTTGGTTTCTTGCTTGTGAGAACATGATCTGTCTAGATGGGAGAGAGGTTACTCCCTCAACAGTGCAGGTACTAGGTAAATAATACACCAGTGGAATCAGTGTCAAGTAGTAGTTGTGTCTGTTTCAAGACAAACCCAAGTGCAATACAAGGATTGCAAAAGCAGAGCTGAGTTCAGTTTTGGTTTTCTTACCTTAGGGAAATGGGCACTGCTTCCAACTTTTTCCCTTTCTTGTCCCAGCCAGCTGGTAGTCCTCTAAATGATCGGATGTAAGTGATGGGGACAGTTCAAATGATTTGTGACTGATAAAGATGCATACAAATATTTTTTGTTACAGAAAAGGTGGTGTTCCTGCAGTTGTTCAGAGGGCTGGAAAAGAAAAAAGCCAATTGGTCAAAACCTACAGATCCTTAGCTGCTGCAAATTTCTGACTGTGAAGTCAGTAGAGCCATATTGACTTGTTTTTATGGCTCCCCACCTTTCTTGTCATGCGATAAGAAAATCTCTTTTAAAATAATGAAAAAACATGCCCCAGGAATGTGATGAAAGAGAGTATTTTGAAGTATAACCAAACTGAAATGCTTTTTGAGTGCAAACAGTAATTTTTTCTGTTAGCAAGGTATCTAAACCCTTGTTGAAAGAACATTGGAGAAAAAACAATGAAGTGATTTTGTTGATGATTTTATCTTATATTTTGATGGTGCTTTGGACCATCAGTCACATGCTAAACCTCCCATGTGATTAATACTGGATAAATACAAACAAAAAGGCAGTTGCAGATTTAAATATTCTACATTTGCTTTGTATTCAATCAGTGTGGCAATAACACAATTCAGCATCACACCACAAAAACACTTGCATCTCTTAATTCTGATTGTAGCCTAACAGACTGGCTATTTTCCTCTATTTTGTTAGTTGTATGATTTTTATTTTAAAATGATTTTCCAAAATAGCGGTTGCTCTCCTTTGGAATTCTGGTTTAAATACAATGATTTGTAAATGTGCTTCTTTATTATTTTTTTATTTTTGGGTTTAGTGACATGTTTTAGAAAATGTTACAGGATGAAATTGCTCATGAGAACAGAGGAAAAAATTGCACATGCGTGAAAAATACATAGCTTTAACTTTTTCTGTTCATGACTTTCTGAATAGTTTCTTCTGTTGGCTGCTGTTTTGCTTTATACTAATGTCATCTCTGTTTCTTGGCATGGGCTTCTGCTCAAGGCTATTGTGAGTATGGCTTTCTATTTACTTAACACTACTTTCAGTTCATAGACATTTATTGAGTTTGGTTTTTTCTTTTTGAAAGATACTCACTGTGTATGAAGTGAGTTTAAAATTTTAAAATTACTTCAAAGTTTTTATTCAAAGAGCTTATCTAAATGTGATTTAACCCGAAAGTGGAACACTGTAAGTTGTATGGCGATTTTTATGTGTCTGTAATGAATAAAGATAAGAAACACAAAAAAGGTGACATTTTTGCTACATTCCAGTTAGAAGTACTCTACTCCTTCTAGTTTCTGTGGGGATGGGAATTTACTTTAACTAATTTGCTACGTGTCTTCATGCAAGTTGCAATGCAATATTGATAGGACAGCTCTTCCTGCAAATTTTGCTGCACTTTCCTGTACAAAGTACTGAACAAATTGAAACAACTGGCATAGAATTCTGGCATTTGTGGATCTTGCTTTTATTGATCTAGTTTGTGGGAAAATATTTGTAAAGTTATTAAGGGTTCTAATTTTACTAAAGTCACACAGCTGTGAAGAGAAAGGTTGCTACCACAGAGGCTTTACAGTTGTGATCTAAAACTGAAGTTAAAAAGTTGGATTTTGGTTAGAATGTCAAAATTGCATGTTTTAAAGTAGTTTTTTAAATATGTTAAAGCTTTGCAATATATTAAAATAAAACATTTAACTTTCTATTTTAGTCAGTTCTTCTGAAAAAGAAACTTGAAGAACATCTGTAAGTATTTTTGTTTGCCTATTTTGTTTGCAGTTTGAAATGATGTGTTTTCTATATGACGAGGAAGGCAGACAGTCATTAATCACGGATCTGGAAAATATGCAACTAAGAGACACTAGATAACACAGGAATATTTGGGAGTCTGCTGTTCAGATTCTATTTTTTTCCCATAGAAAACCATTGTGGGAGTAAGAGCGATGAGGGAACCATCATTGTGTTGGGTAGAAAACTTTGCTTAAGGTTGTGCAAATCTTTGCTCAAGAGGACTAAGTAATTTTTTTCTGAGGAAAGCATGTTGATATAAGCAAAATTAATTTGTTTACTCTTTAATATACATTATGGCATAGAAGGTAGTACTTTAGAAAGTGATGTCATTTTATTGTGCTATTTTTGCACATCTTTTATTTCCCTAAAAGAGTATTTGCTTTTTGACTGGCTTGCAAAAACAAGTTTCTGTTGCCTTTGGGTTTAGCCATTCTTTCTCAGTGTAGTATCAGTTATGAGTATTCATTTTAGGTCCTCATTGTACAATTAACTCTAAGGTCTAAATTAAGTACAGTTACTGACAAAGAAGCTGTTTGCTCTTGCAGTTCTCCATACAGAATGATGTCTTTCATCTTATCTAACAAATATTTCTACAGTGATATATTGTCACTCGTCCTTATGCCCCACATAAAAAATCAATCATGTCCTTAGAAATAATCTCTCTCTGAGGATTTTCTGTACTGCTTAGTGCTCATTTCAAGCACAGTAATACTGTTGGGGAAACAATATGTGCTTTTGTGGTTTGTAACAGTGAGAAGCTCCATGAAGCTAACAATGAGCTACAGAAGAAACGAGCTATTATTGAAGATTTGGAACCAAGATGCAACAACAGTTGTGAGTTACCTGTGCAGTCAATTTCTTTTCTTTGTAAATTATTTCATGTGCAACATCTTTAATTATAATACCTAAAGGAGGTGTTAGGTAAGCAAAATGTACATTTTTAGTGGAAGTGACATGTATGTTGTTAATTTCTCTGGAAACTATGGTGACCAAAAAGATGCTTTTAACACTTGAAATGCATGGGATCCATTTTAGAAACCACTGTAGTAAGAAATAATAGAATCATAGAATGCTAAGAGATTAGAATGAACCTTAAAGATCATCTAGTCCCAAACCCCAATGACATTGGCCATAGAAATACCAGCTCACTGCCATACCTGCTGTTGAACCTCAGCTGTCCAGAACTGTCATGTCTTGTAAGACCCTAATTTAGAAGATCCTTGCTGCTGTCACTGGCCCATTTTTATTTCCAATGTATATTCCTTCAATGTGTTTCCAAAAATGTCTTGCCATTTAAGCAAACTTTCAGTTACTCGTCCAAGAGAATGTAAGATATGTATCATGTTGCTCAGAGGCTATGCAGAACCCAGCATCTAGTTGGTTTTTAGCACATTATTGCTACATTTTTTCAAGAGAAGTAATGAGGGAGGTAGTCTGGGTTTTTTAGAAGACTAGTTATTATAGAACAAGGCAAAAGATTGTAACCAATGGCAGCTTTTCTGATTTGCGGTAAAATTATTTTATTCACAGTGAGATGGAGGAAAAAATATAGTTTTGTTTTCTGAGATCTAAGAAGTTGTATAGAATATGTAGAAGTAATAGTGGCTTGACATTCTTAAACCAACACAGGAAAAATCTGCACAATTAAATTGTCCTACTAATCTCAATTGATTCTTAAGAAAATGTGAGGGGAAAATTAAATTTAATATATTCATGTTACAGTTTAGCAGATTTAAGCAGGAGTTGTGCCTGTTAGGAATCATTCCTCTTACATAAAATAAGAAAAATCATATTTGTCTGTATTACATGCCAAGATATTATAGTAGCTGTAAGTCTTTAGTAAACTAATTTTCTAAATGTGTTCAGTAACATGATTGCATTATGATTCAATTGTTCTTTATTTGTCATAATTTTAAAAAGCAAAATTATGTCCCAAAAAATCCATTTAATGAGATTTTTATAGGAGTACATATTTTTAATGTGTTTCTGAGCTGTACAGTAATTAAATCTGTGATATCTGCTACATGAGGTTTCTTATGTCGGCTTTTCTTAACTGAAATATATTTTAGCTGTGTCTTAAATGTCTCTTGTAAAACATGAATATATGTGTAATATAATGATGTTATTTTCCAATGTGTGCATCTCCTGACGTAAAGCACTTAAAATTGAGGAATTACAAGAAGCTTTACGGAAAAAGGAGGAGGAAATGAAGCAAATGGAAGAAAGATACAAAAAGTATTTGGAAAAGGCCAAAAGTGTAAGTAGATGTGTTCCATGTTAATGATCCCTCTCTGACAGAGACTGTATTACATGTCCACTCTGTGGGAATAAAAATTAAGGAGGTATCTGTGTACACACTAACAAAGAGAAGGAAGGCCTATAGATTATCATTTTACTGTTTCAGAATTTAATATGGATTAATTCTGCAGAAGATTACCCCATTTTTGAGACTCTTTTATTGGTGTTTTTTCTCAGTTAAGTGATCTTTTTGACTGGATCACCTTCAGTAGCTGTTACATTTCTCTGATGATGTTCAGCATTCTCTTTGCCTTTATTGCTTAATATATGCTTCTGTTGAGAAGGTGACTGATATTTAAGTGCTGAGGATATGGCTATACTACTAGCTTTGAAATGGCTATATTGTGGTCTTAATCATAGTCCCATTTCTTCTCTTACTATCCTTTGCTATTTTGAGTTTCTTAAAAACATATCAGTGTCTTTGGATACATATCATTACACTGGACTCTGTAAGTAGGTTCCTAATTTGGCAAAACTTTATGCTTTCTTCCTTTACTTCTGTGGAGTTTCCTGATTGACTTCTTGTGAAATGTCTTCATGAAGTCCAAACAAATTTCTCCTCTGTCCCTTGCCCTCCTTCCCCCTTTTTGTATTGGTTGTTGTGTCTTAAGAGTATATTCCACTGAAAGACAGCTTTTTCCTTTTCAATAACATTTGTTTATTTTTATGTGCTGTGTTACTATAGGGTATTTTATATGACAGGAGCATTAATTAAATCTTTTTATCAATTTTCATTTTCAGTTTTATTTGTGTTTGGTTTGGGGTTGTTTTGGGTTTTTTGTCATGGTTGCTATTGATGGGTTTTGGTGCAGGGTTTTTTGTGAAGACCAGTAGAATCATTATAGTCTCCCCCTATGGAAAGTGTATCCAGGTCTAGTGAGTATTTTCTTAGAAAAATAACATGCTTGAATAGAATAGAATCATATAATCATTTAGGTTGGCAAAGATCTCAAAGATCATCAAGTCCAGCTTTTGACTGAGCACAACTCTGTTAACTAGACCATGGCACTAAGTGCCACATCCAGTTCCTTGAACACCTCCAGGGGTGGTGACTACACCACCTCTGTAGGCAACCCATTCCTATGCTTAACAATCCGACCTCAACCTTGCCTGGCACAGCTTGAGGCTGTGTTGTCTCATCCTGTCACTGGTTGCCTGGGAGAAGAGGCCACGTCCCCCACCTGGCTACAACCTCCTTTCAAGTAGAGAGTGATAAGGGCTCCCAGAGCCATCTTTTCTCCAGGCTGAACACCCCCAGCTCACTCAGCCTCCTAGGATTTATATGTTTACCATACAGTAAAAATTTAAAGCATTGTTTTATTTCAGTATCTGGACACAACTCTGAAATAGATAGAAAGACAAAAGATGAGAAGTCTTATTTCTGTATAGCCAGAGGTTGTTAAAAGGTTTCAAGCTATTTTCTATTAAAGGCTTAACGATTCAGGCATTTTGCTGGATTTGTTTTTGGCTTAGCTTTGTTTGCTGGCACTCTTGGATGACACATACAAATGTACCAGGTGTCCCTTCATCTTTTTAGTAGCATAATGATTATGCATGTGCTATAGAGTGCTTCTTGATGTAACAGAGCTACCTAGAAATTACAGCACCTAGTACCCCAGGTTAGGTGAATCATGGCAAATATCCATAAGGACAGAAGCAGTCCTTCCTCAAGCAAGAGAAATTGGCAGGCAGGAAAACCATAACTATAAAGAGAGAAACGTTATAGAAGATGTTCTATCACTGTGGCCCCAAGGTAATGTAGCCTGGGTTAGGAGCTGCAAATATGAGTCTAGGTTACTGAACCTTTTAGGTATCACTTTTTCTTGTCAGTAGTTTTGTTTCACAGTCCTGTAAAAGAGGACCCTGTTCAGATGCTCTAATATGTCATGCTTGATGAGAGACGTAGACGTATTTTAAGTCACTTTCTTTTGTTTCTTAACCTGACTTTAAAGGTTTTAATTCCTTAACAAGATTGCTTTTGCAGGATTTAATAAAAGCAAACTGGTTTTCTCTTACAGGTCATCCGCACATTAGATCCTAAACAGAACCAGGGTGCTGCTCCTGAGATTCAGGCACTGAAAAATCAGTTGCAGGAGCGGGACAGAATGTTTCATTCCTTGGAGGTAGTAATCCTTGCGTTTTGTGTAAAAGCTCATTATTTTTTAGTTAGAGACCAATACTTCTATTATACTTCGGCTTTAAATATGTGGGTTTTTTATGTTTTGTAGAAAGAATATGAGAAAACAAAAAGTCAAAGAGAAATGGAGGAGAAATATATCGTTAGTGCCTGGTACAATATGGTAAGAATCTCCCAAACCTTTGAACTGAAAATAAAAGAAAAAAAAAGGAAAGAAACTATTAATACTATTTGTTTCTGGCATGTTTATAACAGCATTCATTCATTTACAGTATTTTTGTTTGAAAAGCATTTTCCAGCACATAAACACAGAAACAAATACATTTTAGTAATTTTAAGTTATCTGTGTAAGAGTATGTTCCTGTAATAACCTTGGGGAAAATAAAAAAAATGTTTGTAATTTTCAAGTTTTAAAATCAGAAATGGCTCAGATCACTATTTTGTAATCTCAGCCCTTCAATTATACAAATTACAGTGCTCAAATTTACTTTGATTCACCACTCTCCAGTCTTCCAGTTGTTTCTCATGGAGGGGCACAATCAAAGCACTTCAGTTTACTTGCAATTCAGCTTAAGTGCTCTGAGAAACGATCTGTTTAACTTGGGTGCAAATTTAGCCCCATACAAAGAGTGAGGGAAACAGCAAGACTCTCACTTAAATTATTCAAAGAATAAGTTTGAATAGAAGATATTATCTGTGCAGCCATACAGCTTTTGCTGGACCTGTGCACCAGGAGAGTTGTCACCCATATCAGATGTGTTCAAGACTTCCCTTTGGCAGACTGGTTGCATTGAAACTTTTCTTCGTATAGAAAGACTCCTTGACATCTGTAACTTTAACTCTGCTCCATCATAGAATTCAAAGTCCTCCTCTCTGTATTCCTTTGGAAGAGCTTCCTTCTTGCTGTTCTACATCCTTCTTGTGTTCATGAATAGCAAGTCTAAACTCAAGCAGAGTGTTTGAATTGTTCACGTATTGAAGGTATTTTCAAGTGACCAGTGTCCTTGGCCAGTTTTATAACATTAGTCCCACTAACAAGTAGAACACAAGCCTGAGGTAAGACCCACAGTTCAGTGACCTATCATGAACACCAAGATGGTCACTGATAGCTTTGTATGTATCATTCTTTAATTAGCCTCTGCTTTTATATACAACTGCACAACCCACCATAGCTTTCTTAATTTCCTCCTTGCCTTTTTGCCTGATGAGAATGTACTGTCTCCAAGATGTGCTTATGACATACGAGCTGGTGTTTCCACAGAGGATGACAATACCTAAACTTTTTTCAGAAGAGAAGTACTTTTCCAGCCCTTTTGAAAATAATTATCTAGTTGCCATGGGAAGCATATTTTGAGTTCTTAGGTGGTTACTCTAAACCTAGAGAATGACTGCAGAGAAGGGGAAGAGTTCCACACAAAGTATTAGGAAGAATATCTTACCTTTGTCCTTGAAAATAGGATGCTTTGTGTATGGAATTCAAAATAGTTTAGTCAGTGTGAAGATGGAAACAATGAACAAAATGCAAATTAATAAAATTGTTCGGTGTTCTGTATTGGTATTCACTGAGAATTTCTCTTTGTCTGTAGGGGATGACTCTGCATAAAAAAGCAGCAGAAGACAGACTGGCTAGTACAGGCTCAGGACAGTCTTTCCTGGCTAGACAAAGGCAAGCCACGAGCACAAGGAGATCTTACCCTGGTCATGTCCAGCCAGCAACTGCAAGGTAGAGAAGCCTTGCCCTTAGAAAGAAAACTGCCCTGTGATCCAGGCCACTTCTATTGCAAGTGACAACATTCAAGGAAAATAAACCAGCATCCTTTCTCTTTCTCCCTTGTTACTGCTATTATTTTACAGTTCAGGAAAGGGTTTTATTATGCTTTCTCATTGTTCTGTAATGCCCTTTGCTTATATTTTTTGCAGTTCATTTCTCTCTGCATTTTCTGAATGTGCCAAAATTTTGAAAACATCTAGGGGAGTGCTGTATAATAACAGTCTTATTTGTATGAAGCCTGGTCTCGTATGAAAAACCTCATGTGGACCATATGACAATGTAGATTTCTTACCACAGTTGGTACTTTTGTGCCTGTAAGTGTTGTTATGCTTTATAAGACTGTTTTTGTTCAAAGGGAATTAGCTTTTTATTTCATCTCCTAACCTGTTGCTTCAGAAAAACGCTGAAATCTCATTACAGAAATGCAAAGCTAGATTATAGTAGTATTGTGAAATATATTTCATACTAAAAAACTCACCAATGCAAAAAAGAAAAATAGGGGGTTTTTTTTAATCTCCTAAGTGCAAAGTTTGCTCTTGTTCTTGGCATTTAGGGAAGCAGGATGATTTTTTTCCGGGTTTTTCTTTATCAACTGGTGTTACCTCTTTTGGTGGTAGAGATGAATATTTTCAAATGGTTTATTCCACTCTTCTTTGTCAAGTGTATGCTTAAATACATATTCTAAAAAGGTGGAGAAGTATTTAGAATGTGCTAATATGCTACTCTATCATCCATTTAAAAAGGACATTTGTTTTAAAATTTTATAATTATGGATGACCAATACATAATGGATCAAGGCCGCAATTAATATTGTTAATGTATTCCAGTTGTCATCCCCTACCAAAACACTTGCTTTTAATATATTGATTCAGGGTATAATTGTATCAGTTGCCTTACTAATGGTACCAGTGCCTTCAGGTGAGTTTTTTGCTGACTTTGTTGGAAATTGGCTGTGATTTATTGTACTGCCTTTTTAGTGTGTAGCTGATTAATTGTTCTAACACCTTCATGCTGATTAGTGGATGGAGGCTCCTCCTATTTAGGTTCTGTTCCTACAAAGTTGTGCTTTTTACCTGACCAGTTCTATGCGTTCGCTATCATTTTTGTCAAAGAATTGATGGACACAGAGAACCTGAGTATTGGCTGGAAGTTTCATAAACATACATCTTGTTGTGATTCAATTTTAAACGGTTTTTATTTAGAGACTGTTTGGACCCTAATGCACATGCAGTCAGTTTATAGATTTATTCTTTCACCTGACTTTAATGCCCTCCTAAGTGGTGACATTGCTGCATAAATCCCTTTAGAGAAGACGTACTAGCATTTATCAATCATCTGAGTGTATGTTTTAATTCAAAACTTGGGTAGAATAAGCGAAGGGTAATTAAAACAAGCACATCTAGATTAAAGGGTAATAAACAGGTGAATGACATTTTTAGGTACTATTGTTTTATCCTCGAGTACATCATCTGTTTTAATCTGGGCTAAGAAATGCATTCAGTGTCTGAAAAATATTTTCAGTTCCAGTTACCAACCCCTCCCGGAAAACAGATGCTGAATTCTACATATAGTTTTGTCTTGTATTCCTCACATTTGGAAAAAAATGGTTTTCTAAAAATTTTCTGTACTTATGCAGTGTATGACTGGTATGGGCTATGCTTGCAAAAATTAGATGAGACATTGCAAGTTTCTTCTGTGCAGAAAGGTAACAATGCAAAGGGAGTTGTGGATAATTTCTGTAGCTCAGTGAGGTGATATACTCAATCTTCTGTCTCTTACCGAGATACAAAATGCTCTGTATACAAAATGCTATCTGTAATTATCTAGATGATTACAGCTTGTGTGAGATATCTTTTACTGATCTTCTTGTGCAATCGATTTTAGTAACTTGAAGAACACTTTGCGACATGCTGTATGTGAACAGGAGCAAGAACACTCCTCTGAGGGAATTTGATGTTCCTGTTTGAGGTTACAGTTTTTTGTATCACCCAGAGCAAGAACCTAAGAATATGTAAAGCTCCATTTTAATTTTAATCTAGCTGACTTTTTCTGTTACTAAACTGCCAAGGGCTCTTTGTGAAAGAAAGGGATGGAACCTTAATGGGAAGTTTTATCTCTTAGTTTTGTCTAGTAATTTAATTACTTATTGCTGTTAATTAGGCGCAGGTCTAAAAGAACTTGAACACAATCAGCACACTAGAATAAAAGTAATTGCTTTTATTATGTTAGTATTTGTTTTACTGTTTTGCCTCCAAAGTTTTGATGACAGGCTAACGCCCTTGAGAGTTAAGAGATGAACAGATGCTGGTTAGAAGCCTCGTCTTATGCTTTTACTTTACAGTCTCTCACGGCTTCTTCTGCTTCTTGGTGGTTGTTGGCTTTTCTCTTCTGCTTTGTGGTTCTGTCTTTCCTTTTCCCTGTAAGACACTGAAGTGTTTTCTGTAGTTCCCTACGAAGATAGATAGCATCATTATATAGCATCAAAGAGCAACAGAAGACTCATATTAAATCTGAGCTTTACTGTTACTCCTAGTAATTGTTAGGCAAGTGAACAATCATTTTGTCTTTGAGAATTTACAAACTTGCAGAAATTCTGGTATTTCCCAGAATTCGTGTTGAATATAAAAACCTAAAAATGTACTGCACTCTTACAGAAATACACTCGTTTGCTGTCCGGTTCTAGTAAGTCATTTGTTCTGTCTTCTATTAGTGATTAAGAGGAGTTCAATTCTTTGTTCTTCAGTGCTTTACTTCTTTAATTTGCTGCATACATCCATTGTTAATCTTTCTGTGTGGATGAATGCAAGTGGTGAACATCATTAAACCTTCTCTTTCACAAGAACAGCTTCTTTATTCAAAGGGTTCAGCTTCATTGTTCCCGTTGCTTATTATGTAGCTTTGTAAGAAGTGTGTATTAAGAAGAAGGAGGAGTTCGAACTGTGACTCCAGGGAATAAACACATATGTAGGGGAGCTACCAGTGAATGTTCTCTATTTGTCTTACCTTGAGAAATAAAAGAATATAAGCAAAACCCCTAACTTGTGAAACAGAATTCTCTCAGTATATTAGATAGTTCTGAGAAGTTTTTAGAAATACTTTTTTTCCCTGAGACAATAAAGACTATTTACATCAAAATTGTAGTGGTAATTACTAAGTTAGTGCTATATCCTGTCCTGATACACTACAGAAAAAACTCTGACAACTGAGCTTGAAGAGAAAAGGTTCTCCAGGGCAGAGGTAAAACAGCTGAGGAGTTCATGAGAGTACTTTTCTGGGCACTGTGCTGAGGATCTGCCCAGAATAATCTTTCTGACAGATTTTAATTAATGCCAATAAAAGATAACAGATAAATGGATAAACAGTTTCATTGTTCAGAGCTGAAGCTTAGTTTCTGACCTAAAAAGATGTATGTGCAGTCCAGTTCATGTACTTCTGTGGAGAGTTAAGTTTTTAGCATATCTGATCATTACAGAAAAAAATATTCAAGTTCTGTGTTTTCTTGATAGCAACACATAACCACTTGGATCGTAACATGTTTTTTCTAAGTGCTGTGAAAACTGAAGTAATCTGATTTAAAGGTTTTGTGTTCCACCCACAGTGCAAAGGTAAATACATGTCTGGAATACACACCTTTATGTATTGCAAAATTAAATACATATATAATGGCGATAAGATGCCTTTCGTTCTGTTTGGAAATATTCAGATGGCAATCTTGTCCTGTTCGAGTGTCACTCATGTTAGCAGTAATGCTTCTGCAAGTTTTCCGTGTCTCTCTGTTCTGTAAGGAGCACTGGCATTTTTATATGTGTATGAAAGAATTAACAGTGAATATTTCTCTTACTGGTTTGTTATGATCTCAAATAGTAAGTGGTGTGTGTGAGCTGTCAAGAAACTTTAAAAGTTTTTGGCAATTTTAAAGTCCTTGGTATTTTGACATGTGCAAGTAGCTTTTGCTTTTCCTGTCTTCTCTAGCATATGAGATGATACACTTAGCAGCTTCGTGAATGATTTTTAGTGGGTTGAATTGTCCTGATGTGTTGACATTTTCTGTAGATTTGGTAGTTGGAAGGTATTTTAATGTCACCACTTGATTTTCTCCTTGTTAGTGATTTGGAGGAAGACTATCCTGAATGTGGCTAACTTCTTTTTCTTACAAAGTAAAACAGTATTTCAATTTTGCTTATTGTATAGAGATTTTTTTATTCTTGCCCAACATATTGACTTTTTGCAAGGATTGATGAGGGAGGTATTTTTTGCACTCAGTCAGCTATGCAATACTGACTTCTTAAGGGTTTTTGCACGTGTTTTAGGTAGAATGTGGACTCTTGTGTGTTGCAGTAAGATTGTATTTGTAAACTTCATTATCTCCTAGCCAATTTTAGCAAATTTTGCAGGCATTTTCCTCATCTGGCATTGCATAAATAAATAGCTAAAATGGTTTATCAGGATATATTCCAAATGGTGAGGTTTTTTGGAGCAAATGTCAGGTTCTAGGTAGGATCCTAGCCATGCCTCTGGTTTGTCACTTTTAAGGAATCAAGAACATATCCTGGCATGGCTGATTGGATTGCCTTACTCCTGTGATCTTTCTTCCCTCTGGAAGTCCAGAAAAGTAGCAGAAGTTTGTCAGTGGTCCTGCGGGCTATAACTAAAAATAAGGTGTGATTTCTTTGGTTTGAAAATGGAGGAGACTAGTCAGTACAAAAATCAGGAGAGCAGTGTATCTTTCACCATTTTGCATTTTGGTGTTCATTTTAAAAGGAATGAAGAAGAACCTGAGCTTATTGAGCTAGGTTTTCATCTTTTAAATTAAATTTTAATTTTCATTGAGTAAATGTTAGAGGTTTTACCTGTGTGTAAGGCCGAAGCCGTCATTATCAGCCACCGCAACCTCGGATTTCTTGCATGTAGTACAGTGAAACCCTGGAAATTTTGACTCTGCTGCCAGCTCCATTGTACCATTTCGAGATGCTGAGGACTTAGCTAGCTTCATCCTATGTTTTTCTTTGACATTATTTTTGTGAATTCATTAAAATATTGGGACGTAAAGTTCGTTTTTAAAATGCATCAGCTCACTGAATTAGACAATGAATGAATGTCGACTGGGGGGCTCTAGGAAACTTGACAAATCACACTGTCCCGTGGGGCATTGAAACAGCACCTGGCAGTGTAGCCAAGACAGCTTCCCAGACAAATTGTCCTGGTGTCAGATTGTAGTCAATAGATCAGTAGGAACTTGTGCTGGCTGCTGTAATCGAAGTCCTCATCTGCTGGGGATGGTGTTGCTGTCAGCTTCACTGTGGTCCAGATTCTACCTTCACCTTTGGGTCTTGCCAAGGTAGTGCAGGACTATCCTGAGGTGTATTTCTGCATTAGTTGGCTCTGGTGGCACATCAGGAGTTTGGTCTCCTGCTGTTTGCTTTGCACATAGTCGTTTGGAAAATTTCATATCCTTCAGTCCCCTTTGAATGTGGTGTCACTTGCAGACTGAAAGTAGATTCCATTTGTCAGATAAAAATTCCTTGCTGCTGTCTTGCAGCAGGTCTCAAATAGGTCTCAAAGACTGACCCATACAACATGAAAAATACTGCTAGTAGAGGGAAATACACGTCAGTTGGACAGCCTTTCCTTTCTGGTGCTGACTTTATTCGTTGTTTTTTATTAGAGAGGTCCTTTCTCTTTATTAGAGAGGTCCTTTCAGATGAGGTTAGAATATCACATTTCAGAAAGAGGAATGTGGTTGTTTTAATCATTACAAAAGCAGACATTTGTCAGCACTTTGAAGAACTGTTAACTACTGTAGCATGGCACAAATCTGAAACACTGCAAAAACAAGTATTTCCACAGGTATAGAGTAGTTTATTCTGGAAAAGGAATTTGAATCCCTAATGATTATACCTAACTTGAAGAGAAAAGAGAACTAACATGAAGTCCAATTGTTACTGTTAGCATGCTCACGTTGTTAGCCCGATCATAAAAGTGGATGGAATTTTAAGAGACAATCCCCATGTATGGGGTGTAAAATGGTGTAGTATTTATGGGGTTCTAAAATAGTTGTAATGAGACCATCAGACTTTTGTTTTGGATTTGAATATGACATCAGTTATATAATTTAAAATATTGTAAAGCAGAGATTATTGTTCACAGCCACAAGAGGTTAGTAAGCTGGAGAGTAAACTTATATCCTGAAGGCATCAGTGGTTTCAATAGAGATTTTAAAGCCTTTGTTTAGCAGTATCAGTAAAGTCTTGGAATAATTATAAGCATTACATTATAAGGCCACAATTTTTAAAATTTATAGTCTGCTTTTTATTCTGTTTGTCACTCCTCTCTAGACACATTGTCTGTTGCACAAACTGTCTCTTTCTACAGATGCTGCAGATGCAGTGACAGGTTATGCTGAATGAATTTAGCCTCACATCTTGCATCTCTGTTGTCTTCTGTGTGTTGCTGCCTCAACAGGTGGCTTTAAAATAGAGAAACTGACAGACAGCTAGAACACAGTAAGAATTTCTAGTCAGGAAAGGGCACTACCAGATGAATTTTTACATTCTTGAAAGGTAATACAGTGTCCTGAGTTCACAAGACCTCTCAAAAGTAGTTTTGACTCAAAGAGAAGCCTACAGTGTCACTTCTGTGTATGTGCAACATATACTTGAAGGACACTTGAAGTGCTACTAAATAGTAAGTTTGAACTAAATAATAGCCAGGTGAGACTAAAGGAGTAGATTATATTCATTTATGCACAATAGAATAGGTACATGCTTATGTAGCTTGAACTTTTAATTTTTTATAGAATAACTACAGCGATCTTCATATTAATCCTGAACTGTGTAACTATGCACCAAGCAGTGCCAAGCAAGCTTAAAAGACAATAATTGCTCAAAAATACACACCCTCAAGGTCTTTGAATGTGTTGAATGTGTTAAATTTTTTATTCCATTTGATATATGTCTCTATGTTTCTGTTTGTTTTTCAACTGTGGTTAGTATTCTGGGTGGATGAATGAGAAGGAAAAAAAAAGAGGGATACACAAGCTACAGGACTTGTAGCATAAATACTCTTTTTTATCTATTTAACCTGGCTTGTCCCAAGAAGCATTCTTAGAATCATTTTTGAACAGTGCAATACAAGGGAGAAGGAAGTGGGGAAACAAGCTCTCATTTCAATCTGGTGAAGCCAATTTGCTCTTCGCAATATGAAGACAAAAATGCACATTTAGTGCTGTGTCAGTGCTGTGTAGGGACATCGGTGTTACCTGGGGGAAGTGGAAGCACCATAACTGTGTCAGTAAAGCATTCCATTCCAGTTACACTGGCCAGGAAAGAGGGTGCATCAGTGAGGATGGAGAAGTGTGCCAACCTCTCTGATTGTGTTCCAAGCTTAGATTCACTTCTGCAGCATTGTGGAATGCTCTCTCAACTGCTCAATGACTCTACTCAGCTTACTTTAACAACAACACCTATCATTTTCTGGCAATTCAAACCTGTATTTGTATGCAATGGATAGAATTTACCAGTGCAGTAGGGCAGTGACGCTGAGCCTCATGCACAGGATGAGCTCTGATGAAATTTAAATGCCTTCAATGGTGCTCAGAGCTCAAGATAGTCATTGTGACTCTGATTGTCTTTTAGCCTGTAAACACATGCAGTATTGGGTGGGCACCTTCACTTTATCTTGCTTTGGTTCTTTAACAGTTGTACTCACAGACAGCAGGAATGCCTGAGACTTGCTCATTGCCGTGTAAACTTACTTTCCATAGTTTTATTAGTTAAAAATGGTGCCCTGAAGAATTTTACTCAGAAGTGTGTAAAGGTTAATTACAGCTAAATTTAGACGTTGACTGAGGCTATTTTGTTGCTTTTTGCAATTATTGGCCTGTAACCTTCTTGTTAATTTGAAGAGTTGCTTGGCAAAGGTATTTTCCCCATGAATTTGCACAACTCTTAAGTAGAGGTGGCCTTACTAAACTGCTTTGAAAAAGATCTGTTCTGTTCTCTGTTTTGGTTTTTTTTTTACAACAGTAATATGTTATCTGCTTTTTAACTTTCTTCTTTATTCTTTTATTTGCAGTGATGTGGTTGCATGACCTGCAGCATTATTATAACAGGGACTGTTCAGTGCATGACTTGCTTTTCTGTCCAGACTGCATAACCAAAACTTAACCAGTTCTACACTTAAGACTCATGGCCATCTGATTTCAAAGGGGGATCTACTTGCAGAGAAGCTTACCATCCTGGGAAGTGGGTTTCCCATTTCCCACTTCCACTTACTCTTTCTCTTCACAAAAAGTCTCCTATGAGGCTAGAAGAGAGGAAATCCAGTATTCACAACTCAACAGGAGGCGTTCTGCAAACTGACAGAGCACTGTCAGCTCTCCATCTTACTTCTGCCTGTCCACTTTATTTAATTCTGATTAACAGTATTAACACACAGACTTCTGCAACATTTTCATACACCGAACTATAAAAATCTAGTCTTAATGAGTTCCTAAAAAAGGCCTTTTGGTTACTGTTAAAATTTCAAAGCACCTGCACCCTTAAAGGATCCACTTTGAATCTCTAAACAAATAAAGTAAAGCGAAGGAGGTGTTTTACCAGGAGAAATGACTAATGAATTGCTGCTTGGCGATCCCATCTTCCTTAGAAAACCAAGCAAGTTTCATCTGATAATCTCCGAGCCAGGCAAACTACCGGGTGGTATTTTGTTCACAGGCACTGCCTGCTTCCTTAATATGTATATACACAGTAGTTTGTGGCTGTTGTATTTTTCTCTCTACATTTGAGCTGTGTTGTTGGTTTCTTTCAGAAACTTTTTTTTTTTTCAATCTGTGTACAATTGTTAAAACAATCTGAGGAAAGACCATGAATGGAGATCATTATGAAAGTCATCTACGCTTTCAGTATTATGCAGACTGTCCTTGCCAGTTTATAATTTGGATCATTTATCTTTCACCTGTACTGTTTTTTTCCTTTCTTTTTTTCTTTCTCCTGTCACAGTCTTAGCTATTTAATTTCCAATTGCACTAGCTTGGCTGTTTCTTTGTATTTTGAAGTTTAGCTATAAGATTTGACATATGTAGACAGTGTAACTCAAAATGCTTTGTACTGCCTATATTAATTTAAAAAGCTGCTTATTTAATATTCCTAAATATCTGCACATTTGTACTACTGTATCTTTGTTTTGTATTGGACATCCAGTACTGGCAAGATTCAGAAGACGAGGGAGTGCTGTAGTGTTTTAAGTTAAGAGGTTTATTGTATAGGAGCTAGTACGTAACAAACAGGGAAAGCGGCTTTCCAGCCATAGGACTTGCTGGAAAAATGGAGAAGTCTGAATGCCGAGTACCTTAAGCGGTTTGATTTAAATCCAGTTTTAGAGATCCCCATTCTTGCTCACCTGGATCTTAATCCTGCAGAAGTATTGATATGAACTCTGCTGCCTCCAGAAATTTTGTTTATTTAGGCAGTAGCAGAACCTCCAGCCCTGTTTGCCATGGGGGCACCCCCGCGCTGAAGAAGCGTTGTGTCCACTTGTCTCTGCAGTCTCTTCTGGTCACACACACAGTGCCTGCCTCGTCCCTGGCCCGTCAGGTGGGCTCCGACAGAGCCACACCTCATGCACAGAGACACCCGCTTGTGTCCAGTCCTCAGGGATCCCGATCCCGCAGTGTCCGTGGCCTTGTGCAGAATGACATGGAGAAAGGACAGACGTGTGCCCCACCAGAGCGGGGTGGTCTGCACTGCCTGGCAAAGGGATGGGCAGGCAGGAATGGGCTCCAAGCAGGCCAGGCAGCAGAGTGAAGGATAAAATTCAGATCCCAGTGAGAACTGTGGTGTTCTCCCTTCTGGATACTGTATCAGGTACTGTGGCTACCAGGTGCTCTGGCTGACAGCTGTCCGTAAAGGCTTCAGATGGGGATATGTCTTTCCTGGTCCACCAGGGCCAGGGACAGTGAAGTCTGACGTGACCTGCAGCCAGGATCTGGGGCTTGGTGATAATGAGTCAGCTACTCCTGCAGCAGAGGCATTTCATCAGACTGAGTCCAGCAGAGAGCTGAAGGATTTGTGTCTTTCCAGGTCCCAGCCATTGATCCCTTGTTATGTGTCAGGGCAAGCGTAACTAGTAAAACTTCTTTTAGTTGGGTGTTAAAGGCATGGTATGTTTTTCATTTGCAGGTGCTGCTCCGGCTGGGACCACACCCTGCCCTAAGCCAGGCTGGGTGCAGGATCCCTGAAATCAGGGCACTGTGCTGGGCAGGAGGGGATTGCTTTTTTTGTGCACCTGCCTCCACAAGTGTCCCAAAGTGATGCCGAGCAGTACCTCGTTTCTCCAAGTGGTCTGTGCAGATTAGAGACTAAGTATCAGTTGTTCTTGAGCCTTGATGACATTTGTATGTAAGTGTGTTTAGCTTGACAAAAGTTGTTTGAGTTTACTAATGCAACAGAGAGATGCCAGGTGAGCCAGTAACTTTCAGCAAAGAGCTGGCTACTTTAGTTAGATTAGCCTGGCATCTCTGTCATGAAGTGGTTGTGAGCTCTCAACTCAGAGCTGATCTCCAGCATGTCTCTGATATACTAACTTCATTTGTGCTGCATAGAAAACTCTCTTACCTTCTTAATAGCAGCTTGTTTGACAGTCCTGAATTAAATGTTGATCAATTATCAAAGTAATAACTGTTTGTGAAGTTGCCAGTGATATATTTTCTGTAAAAGAATGAATTCTTAGAGTGTCAAAACATTAATTTCCCGTTTCAGTTCATCTACAAATTGTGTAACTACCAGATTGTTATGGTAGCAATATTAATATACATACCTGTATATAGACCAAAAAAACCTCATTAATGATAATTGGAATCAAAAAGTTTAATATTTTTCCCAGTCAAATACACTAATGCTTCCAAGGTGATAGAAGAGTGTACAGTTGTTAAACAAGTTGTAAATAAACGCTTATATAAAATGTAAATGCTTGTCTTCCCTTTATTTGGTACTTGGTTGTGAACTGCGTTTCCCGGGGCTCTGCAGAGGAGGGGGAATGGCAGGTGGGCAGCACGAGTGCATCAGAAAGCACAACGTCCTCACTTCTGCTGGGAACCATCCCATCCGGCTGCCTGAGGTGCATGGCATGGTTTGCCTCGCCAAGGGCCAAGGCCAAATGACCAAAGTAAGACAATTTTCCCTTGCTGATGGAAGCTTCACAACGTATGTAGCTGAAAGAAAAGAGACGCTGCTGACGTGGACACAAACATCTGTCCTTCCATCCTGCAGTGATGAGCAGCACTGGCAGCTGGGAGAGGAGGAGGCCTGGGTGGGTCTCAGAACGGGCAAATGCTGATCTTTGTGAAAGAGGAGGCAACAGCCAGCGAGAGATACTGAGCCCATGAGTGTTGTGGGCAATAGTGGGGTTAAGAAGGATGTGCAAAGACCCTGACACAGCCTTCTGGGGCTGGTCTGTAAGAGGAATAGGATCAGAAAGGGGAGGGTGCCCTGGTGGCAGTGCTGCCAGCCTGGTAGTGACTGGAGAGCTTGTGAGGCTGAGGGCAGGCTGGGGTAAAGTGTTTGCTGGCTGGGAAGGGCAGGAGAGCCCCAGAGGTGGTGGCCAGCTTCCTGCTGCACCACAGGCAGTGGATGGTGGAGGCGGGAAGCTGCCAGAGCCTCACTTCCAGCTGCTTGTGATTCACTGTGGTCCTCTGCCCTCCTCAGTCCCACCTGTCACTCCATTTTTGGCATGACTGTGGCATTTCCTGCCTTTGACCATCATTCCCTGTCCTGTTCTTTCCCTCACTTCTAACCTCTCCTAACTTTTGCTATACATCTTTTTCCCTTCCAAACTCTCCCGCAGTGTGCTGAGACCCACACTGGTATCCCTTGTTCTGGCCTCCACTCCCCACTCTCCACTCTGCTGCCTGTCCACTCCTGCAAGGCCATGACTTAGCTCCACATGGTATGGGGGAATTGTGCCCCTATCCCCCTGCTTCCCGCTGCCCCTCCACAGCTGCTGGCCCAACAGGGAGGATGCAGCACTGCGGGTTCTCGTCCAGTGGTACCTCTCCTCCGCACCCACAGCTGCACCGTCCCCCAAGTGTGCTTATGTTGCGTTAGATGTTGCAGGAGGTGACAGCCACTGCTGTGTTAAAAGGTGTGGTGGAAGCACACTCCAGAAGCTGCACAGTTTCCCCCTACAGTTCCCCTTTTCCACTCTTTTTGTCCACAAATAACTTCTGAGCACCTATATGCTATGCACATTAAGTATAATGCTGCAAATAAATCCTTGTACCCATCGGCCCGTCTCAAGACCCTTTGTGTAACAAAGCAGAGGGCAGCGCGTTTGTATCCGCGTGTGTTTGGCAGCGGGAGGCAGCAGCACCCTTGGAGCAAGGCTGCACGGGACTGCGGCGAGGTCTGGAGCGAGGGCACCGCCGCCCTGCCTCCAGCGCGGGACAAGCTCCGCAGGGGCGTCCCCACCTGTGCCGTGCCTGTACTGAGTTCCTCTTCTTTGGGAGCTAAAACAATAGAACAGCCTCAACACAGCAACGTACCCGTGCGGCAAAGCAGGCTGGCCAGAAGTGAAGGTCAGCTATGCCAGAGCAAAGAAGATTAAGGGATGTGACTGGAAAACCTTCACATACTGAGTGGACCCACTCCTTCCCTGGTTTAGTTCTGAGAGCCTCAGGAGGCAGTGGAGCCTCTCTGCCTCCTGGGACTTCCTGCTGGTAGCAGGGAATGGCCTTTAGTCCTTCACCACAGACAAGTGTCTCAGAGCTGCAGCTGCATGTTTGGTTTCTGCGCCAAACTGCGCTGTCCACAAACTAACAGGGAGCACAACTCTGTGCCAAGGAGGAAATCCAACCTGAGCTAAGGGCAGAGAATGAAAACTCTCCCAACGCCCCGTGCCAGGGAATCGATGAAGGCAGTCACAAGTAAAACATGAGGTGGATGCGTTTTCACTGTTTATCACACCACCATGTGCAAGAGCCTTCCTTTGGCTGTGACCCAAACAGAAAAAAGGTACCAAAAAACCAACCCAGACCTCTTATCAAGGCAGATCAGAAGTTATAGACAGTCTACATCGATACTCTAAAAACCTTTCCAGGTACTTCATCTCCACGGTTTCCACCCTTTTCCCTACCCCTTTAACTGTTACAAAACATTGGAATGGCTGCCTGTCTTTCTGTGTGCCCCTCCCCCCAACGAAAGCTCACTGGCTGCCCTCACCGGAACCGAAACTGGCGCTCTCCGCGCTCACAGCGCAGGAAAGGACGCGGCAGGCGCCGCAGCGCCATCAGCGGTACCGGGTCTGCCGCCTGCCAGCACAGCGCACTCGGAGCACACACATACACAGAGCGCACACACACAGAGCGCACAGAGCACACACAGCACACAGAGCACACACAGAGCGCACACACAGAGCACACACAGCACACAGAGCACACACAGAGCGCACACACAGAGCACACACAGCACACAGAGCACACACAGAGCGCACACACAGAGCACACACAGCACACAGAGCACACACAGAGCGCACACACAGAGCACACACAGCACACAGAGCACACACAGAGCGCACACACAGAGCACACACAGCACACAGAGCACACACAGAGCGCACACACAGAGCACACACAGCACACAGAGCACACACAGAGCGCACACACAGAGCACACACAGCACACAGAGCACACACAGAGCGCACACACAGAGCACACACAGCACACAGAGCACACACAGAGCGCACACACAGAGCACACACAGCACACAGAGCACACACAGAGCGCACACACAGAGCACACACAGCACACAGAGCACACACAGAGCGCACACACAGAGCACACACAGCACACAGAGCACACACAGAGCGCACACACAGAGCACACACAGCACACAGAGCACACACAGAGCGCACACACAGAGCACACACAGCACACAGAGCACACACAGAGCGCACACACAGAGCACACACAGCACACAGAGCACACACAGAGCGCACACACAGAGCACACACAGCACACAGAGCACACACAGAGCGCACACACAGAGCACACACAGCACACAGAGCACACACAGAGCGCACACACAGAGCACACACAGCACACAGAGCACACACAGAGCGCACACACAGAGCACACACAGCACACAGAGCACACACAGAGCGCACACACAGAGCACACACAGCACACAGAGCACACACAGAGCGCACACACAGAGCACACACAGCACACAGAGCACACACAGAGCGCACACACAGAGCACACACAGCACACAGAGCACACACAGAGCGCACACACAGAGCACACACAGCACACAGAGCACACACAGAGCGCACACACAGAGCACACACAGCACACAGAGCACACACAGAGCGCACACACAGAGCACACACAGCACACAGAGCACACACAGAGCGCACACACAGAGCACACACAGCACACAGAGCACACACAGAGCACGCACACAGCACATGTGGCGCACACAGCACATACACCACAGCACAGGCAGCTTGGACCCACCTGTGGTGGGCCACATCCTCCCCCTACACAATTAAGCTCTCCTTGATCTTACCAGTAACATTCCTGGTTCCCAGGAATTGGTTGCCCAACAAACTTGTTTTCTAATGAATAGCCTTAGAAATTTATTTTTGTCTGAATCACAGCTGGAGTGAAATAATATTATCGTTACTGGACTTTTGAGGAAAATTACTGACCTAGATTGAGTCCAGGATGGAAACTGATGGAAGACTAAAGCCAGGCATCTCACAATCCTGTGAACAGGGTTCCCAGGGGAGGCCCTTTGAGGTCCCTTGGCCCCAGTGGCTGTGCCAGCACCTCCCTTGGAGCAGGATGTGCCTTGGTGCTCATCAGCCCACAGGTTTGAGAACTCAGCGGAGCTTTGTCAGAAACTGACAGTGGAGCCCGGCCTGGTACCCCTCCTCGAGGCTCAGGCCTTTGCCCACTGAGAGATGCAGAGGCATCCACTGCTGGTATTTCACTGAACTCAGGGGGAGCTTGTGACAGGTGCTTTGTACATACGCACACACACACAAATATTTGAACATACAAATAAATCTGTGTCTGTGTGTGTCTCTGTGTCTACAATACTTTATAGCAAGTGTAGCACCAATGTTGCCATTTTAGAGTCAAAATTAAGTTACTGTTACAGAATTATTCCGTAAGAGTTAAATTAGTCAATGATGTGCTCCCAAAGTGCTCCCAAATCCTTCAGACATAAAGCATTGAGCAATTCCAAGGGTAAGTTCGGCAAGAGGTCCATTGTGAACCTTGTGACTCAGTGGGAGGGTCTCACTTCCCCCTCTGCACCCTTACATTCCTCATCCTCACCCTTTTGCATCCCCAGTCTCTGCTGCATATCATTCCAGGCTGACTCCAACCCAGTTCTCCCTTGTGTGCTTTATCTGTGTGGCACCAGAGTGAACCTCACCATAGAACTTTGTCCTGCTTTAATTTCTAATAAAACTGCTTTTGCTGATACTTTTGACAGTGATTCTTTATGGGACCTTGACCACCCAGTCACAATACAGGTATCACTGCACTCCAGGAACTGTGCAAATGCACAGCACTAAGGCTCCTGTTCTTGGAAGTGTGGTCTTGTGTTGCATGTTGTGATGTGGTCTTGCGGTTTTTTTCTGTTGGTTTTTTTTACCTCTCTCATATGGAAAACAAAATAACCTCTACGGGATTCCCCTTCAAAGCTGATGGAGGCTGTAGCCACTGCAGCCCAAAGCATCTTGAAAATGAATGTTTTAGGAATACCCCAAAAATACTACCTTGGCAAAGCTTATTCTGAGAAGGAAAAATACTTCCCTGCAAATAGGAATCGACAGAGTACCAGTATATCTTCCTAATAGCCTTTTCACGTTATTTTTAAACCTAAAAAAAAAAAAAAAAA
>VZTD01000543.1:981056-1026234 GCA_013397725.1 Rhagologus leucostigma
AAAAGAGAAAAAAAAAAGGGTCAAACTGCCCCTCCAACAACTGAAGATTTGAACAAGTTTAATGCGACATCCAAGAATACTTTTAAATCCAAGCCAGCATGTATTCAGTCTCTAAACAAACACGGGCAGCACTGCTTTGCATTCCCTTCCAGGCAAGTGTGGTGGTATCTTGAATTCGGGCAATGTAAGAGACCAGCCTTAACCAACACAAAACAGTGCCCTGAGAAGAGCCTGTTGCAAATCCATCTTGGTCGATGCAGCCTTCAATTCACCTACCTGTGAAGAGCGTCGGATTATGTACTTCATCACCTGCCAAAGCATTTGTTTTTAATACATATATATATAAACCACGCAGGATGTCTACACAAACTGATTTTGTGTTGGAAGATAACAGTTAGAATTAAAGGCAGATGCAGAACTTTCTGGAACAAAACTGTCTGGAAAAGACATTAAAACCAAAGAAAATCAACTGAGCAACAGTCTTGAAAATGCTTTATTGAACCGTGTGTCTTATTGTAATGTGCAGAAGATGTGTTTGAAAAACTACAGCTCGAAAAATTTTTGAAAGTCTTCAACAATCAATAAAAAAAGTCCCTACTGGGGGTAACTCTCAGGATAACCAGAGGCTGCATGTAAAATTTTCTGTTGCAGAGACTAAAAAAAAAAAAAACAAAAAAACCAAAGCTAGTGCTGCTCTACATGAAAACAATCAAGATTTGATGATTAAAAAAAAAAAAAAAAGGAAGGAACTTAAACTTCAGTCAATGGAGTTGTTTTTTTCCTGCTGTTATTTTGGATTAGCATACATGTCACAGTTCTGCTGAGAACACCCCGTGGTGTCCAAGTCTGTACGTTTACACTGCTGCTGAGATGAGAGGATACAGAGAAAGAGAGAGGGCGTGAGGTGAAAGATCTGGAAAGACATCATTATGATATAAGCCTAGTTTAAATTTTCATCAGAAGCTGTGTGCACTTTTGTTTTTATGATCTAACTTTACATTCAAAAAAACCCACCAAAAAAAAAAAAAAGGAAAAAAAAGAAAAAAGAAAAGAAAGAAAACCAAAACCAAGACCAAACATACCCCTTCTGTCCTTGCTTTGGGGCTATTGTAAGTTTCTATGCACAAGAACACCATATTCTTTTTTTTCCAAACCAGTAGGATTAACAGTATAGGCATGTAGGTGGCATGATTCAACTAAAAGGCTTTTTTCCCAACTTTTTTTATACCAGTGAAAATAACCAAAAGAAACAATAAATAAAAGGTGCTAAAGGTAGCATTAAGAATTTCTTGTAATATACTGACAGTCTGGGAATCCAAATCCTCAAGCTCTCCTGATACTGTCAGGTCTCTGCAAACTATGAAGCAAATACATAAATAACTCAAAATATGATTGAGGCTGTGTGAAAGGCTTTTAAACTAAGACAATAGGATCCAGGTTAACTTTTTTTTTAAGAAACACAGTGAATATATGAATTGTCTACACCTGAATAAAACATATTTAACAATTAAAAAATTTTAACAACCACAACAAAGAAAAACTTTAAACAAAAGTGAACATCATTTGATTTTAGGGCACACAAAAGCCCCTTGCAGTAGCTTCCAGCAGTGGCCTTACTGTTGTGTCTCCTACAGATGCATAAAATGAAGTTTAACTCCACATTGAGGTGACAGCTGAGAGGGCAACATAATGGTCACGTACAGCAAAACGCCACACCCCGGTCACAACAATGTATCCCACTGCAGAGTTTCCATCCTGTGCAGGAACAGCACATGAAGATGTCATTCTGTCACATATTATTAAAGAGCTACTTTGTGGCCACAAACTGCTACTCAGCGCTAACCTTTTTCATCACGTAACCTTCGAATAACGGGAAAGCTTTGTGTTTTATAGTTTTACTCCTTGTATTTAAGTTTTTAAATGACAAGGTCACTAAAACTCATGCACGCTGCAAAAAACGTCATGCAGTAGTTAAGGTAAACCATCCAAGCAGTTTTTATTCATTAATATTCATAAATACACACAGCAGCTTCATTAGAGATTTTTCATTTTTTTTTTCCTCTTCAGTTTGAATGTGGAGTATTAGGAGAGCCTTTTGCATGTCAAGGTACAGGACACAGAGCCTTCTGCTCTGCACTGCAACCTACATTTACCTGCTAGAAGTAAAAATTAGTTAAGTGGAAATGATTATCATATATATCTTTTCTCTCTTTCTTTTGAATGTACACAATGTAACAAGAGTGACAGACCTGAAATTACAATCACCAAAACAAACCCAAGATAGTTGTTGTCCACTTTCATTGGCAAATACAGCACAGAGGACATTGTCTGCAAAGTGGGATGTCATCAAAGAGGAGGTGGAGGAGGCTCATTTCCTTTATTACTCTCTTTTAAATTTAGGTTTTCTAAAGCAACATCTAGAGGCATAATATCTACACAGCCCATAGCACCAAAATCTGCAATCTCCCCCCGCTCATCCTCATCTGAGGAGGAACTTTCTTCCTGCATCAAGGTGGACAGTAGAAGCTCCTGAACAAACAGGCTGCAGTCTGCCCGTTCGCTCTCCATTGACTGACGCTCTGCTTCCGACATCTTCGGATCATTCAACCTGTGCAGCAGCAAGGGAAGAGAAGACAGGCAGTTGCTGAAAGCCCATTTATTTCACTGATACACCATCGACAGGCTGATATGTGCTCAGAAACTGCTCCTTCGGGACAGTCCTGCCTGCCCTTCAACACATCCAGCACCTCAGTACAACACGCATGCATTTAACAACCCACCCCTTCCCTGCTGCTGCAACAGCATTCACAGGGGAGCCCAAAACTAGAGGAACATCAAAAACTGTTCATGAGGTTTCCTGTTATTCACAGAGTCTTTTAGGTAGGGCTGGTGCCATTTCCTGGACATGCAATTATATGCCTCCCTTGCTTCCACATCAACTTCTAAGTTCACACTGGCCACAAAACACATCACTGCACGTATAAAGCCTGTGTATGGATTACTGAATGTAATTCCACTTCTCCTAAGGTACATGCATGCCCTGATAGCAGCAAGGAAATCACTCACTCCAACTCTGAAAGTCACTGTCTGTGACTCTGGCAGGGGCTTTGATTAAGATTCTCAAGTGAACCTCTGATTGAAAGATGTCACATGGCATTATTCTGAACTAAGATAAAAATCCGTCCGACTCAAACTCAGGCACAGGAGCCGTTAAAATTACCACACTCTTTCACAATACCAGACAAACAGAAGTATGCTTGTGGAGGGTGTGACAGAGGAGATGTGGAAAACATTTTTATTTCAGGTCAGTAGTCAGTGTTCTAGAACTGGAATGACACAGGAGGTGGAATCAATAACCATGGGGTCTAAGTATAATTTCTAAACGAGGTAAGCATTCTGTTAATTAATGCCATCCTAGGCATGTGCCTGACTCCAAACACATAAGCTTCATCAAGCTCTCTATCTCTACTATAACTAAGGTAAGCAGAAATTATAAGAGGTAAATACAAGTAAATACACTGAACAAGTTACCTTGTCAGAAGGAACTGGGAATTCTGGATAGTCTGCTGACTGTTTTCTGTGTTAGATGTGTTGGTTGTTGTTGTAGATTGTGTCATAGTGGTGTTGACATTGATCGTGTTGGTGCGTCTGGTTGCATTGCGTGCAGTCTCCAGCTGCTGTCTTGCTGCCTGTGCATGTTGTCGTTCCAACTGCAGCTGCATCTGCAGCTGCTGTAACTGAGAAGCAGAAGGGCCAGAGGAGTTGAGCTGTCCTCCTGCAGAACGCCGCACACCTGATAGCTGGGATAAAAGCTCTGCCAGAGAAGAGAAAGCTTCTATGACTTAAGATCTTAAATGAGCATTACATAGCGAAATAAATACACCCTGAACTCCATTTTTCTCAACCAACATCAAAATCCAACAATGCTCAGAGAAGATTATGAAGAGTAAGACTAATTTATGCAGATTTAGTCCAAATAACAAGTCAAAGTTTAATGTCTCGACAACGACAGGATAGCCAATCTACAGGTAATGCCTGGCAAAAGATGTCCTCTGCACCAATTCTGAAACTTCAAGTCCTAACAGCCACTGACTAACAAACTTCTTTACATTGGCTTTGGATGGCGACTATTTTTTCCTTTCAACAACTGTTCCCTCAAAACACAAACTTCATCTTCCCAATTATCCCAGAGGGAAGCTGTGCTGCAGCAAATAGAGAAATACTGTACCATTGCTTCAAACGTTTAATACAAGAAATTCAGTTAAGAAAACATATTTAATCACTGTTTCACATCAAAAGCATTCTGTGTGAATTCTTATTTCTGCCACACGCATGGAGGCCTAGTGATTAAAAGCCCCCTTTGTTCTTAAGTCTTCCAATTCAGAAGGATGGAATGCTCCTTACAAGTTTTATCCACAAAGGTTTTTCTAAAAATAAATATCAGCAGCAAAAGACTGCTCAGTGCATTACTGCAGAATCTCTTCTATGCCCCGTGCAGAAGGTACTCCTTATCTCAGACACCTGCTGCAGTTGATGCAACGGCAGAGGAAGCAGGGGACAATCCTGCTCCTGCCCCTCTCCTCTGCACTACAAAGTTACTATACAGGTCATGACAATTTTTCTTCCACTGCATTAACGAAACATAATCATTCTAAAGCAAGCTATTTTTGAAGGAATAAAGCAAAATATGAACTAGACTGGTCAAGTAATTTTCACCAACACTGACAGCAGCACCAAAATTAAGTAAATTTTAATTACTAGAGAATGCCACAGGGAGGAAAAAAATGTTTAAGAAAAATAACTGATGCTATAAACTTTAAACAGGAAAATTACTGAGGTGTTTCCTACTTATTACTCCAGTAAAAAGGCAGACACATTAAACTCACAGGCAAGATTAAGATACATTTATTCTCACTGTAAGCTAAAGCTTAGAGTATAGAGAAGCAGTATTTTGGAAGCAGGTGTGAACTCAACATAGTTCTGGAACAAGAAGGACAGCCAGCTCACTGTGCTCTAAATGTAGAAACACAGCTTCCACCAAAAGAGAATAGATGCAGAAGAATGACATCTTATCCCACATTTAATGCTTCTAAGTGGAAAGGTCTTGTGAGCCTGAAAACAAACTCCAGCATCCACTTCACATTATAACTGCGCTGAAGTAGCTGCCCTGGCAAAAGAAAGAGGATGTCTTGCACTGGAAGCTTCATGAACATCCTCCCTCCTTGAACAAACTCACCTGTGACCTCACTGAACTTGTTTCCTTCTCTTGATGGGCTACTTCTTCACTGCTAATTTAATAAGTTACATCAAGTCACACCAGGCCAGTAGAGCACCAGAGCCAGCAGCAGGCGGGCAAACGGGACCATGATTAAAGAAGGCACTGGATTCACAGCTCCCTTTTCAGGGGCAATGCCTCATTAAGACAGCTGGCTGGCTACCTACCCCTGAAGAAGTTACAGCCTGATAGTAGCAAACTCCAGTTTGAGCATTTGTGTCTCCTTTGCATTTGAAGCTAGGGTGGATTTATGGCAGACATTCTGAGGTTTCCCTATAACATGCTGGTATGGTGAAAGATCATGACATTAAATTGCTTAGATTTCACCACAGAGAAGCTATATTTGTTTCAGAACTGTCTTCACTTTCTATTTTTCCTTCTTGTAAAAAAAGAAGTTATTTTCACATGAAAGCTAAAAATAGAACAAACAAGTTATTTCTGGGAATCCTAAAGACACAGCCTAACTATTTTCTGATGTTGACAGTAAGAACACCCTTCCCCTCTTCACCCGCACTGTGGGACACTGTGCCTGTAGTGCAGCTTCACAGCAACGCAGAGCAGGGCAACTACTGTCATTCTGCATTTTCCTTCCTCTGTGGAAGGAGGACAGTGGGATAAAATTTGTGGTTACAGCTCTTACCAGCTATAGGATCCATGGCTTCTCTATTGCTTGGAGAATATGAACTCTGAGAAGACGAAAGCCCACCAGGGGAACTGGTAGTAAAGTGCATGTTTGATCTACGAGCACGGGGGCCTCCCAAACCCCGGCCTGGGTGGAACATCCTACGTACATGCCGAACACCACTGGATTCATCGTAGCCAAGAAGTTAAGAAAACAGAACTGTTTGGCATTGAGTGTTAAACAACCATTAAAGGACATTTGATGGGTGAAATACTCAGGTGTACAGTTCTTGACTCATAAAATAATGATTCCACTTCTAAAGCAAAGGTAAGGTACACTGTGGCTATACTGCAGCCAGACGTGCCGACCTGGTAATTTTTTTTTTAAACAAACTTTTCTATGAAAACCCACACAAATACATTTTCAGCCAAGCTTACTACTGAGACAGGGATTTCAATTCTCCCTTCCCAATTCTTACATTAAGTATCAAAAATAACAAAAAAGTTAACTGCAATTCCTATCAAAATAATTACCAATTCCTTTTGACTTCTCTACTTCATGCTTTTATCCAAGAAATTTCATCACTTCAGTCCTTAGGAAACTGTAGGTTTCTGGAGTATTCAGCACATCCATCACACCCCTTTGTTTCACCTTTCTTCTTATAGCCAAAGAAATACCACTAATTCAAGTTATGACAATGATGCTTTTCATTTTCCCCTCTTCCCGCACTTCCCCCCATCAGATGCTTGTATTTTGTGTCACACTTTTTATAGGTTCTCATATAAATTTATCTAAAGATTATTTTTGTCATAAGGTTGTTAACATTCATTCCTCCAAGACAGTCCAGGTAAGACTTCTTAAAAATCACTACTATGACTCACTAGTAGAAAATGAAATAGCATAGGCTTTACTATTTTATTTCAGAGTTACTAGAATGTAGCTTAGATCTCCATCTCTCATTTTTAAAATTTTTATAATAGTATGGTTACCACTCATATGGTATCAATTTCTGTGTAAGAGTAGTGTCCGAGGTACTTTCCATAAATCACAGTTACGAGGCAGAACCTCATGATGTCATGGAGGTCAAGAACTTAAGACTGAAAGGAATGACTTGACTTCTCATGGCAAGAGAGCTTCTGGCCAGTGATGACTTTACAAGATGACTTTACAGAACATTTGCTTCTTTCAAACTGTTAGTTACGCTACAGAGTAAAACATAACATCTAGGGTGCAAGAGGAAAACGCCCCCGGCACAGAACACACTTTGCTTAGGACAGAGCGTCTTGCACCTCTGGGTGCGCCAATCTTGGATGTTGCTGGAGATGAGTTGCTAAATTAGATGGACTATATACCCTATGTAGTTTGGCAAGCTTTTAATAACTAAACATGTTAGTACAGGATACTATCTGGGGATTTTTCAAGCACAAGACTCCAGGGTAACTCCCCCAGCTGCAGCTTTTCAAGTGTTTTGAGCTAAAAGTCATTCTTCAAATACCAGCTAAGCATGCACTTGAGCCTTAGCAGCAATGCTAGAGTAAGAAAAGACTTTGCAAACCTTACCTTGTGACAAACATTTAAACTGAGTAGTCATGTGAGAACTACTTGTATGATTAATGCTGAAAAGATGTATTTAATGAATTTTCAGACATTTTCCTGCTAAAGAAAGAAAGTGGGTTTTAAAGAGTTGTCCACAGACTGTAGGAATAAACAACGCACCTTGCAATAGCTGCACAAGGTTTGTAGTAAGAAACATATGCAATATTTTGAGACGACTTCAGGAAAGAAAACAAAAAACCAAAATTAACCAAATATGTCTAACTAATAGCTGGTGGATAAGGCCACCCCTCCAAACTGTAGCAGATCCAACAGTAAACGCTTACCTCAAAATGCAAAATAAATTCCCACTCTAGAAAAAGTGCAAGCCAAGAGCCTTCTCTATCTTTTTGTACGTGAAGGCAATTACAGGGCATGGAGAGTTGTTCTGTACAGCTTCAACTTCATATTCAGAAATAGAATGGTGTATCAGAGAGTAGCTTTCTAACAGCTTCCTGTTAGAGTCTGATGGTTCTTCTTTTCTACACTACCAGACCCTGAGTGAAAAAGGGCATCTTCTCTTCCTTTTTTCCTGCTTTAGACCTGCCTGTTGCTTGATACGATGTAGAGCCCAATGTCAAACAGACACTTCAACATACTTCTTACCAGGTTTTGGAAATTTGACAACACTGGAACCAACACAATAGAGTACAAGTAGAAAATTCTCCATGTGTTATCTTTAATCATGGGCATTGTATTCCCAAAATATATCTATTTTGGATTTTGGGATGACTGATACTGAAACCTTACTCTGTATTTGAAAAAAGATTGTCTTTTCTAGCTCAAATATTCCCTAATTAAAAGTCATCTGGTGGCATCTCTGGTACTAGGGGGAAGAAAATGCAGCAGTAGCCTGAATTCTAATCAAATATCTTGTCTATTTCAGTAGGAAATTAATTTCACTCTGTAGATGGGAAAATATAAACTTCCTCCGTTACAGAGCAGTTAAGCCAATGTTCGAAGCCCACAGTTTGAACTCCAGTACACTGCTATGCAGTTATGTAATTCTTGTTAGAAAAAGTCTAATTAGGCAGGTGCTATGAAAATCTCACAGCTGGTACGATGAGCAGAACTAAAATGATACAAGAGAAACTGCTCCAACTACATCAGCCACCAAGCAACATTCCAGAGCTGTCCAAAGGCCAGGAAAGAGCTGGTGGTTTGGAACATATTCTCCCCTCATCAATCTTATCCCACCTCCTCCAGAAAGGGAGGATGGCATGATTCCTGGCCACTGAGGACCACAGGGATGCCTGTGATCAAGCTCTCATGGCCAGAGCCACCCTATTCAGCACCCTGCTCCTCCCGAGTGCTGAGAGCTCTACTCCTGTCTATGAGAAAGGGAAGTACAGGCAACTGCTTTCACCTGACTTTGCATCGGTTTTTGCATCACTTTTTCATCATTCACCTTTCACCGAGCAAATCTACATCCAAACTCCTTTACACCGATCCAATTATTGCACAGTAATTAACCTGCGCATTTAGTCTGTCCTGACCCTAAACCATGTTAATATTGACAAATTTAAATGCAATCAAACACAATCATAACTCAAGTGGAGCCATCACCTCAAATGCCGTTTCCCTTGTATTAGTGTAATCAACTCTGTTTGACAGGGCTTGGATTTTTTTTTTACTCCAACTGCTTGAGCTTACATTATTCCTTTTTCCTTTTTAAAAATCTCTGAACAAAGAAGCCACTATCAAAGTTATAATGAAGTCTTTTTTTCTGTTTGTTTAAATGAGACACATAAGAATAATTTAGAGATTACTTACTGTAGAGATGCTACATAGCTTGCATGTCATTAAATAAAAGCTCAAACCAAAAGATATTTTATCAGTTAACCCTAGGGAGGAAAAAATTTTTTAAAAAGGAGACATATTCCTATAACAAGGATGAAAAAACCCCAACAGTTCCAGCTCTTCAGCCACCAAGCACAGATAAATGTCCATAACTGGCTGCTAAGGTAACTGAAGGAAAACATCCTATTTCCCAGAAAATCTGAAAGTTTTCTGAGTTGTACTACAAAATATCAGTAACATTACAAAATCACATTATTAAAAGATTGTGTTGAAAGTAGTTAAGCAAGTTTACAATCTTTTGTTACAAGCAGCTATGCTTGAACCATCTAAGCCATAAATATATACAGCACTGAATCTTGATACATAAAACAGCACCAAGAGTAATGACGAGGCAGGATAAAACACAGTGCAAGTAGAAGAAACCTTTGTGTGTCAAAATCCTTTAAATGTTTCTGCTGTTAGAGCAAAAAACACTCTCAACTATACCTACAAGTCTGTGCACAGTCTGACCACCACACTTTTTCAAACTAGCAGATGAACCTTTTTATTTTTGACATACATATCTTTAGCAACCTAAGTTCCAGGAAATCCAGAATATGACCCTTTGACTATAAAAATCAAACCAAGTCACCATGACTGCTAGGTCAAACAGTCTAGTCTCTCTGCCTCAAACTGGGAAGGATATTAAATCTCTAGGAGCTCTGTGTTCCAGTGTAAGATGAGCTGCAAAGTCATCTGTGACGTGATTCGGATCCCCTCCAGGTAATGCTGCACATATTGGACAAATCTGAAATGACAAAGCAAGGAAAAAACCCAACTTTATAAATATTATAAGAAATAGAACTTGTATCGAGTCAATCATTAGACACTGGCTCTTATGCTTTAAAATCACATTTTGGTATTCACAAACACCTGAATATCAACATACTCAAAAAACTAAGAAAAATGTCTGAAGTGCAGACACTAATTTAGCCATCTTTTACTTTATGAATTTCAGAATACTATGAAAACCAGAGCTAGGATTGTCAAACTCAACTTGCAATGTCTTGAAAATTAGTATTCGCATGCCAATTCTGCCACAGACAGTTAAGTCTAATATTACAGGAATGTTATTTGCCTGCTTGACACTCATCCCAGCAGAGAAATCAGAATGAAACTGCCCGTATTTGCTAAGTATCAAGCTGAGACCATCCCACCCAGGCAGTGCAGGTTTGGCAGAGAAGGGCTAATCTCCATACCTATCCAGAACAGTATTTTGAGAGAAGGTACTGAGGTCTCTCTTTGGTTTTGGTTTTTTTTTCCCCACTTGGCAGTTTTTGGTTGGTTGGTTGGTTTTGTTTGTTTTGTTTTTTAAACCAAAGTACAGTTAACTAAGCAGGCAAACACTACCATTACTATTGTCATAGTCTTCTATTAACATTAATGTACTATTGCCAGACTTGTTCTTTGAATGACTCCACAAACAGCATCTTCCATTTTTATTTCATTTTTCATGTGTATACTTAAGCTGATGAATGTAGATCTCAAAACACCATGAGCATTAAGAACACCTGTATAAAAGAGCACATATCTGCTGGACTCTCATGCAGGAGAGAACAAGGTCTTGAAATAAGTTTACTGTAAAATCTCAGCTGCTTTTGACAGGAACTGCTGCATCTAATTCCACTTTAATTTTAGTGGCCAGTTCTGAAAAGAAAACCAGGCATTTTAAAAGCTTTTTGCTACAACTCCTTCCCTCTTATTTTCAATGTTCAGCATTTCTCTCCACAGATTTTTTCACCACTACAGAAGCCAAACAAGTGCACTACACAGTACATCTTATCACAGCATAATATAATAAATACTTAGCTATACCAACATATCATATAGCTACCCTGTAGGGATCTAGGAATGGATGTGTAGTGGACAGATGGTTGTAAATTCCCTAAACTTCATTACGGCTGCTTCATCTTCTCATACCAAGAGAACGTACAATTTCAAAGCAATCTTCTTTTATTTAAGCTACTCCGAGGAAGCAGAAACCCAACATAACAAGAACCCACACCTGAAAGCAGGAAAGCACCAGAAAGTTCTTTGTTAACACGACAAAGGTGCAATGAACTGCACATATTTGTGAATATACTCAATTCCCAGAAAAACACCAGCTAAGAAAAGGTTATAACGAACATTGAGTAAGAAGGAACTGAAGTATCTGACCCCTAATTCAAAGTATCAACTAAACTTTCAAGAACTATAGACTAGGGAAAGTTACTCCAGTACCGTTACACAAAAACAACAATTTAGTTAAGCATAAGCTCTGACAGAGTCACAACAAAGACTGCTGGATCACTGATTAAGCATGACACAGCTAAAAATCATTGCTAATTACAACATGCACGAACAAATGGTGCAGATGAAAGGCAAATGTTGTCAGAAGTTTCTCTTGAATTTATGAGCATTTGTATTAAGAAATCACCACGCAACCCTGAATGATGACTCTAAAGGCCTAAGTCAATCCCACTCACAGAACACCTGGCAGTTTCCAGAACTGTGCTTGTATTGCCACTACTTCCCCATTTACATACAAAGTAACCACTTTAAGTGACAGCACTTCCGTAACCTCAACAAGAGTCACTGGGATCTTCAAGGATGAACAAGGACATTGACACGGTCTCAGATTGTCCATTTAATTCCTGCAGAAAAAGCTCTCCCCAGTTTTACCATCAAAGTATCAACAACCTACTGCTTACAATTCATGTACCAAGGAGCCTAGTTACTGCCTTCCCAAAGGTGAGAAAGCTGCTGCAGTGCAATGTAATAGCAGAAAATTTACATCTTTGTTCTAAAACAACACTGAAGAGACGGTATTTGATAGTCTCCTACATCTTTTTTTATTTACAATTCTAGCAAGACTTCTAATTGAATGCTGCATTTCATCTGGACCAGTCCAACTAACCTGAACCCCCAACACCAACAAAAACAATCATCATACTGATTCCATATTCCTCTGCCTTACAACTCTAACCATTGTCCCTGGACATTATATAGGTGAAGTAATATTGATTCTTTAGAAGAAGAGGGGTCTTTGAATAGGAAGGGTGGCTTGCTCTTTAAGTGAGAGAGCAGCTGGGGTGCATTAAAAGCACTGTCTGGATAGAAGATGACCTGATGGAGATCTTACATGTTGGAATTAAAAAGAGAACAGGCAAAGGTGATATTATGGAGGTTGTCTACTATAGGCAACCTGACCAAGAGGAACAAACAGATGAGGCCCTCTAGAGACATAGAGCAGCTGCCTCACACTTGCAGGACCTGATCCTCATGGAGGTCTTCAACCACCCCAGAATCTGTTGGAAGGACAACACAGTGTGACTGCAATCCAGGAGGCTCCTGGAGTGCACTCAAGGTAACTTCCTCCTCCAAGTGACAAAGGAGCACACGAGGAGAGGTGCTATATGGGACTTCATAATTACCAACAAGGAGGGGATCAGTTAGAATGAGAAGGTCAAAGAAAGCCTTGGCTGCAGCGACTTTGACATGGTGCAGTCCGAGATCTTGAGGGCAGGGAAGAAGATGAAAAACAAGCTCGCGACCCTGGATCTCAGCAAAGCACACTTTGGCCTCAAAATATATGCTTGGAGGAGTCCCATGGTGTAAGAACCTGGAGAGCAAAGGGGCCCCAAGAAAGCCTGTTAATATTGAAAGATCACTCCCCTCCAAACTCAAGAGTTCTCCATCTCAATGAACATGAAGTCAGGCAAAAATGCCAGGAGGCCTACATGGATGATCAAGACACTTCCGGACAAACTCAAACACAAAAAAAACCCATACAGAGGCTACCCTCCTAGGGTAACCCTGGAGGGATACATACGCGTTATCCGAACATCACAGGGCAACGTAAGCAAAGCTAAAGCCCAAATGGAACTGTGTCAGGCAAGTAATGTCCACGGTAACAAGAAGGGCTTCTATAAGTGCATAGGAAATAAAAAGATAGCTAGGGAAAATGTGGGTCCATTGCTCAAAGGATGTGAGGCCTAGTTACACAGGACACAGAACATGTTGATGTACCGAACACCTCCTTTGCTATGGTCTTTAGTGGCAAGACTGGTCTTCTGACACTCCAGGCCCCAGAGAGCAGGGGGAAAGTCTGGAGCAGTGAAGACATTCCCCTGTGGGAAGAAGATTACTCTGCAGAACACTTATGTGAACTGGAATACTTAAACCCACAGGCTCTGATGGTGTGATGCACCAAGTGGTGCTGAGAGAGCTGGCAGATGCCATTGTGAGGGTCCTCTCAATCTCTGAACAATCATGGTGACTGGGTGAGGTCCCTGAGGACTGGAGTAAAGCAAATTTCAGTCCTATCTTAAAGACAGGCAAGTAAGAGGAGGACCTAGGGAACTACATGCTGATCATCTTGCTTTGATGCCTGGGAAGGTGAGGAAGCTATTGTTAACCACTTTTAGGCACATTAAAGGCAAGAAAATCATCAATAGTAGTCAACACTGGCTTCACAAAGGAGAAGGCAGGCTTGACCAACTTCATAAACTTCAGTGCTGAAGTGTCTGGCCTGGTAGATGACGGAAGAGTAGGGGAAATTGCCCACCTGGACTTCAAGTAAGACCACTGACACTGTCTCTCACAGGATGCTAGAAGAGAAGTTGTTGATGATCAGGCTAGATAACCAGAGAGTGAGGTGGAGTGAAAACTGTCTCAACAGCTGGGCTCAGAGGGTGATGATCAGTGAGAATTCTGCTGATTACACAAAACTAGGAGGAGTGGCTGAGATGCCAGGGATCTGTGCAGCCATTTAGTGACCTTAAAAAACTGAAGAAATGGGACAACAGGAACCTCATATGAAGGGGAAATACAAAGTCCTGCACCTGGGCAGGCACAGCCCCAGGAACACACTGGAAGTCGGTCATATGGAACACAGATTTGCAGCAAAGGACCTGGGGTCCTGGGGAACCATGGGCCAGCAGTGTGCTCTTGCGGCAGAGACAGCCAGTGGTGTTCTGGGCTGCATTGAACAGAGAGCTGCCAGCAGGTCAAGGGTTGTGATCCTTTGCCTTCATCCAGCACCAGTGCCCAGTTCCCAGCTCCACATGTATGACAGACATGCACACACTGTAACAATGATACAGCAGTGTTGCAGACTGATGCATAAAAAGAAAAGTTTTGTGGGACTTTTTTTTACACATGTAACTTTCAGGATTCACCAGAGTAGCAGGTGTGAAGAAGCACAAATTTAGGCTTTATGTGCCGGGTTCTAGAAGTCACAACTGCAAACAAAGGCATCTCAAGCTTAAAAACCCAGGATCTATGGACACTCTGTGTCAGGAACGTATCACTGACATCAAGTGGTGCAAATCAGAATTGCAATACCAAGCCACCAAACAAAATAAAGTCATCCAAATGCACAACAATGGCTGATGTTACGTGTGAAAGTTGCAAAGTTTAAGAAAAACTCAGAGAGACTGTAAAAATTGCTGTGTGTCACCGAGTTAAATAATTATACCACAGTGCAACTGACTGTGAAGTAAACCTTTTCACTTGCTGTGTTTTTAAGAAAGATCTTAACACCTTTGAGTCCCAAAAAACGTGAACAAACACCTTTCCATATCACCCCTTCACCCAAGTTCCTTATTAGGTTTGAAGAGTCATTCATTAACTTTCAAAGGATTCTGTGGAAGAAAAGAAAGCTAGAAGATTAGAACAGAGAACCTATTTATAACTGATTTCTTCACAATATATTAGTGATGAGTAATCCACTTCAAGCATCACTTTTTTCCTAGGGGTCTATGGTAAAACAGTTAACCAGAGAACAGCACCCTCAATGTCATTCTGCTAACCCAGATTCTCCTCCTCCCAAGGTCAATCAAGACACTGGGAGTTAACATCTCCAATTAAAGTATTTATGCTGAAACTTGTTTAAGAAGTGCATTTTAAACCACATTTAGTGTCCTACTGGTTACGGATGGGGGAAACCCCCAGCTTTGACAGGAATAGTTTTAAAACAATTATAAAATTCCACTGCATAAAAATAAGAGGTCCATTAAAAAAGCTATGAGAAAACACAACAAACTATCTGCATATCTTCCTCTCTCTTACAGTTACAGAAGACCGGCATAGCTGTAACCTTGCAGAACAATTACATACTAATTGTGAAAAAGGAGACACAGCTAGAATAACCATGAGAACTTTCTAAATTTTGTCTTACAGCATAATAATCTCCCATGTTTAGGTGGCCTTTATATCAGGACAACAAGCAAAAACTCTAAAAGAGGGAAGCAAGCTCATTATATTATGATACCCATAAATCATAGAAGAATTTTGATGTCATTCTCAAATGTAGGTACTTTGTCTTCTGACAAAGCACTTAAATAAATACATGCTTCAAGAAGGAACAGAAAGACAATTTTTCAGAAATGAGACTATTTAATATATATTTCCACCATGAAAGCAAGTTCTGAGGCTTCTTACCACTTCTGTTGATGTTTCTGCATGCTCAGAAGTAACATGTTCTTGAAGAGATGTTTCCGTATAACCCATTTTCCCACAATAAGGACAAGTGAAAGACTGTGGCTGCTCTACAGAGAAAGCTTCTCCACCATAGTACAAGTCTGAAACAAAGAGATTAAATAGAGGTTACTTCAAAGTAGTATCATCATTAATTTTGTTCACATCAACCTCTGTTTATAAATGTACTTCACTGTAATCCCTGCTAAATTAATCTGTTTTTTCATTGAAATGGCTATATTCAGGACGGGTTCAGTCATTGATAAAAAACCCAGAGACTACATTTCACTTTCATTAGCACACATAACTTAATTTCCTAGTATTCATTAGGAAAAAAGACTTCCATCATGATGCTGCTGATACTGCCAAACTCACTTTTCCACCACTGTTCTTATCCCACATACAGGGTCAACTATAGTACTTTTCAATTGTAAGACGAAATTTCAGAAGCTGAACTCTTGACAATTCCTCAAATTTATATCAAAATTTAGAAGTCCTCGGTGACACCAAATGTCAGTATTTATGCCATACTTGAACCACTGCAATAAGTAGTTTTAGAAATGCCTCAAATATATAACATAAAAGTCTGATAATGCAAAAGAAGTCTGGGTATCTGTTACACACTGGCTGCAACTTCTAGGTGTGTTCAATGTGAGCAGTTGTGCACCATTGATGAAAAGTAGGCACTTTTAAGTTGCTAACACAGAAGTTCCCCAAACTTAAGATGAAAATTTATGAAACCATGCAAGAAGAGAAAGTTATTCTCTCTCGTCCTCTGCAGGTATTTTGTATTTTACAGGAAATATGAATAAGCTGCTCATTCACATGAATATAAACAAACAAACAAACAACCCCCCTCTTAAATATCAGACTGCCTAAAAACCTCTACCTATAAAACCACTGAGAATGAATGAATGTATTTTCAAGTAAGGCAGCACTACCAACTCCAACCTCACAGCTGAGCAAAGGGCACAGGGCTACAACTCATCTGAAGAGAGTTGTAAATAGATAAGCATGCACATAGAAGTATCTTTTCCTCAGATACACTGTTAGCTCAAACCAGATGTCAGGAATTTTAGCAGCACACACAGTTCTATCACAGAGGGGGGAGGTTTGACAAGACTATCAAATCCTGTGTTGTTCCTCCTTGTTTTCAAAGAATACAAAACAAAACATTTATTTACTAATATAATAAAAATCTGAGTTCTTTGCAGTCTCTTGATTATACCTCTGGCATGTTCTCCCACTCATACCTCCTTCTACATCTTTCCCATAATATACATCAAACATACATAAGAATGCCAAACAAACACGCCTTCCTCTGGGAAAAGAAATACTAAAAAATGTGTAGAAGTTATATATATCTGGCAAATCCAGATATTTTTCCTTTTTAAGTTTATACCTCCCTTCTTTTTTCCTCTTCAACTTTAATCTCTCTGCACCTGTTACAATCAAAATCTCTTTTCTAATGTGAAATACAGATCACCAGATAAATTTTCCTTTAAAACCTAAGTTAAAAAAAAAAAAAGCTCAGTAATCAAGTAATCTTATGAATCTTTGTGTCTGTTTTTCGCACTGAAGGTAATGAATAGGTATTTCTCTGTTTTGTTTTTACGAGGACACAAAAAATCCTAAAATTTATGAACAGTCATGTTCTTGACTACCAAGGGGTCCTTTGTTAATGAAGTTAATTAAGAATTATAGGTAATACGGGAAGAAATGAAAACACTGTGCCTCAACAGCTGCAGAAGTGAAGGAACCTGCAATTGTGCTACTGTTTTCATTTACAAATCTATCAGTTTAGAATGCAATGTGCCCATGACCAAAGAATTATCTCTTCTGACCACAAAGAAATCTCTCAGATATTAAAATTTTGGTTCATTTCAAAGACAAAAGCAGGAGTCCATAATTCTTCAAATTCCTCTGGACCTCTAAAGCCTTCTGTTCAAGACGTCTAGGAAGACGTCTCAAGGTTATTGAGTAAAAAAGTAAAACCAGATTCAATCGCATCCCTCTAGGATAAGATTCATGACCCATATTCCTTATCAATTAGGGGAAGAATACAAACGAGTGGAAGGATCAGAACACTGCCTGATGAGGACCCAACAGTAGTTTACGAAGTCAGTTTTCAAGCACAACTGTGTTTAGACATTATAGCTTTTCCTTGGTGAGGAAAAAACTCCAAGAAACAACCTGAATTAAATGTGAAAATGCAACCAAAAATATCAGCAGTTTTGCTTTTTTATCCATCTATAGCTACAAAAGTTAAATATATACTTAATATTTAAATCTAACTATCACATTCTTAAAATTGGTAGGATGTTAGTGACAAAACAGAAGTATCAGAGAATTCCTTAAATAAAAATCTATCTTTCAAAGAGACATCTGATTTAGGACTACATTTCCTAATAGCTTGTACTTTTTGTTGAGACGTAGCTCTTTACAAGGGTACAAAGCAGTAAGGAATTTCAGTTTCTTTATGTAAGTAAAGTCTTCTTTATATACGTAATGTAATTTCAATGTGATATATACATATAGACAAGAATGTTGGTATGACACAAGTTGTAGTGTATTTATTTAATTTTTTTAATGTTTGAAGAAGCCAAATGGTGGCAATACACCACTTAACAAAACAAAGTATATATATTCTTGTATCACTTATCAAGCAGCCATACATATTACCCTCAAAGCTGTTCCAGAGCCCTGTTACAAACAAACTATGATGCTCAGACTTAGCATAATACACATTTAGCAAACACATCTTGTTCGAGTGTGTAAAAAAAACCCCAAACAAACCAAAAACCCCACAGAAGGCTCAAGCTGAATTCTCGTAAATCCAGACAATCCCACACTACACATTATTAAGGTACCCATTATTTAATCAGCTCTCTCTGCTTAGGAATCGGGCACAAAAAGTGTCAAGATCTTCTGTCACACAAACACCTTAGGTGACAAGTGAAGGCACTTCGGAACCAAGGCAGGTTCTGTACTTCAGTGAAATTAACACAATATGATTTTGGCAGAGAATTCTATTAACAATTTGTATTACTTTCTTTGTTAGTATAGCCACTTTAAAAGGATGTGTTGATGGGCAAGCCACATGCTTAGACCCTAAAGCATCCTAACAGTTTAAAATGCCTTTTTTAGGAAAAAGTAAACTAGGAAATTTGCTGTGAACTTCTCCATTGTCCTGACAAATTGATCTACAAAGAGCACAAAAGTACAGTGGCTGCCTGGTAAGCACATTCCTGTTCTTTACAGGCCTATTACAATTCTATTCTTTGACCCCTCCAAAATAAACTAATTGGATTTGTGCTTTAAAGGTCACTTCTCATTACATATGAGGCTTCATACTTTATATTAAGCTCTGTCCCTCTTAAATAAGCATATCACTCTTGGTGTGCGTTGAAGCATTTTTTCCAGTATCTCTTGTGGGGGCTGAGGAACAACAACACTGCCATTGTTCTGGATCTCATCTTGCTTCAAAATTAATACTAGGTCATACACTGACTCCTGAAAGATAAATATGGCAACCAGATGGTGCAAGAGTGAACATGCACAGCCAGAACACACTAGAGCTTTTTACTTGTTTTCAGTGTTCTCATACTGGCTTCTACACTAGTCTGAATCTCAAGGAAAAAAATTAAAATGTGTCAAGTTGATAACAAAAGCTCTTTCAGAGTACCTGAAAAAGTCCCATCTTCTTGCAGTATATTCTGCAAGATTACTACACTACCTAGGAACTCTAAAAACTGATTGTAACTTTCACAGAGGTAAACAATATGTAACTTTTTCTATGCTGAAAGGATCATCCATGTGGTCAGCTGTCCACCACAAACAACTTGGTCGCAGCTTCAGGCAGAGTACTTAAGTGAACTCCACAGACACCCCCCATCGAGACAGTGCTGGCCAGAGTGGTAGTGGAATTCAACAGTACAGGCTCCTTTTCATCAGTAGCAGATGGATTTTGGGCAAATGACTCACTGATCCCCATGTGCACTTTTAAAAGCAGAAAAATGACAGTGACTTCCTCTGAAGTGTTTGCATCAGTTTTGTAACAGAAGGATTCCCCACTCTGCTTCCTTTTCTTTGATAAAATACCCATTTTTCACTAGCTGTCCACTTTCCTCCATATCATAAGCAAAAACTCTAAGTTTACTGCTATTAAAATATTTTCCTATCTTTGAAACAAACCTGTCTAGAGATAATAGTACTGAAGTTTGTCAGTAGCCAAGTAAACTACAATTCACACACCTAGCTATACTAACAGCCTTCCAGTTTGTGTTTCTAGTGACATCTTCCTTACCTAAGAAAATTCCCCACTTATACTGTCATACATTACAAACACTCTCCTTTCATTTGACTACCCACATCACCAGGAAACAAGTGAAGACTTCATTAGTCCTGTGCTTGTGCTAGTTTCAGCTGGCATAGAGTTAATTTTCTTCACAGTATGGGGCTATCTTCTGGATTTGTGTTGAACACAGGGCTGATAATATCAAGATGTTTCTGTTATTGCTGAGCAGGGCTTACACAGAGCCAAAGCCTTTTCTGCTTTTTGCACTGCTACTGCTACAATGGTGAGGAAGTTGGGGTGCATGGGAGACTGGGAGGAGACACAGCCAGGACAGGTCACCCCAAATGACCAAAGGGACATTCTGGACCATATAACACCACAGTCAGGATATAAAGTATATGAAGGGGGAAGAAGGAGGAAGGGGGGATATTTGGAGTGTTGTTTTTTGTCTTCCCGAGTCACCATTAGACATGATGGGGCCATGCTCTCCAGAGATGTCTGACTACCTGCCTGCCTGTGGGACGCATGGAATGAATTCCTTGTTTTGCTTTGCTTGTGTGCACGGTTTTTGCTTTCCCTATTAAACTGTCTTTGTCTCAAGCCAGGAATTTTCAGCTTTTACCCTTTCAATTCTCTCCCCGATTGCACTGGCGGGGAGTGAGCAAGTAGCTGTGTGGGGCTTGGCTGCTAGCTGGGGATAAACCACAACAATACCACTTAGTTGCCTTGAGATTATTTTCTTCTCAGCCATTAATATCTAACCTTGGTGATTTTTAATATCCACTAATACAACTATCCTAACAACCCTGAATCAGGTAATTTTAGACTACTTCTACCACTTATTACTGATTTTCTAATTAAATATAACATTTCTTAGCTCCTAATTTTTTGCGTGTTCCTCAAAGTCAAATGATCTTCTTGGCCACACAAGGCCTTTGAAAAGTCACCAATTTCTTTAAGCATCTGTACAATATTGTAAGGTACATGCCTTTTATGGGTATTCTACAGGGAACTCTAAAATCAAAACATTTTAGGAATGATGGCACAGATCTTCCTGAACTCTAAGGAATATGTTATTTATCAATTTTCCCAATTCAATCTCCACTCTATAAGCTTACAAGGTCAGTAGTAATTAGGTGCCATCAGACTTTGCTGTGGCTCACAATTGGGTGATATTCTTGTTCTGCATAGTTAATCAAACTAGGAGTCTTACTGTAGAGCTGAGCTGCAGTATTTTCTTTCCTGATACTAGTTCTGTGGGAGCCATGCCTGGATATCAAGCCATATGAAATTTACAGACCTTGTTTTTTTATTCTCATTTCGAGAATAAACAACATAAACACCAAGCAATATAGAAGTTGCCCTTCAAATCCTATTACGTATCTCAACACTTCACTGTGAACCTTCTTCCACCTATTTGTATTCTTCAGGCATACTTAAATAGTAGAAAATAATGCCTCTGTGTCTCTACAACATACACACATAAAAGGCATGAAACCAAAGGTACATTTATCAAAGACTTCCAAAAGAGAAGAACTCAGGTTGCAAGAAACAAAACAAAATTCGTAGTCACTCTTAAGTTTCTGATTACAGGCATTTAAAAAAAAAAGTATAGTTTAGAACAAGTTCTCATTGCAGTACACAGAAATCTTTGACATTTAGTATTACTATGTTTCAGTTTTCTTACCCCTGTGATTAGTACTTAGTACTTACGGCAATGCTGTCCTTTTAGCCCATGTTTAATATCAAAAAATAACTGTTGCTAACAGGTTAAGAAGTTTCAACTGTGCATTTCAAACAGTGACCTCAATCCCCAATACTGCACATGGAGGAAAAAAGAAAAGCCTGACAAGAAACATGTAAGCTAAAATAGAGGCATGTATTTTTGATAATGCACTAAATTATTTCCTTTCAAACCATGGACTCCCATGGTCTGGATTTCTAAAGTCATGACCAAGCAGTCTCAGGGCAAGAGGAGCCGTGATACTTGAAAGAAAATCGAAGACAACTTCATATAAAGGCTGTTTTAAGAAACTGCATGTTTCTATACACAGCTATTCTCTAAACTTTAAACCAATAAAGTATAAATTTTACTTCTGTTCTAATCACAGGCAAAGAAGTTACAACTTCAGCTTTTGAGAAAGCATCATATTTAAAGTATTCAAAAAATGAAGATTACAGCTGCAATCACTAGGAAAAAATACTGAAATGCTAGTCCCAGGATCAGCAACATCGTAGAGCAGTAGATCGTCACAAAATCATTTCTCACAAGCTACAACCTGTTTCAAGTACTATTTATTCTCAACACTGATAAGACCTTACAGTTAGAAATAATTCTTAGATTAGTAGATCTACAGAGGAATTCTAAAAAGACTACATGCTAGTCCTTACCACTAATCTCTCATACTCAATGCAGCCCATCACCACCTTTCCTGTACTTGCAGTTTCACACAAGCCACCAGTGAACAACCTCCCTATAAAATTTCACCAGGATTTTTTTTCTGCCTGTAGACTGTGGCACTTTTAACAGCAGTCACTGTTATTAAGTATATTTATTAGTCTGATAATCTGCTGTTATATAACAAAATAACAAAATCAGAAATACATATGCAGCAGTAAAAAAAAATATAAATCAGTTCTTCTATCGAAGAAAACATGCCTGCGTATTAGAACACAAGAACTTGGCCCTTACATTTAGTGCACTAATGGGGGAAGTGATTAATAAGTAGAAAAATGAAAATCAGCATTAGTTTGTAGACACAATACAGCAACAAATTACTGGAGTTTGAAATTATCACTTACCAAAATCTACTCTTGTTAGTATGCACTGCATTGGATGGTCAGTTGTATGCCTTGTTGTCGTTGCACCACTTTCATAACAAGTTGCACACAGGTCGTAATCGTAGCAAATCAAACACTTGTATCGGCGGCCTCGAAAATTTCCTTTTAAACATGCATCACAGCTGACACCTGTAAACAAATAAAATTGCTTTAAGACAGCAACAAATGCACTTATTTTTTATGAGGAAGATTTGTTGCTATTGCCTCTCAATAAGTAAAAGGAGCCAACCATGTCTGACACATGCAGCTGACACGAGACTCGATTTTTAAAAGCATTTGTGTCTTTAAAAGACACCGCTCTCCCAAAATTAGAATCTTGAATTCTTGAAGTAAAGCAGACTCAAGCACCTGAAATAATAACAGGTTAAGTTATACAAGCTCTTTGGCTGCACCTTCCTACAGACACCTTTACCCCTCAGTATTGACTGGTATTTTGACTGTTCAGTCACGAATCGTTCCACTTTTAAAAGGTAAATTGGGTAATGGCTGATGGAAAGAAAAACAACCACCAAATCAACCACTGGCAAAAATGTACTAGCTTTCCACCCTTAATTCAACACTTCCTAATATTTTAATTCTGATTAACACCATAGCCATCCTTGACATCTCACGTGGGGTAGAAATTAGAACCTTTTTCCATGTTTTTTAAATTTAGGCTGCATTAGTTTGCTCCATCCTACTTCTCCCTTACACTCATTCTTTGCTATGTAAAGTAGTCACACTGCATGTGTGTCTGAGAAAGGCTTTATAGCTTCAAAAGTTTTCATTTTTCTCTGTATGGTTTCAGTTCTCTCTGGGCTGCCTAGTTAAGTGCAGAAGTGACATCGTCTTGTAACCTGTGAAGGCTAACACAAATGTCTTTCAACGGCAGCAGCAAGTTAAGGGCCTTCACGAAAGAAACCAGCATGTACAACCAAGGCAGCATTTGGATCAACATCCTCTTTTGGCAACAGTTACGATTTCTTCTTCATAGTTTCGTAAAAGCACAGACAATTTTAGAGCAAACTGCCAGAAAAAGAGTCACATTAGCCATATCCCTATTTTTTAAGCCTAGTTTTTAGAGGACTAGTGTGAGTTACAGAATGTTTTTGCCTTTTTTTTTTTACTACTCCACTGTATAGCATCTGAACAGAAGCTTTACCACAAGTAATTCAAACACATTGATAAGCAATTTCTTTTGAATCCTCACTACTTGTTCAAACAACTGCATCACTACATTCAGATGAACAGTGAACAAAATTATTTTATCACTTTTGCCTTTAGTTTCTTCATCTACCAGGACAGCCTGGAGCACTAATAGCTTCTAAGGTCTAAGCACAGTACTTACATGAATACTGAACCTATGTTTTATTCATCTCACTGAGTATCTGTTCTGCAAGCATCACTCTACACAGAACAGCATATTAGAAGAAAATACCTCCAGAATCTTTGTTAATAGTCAAACTATGTTTTGAGGATGGCCACATTACCATCTTCAAAGTTGGTTTGGTTGGCTTAAAAAAGAAAAAGGAAAAAAAAAGGTCTTTCTCACTTAACTGTCTTTTCCCTGAAGTTTCATCCATAAACTCTGAAGGATTTTTAACAATCTGATAATTTGGACACTGACAGCAGGCTAACTTCTGAGAACACTTGCTTGCTAACTCTGTAGACTGAATTTCACTGCTTCAGATGGTTTGTTTGCTTTTTTCCTCCCACACAGAGACCCACAAAATTCTACCTATGCAGCACACAGATCTCCCCAACAACTGATGCTGTACACACAACACTTAGCAGCTACTGGCAGCACTGCAAGTCTTTTTGTTGCCTACTAAACTTTCTAGAAAACAGCTGATCAGCAAGTTAGATGTCACACTGAAATATACAGACTAGTTTAACCTAGAATCTATGTCAGACACTAACAGCTTTCCAAATGAAGTACTAACCCATGCTTCTCCAGAAATTAGTATTTTTCCCACTCTTTTCACTGAAGCTCAGAACAACTGATTTAATGCAGATGTAAGGCTCTTTGCAACAAACTCCTGTCATGTGTTCTCTCAAACATTTACATCATTCCTACTTGAAGACAGACATTTTTAAGAAGCTCTCATTTACATGTTTTCTTCACGTCAATACTTCTCCATATTATTCCAAACTGTAACCTTCATGTATGACGTGATATTAACTGTGGGGAAATTGAGCCACCAACATAAATCACAACGATGTTTGTATTTAAAACTTTAGAACGTTTGCAGTGACAATCTACCAGGTCTTCAAATAACAGATGAACGTTGTTACTTATGATCAGTTATTAGAATATCTACAATCTGATTCAAACAGAAAAACTAATATTAGCATAACATATCCCTATGGCTGGTGAAGTCAGACCAAAAGAATAGCAATGTTCCAGAGACAGCGTTCTTTCTACATCTCTCAGAGTTGGTATTTTACAACAACTACCACATCCTTCCCTTTGAGGAACAGGCTGGCAGCAAGGGATGTACCAGGTTACTCTTATATCCTTTTCTATAGCAGAGAATGAAAACTGCAAAAGGGAAAACTATTAAATCAAAATTTAGGAGTTAAACACATGCTTAAATACCCAGATCTCCCCTTGAATACAGCAGGATCTCTTTTCCAGAAATTATATTACTGATTTTTTCCCTTTTTAAAACAGTCTGAGCAAAGTCAGGCTTGACAGTTCTTCCTGTTCCTCTTCAAGCCTATTACTTGGCTGCCAAAATCTCAACTACCTACCCAACATGCAATCTAGAAACTGAAATAACGAAATAATTTCCTCCAACCTTATTATTTCTACTATAAGGAAAGCTTTTGATTTTAATCTTTAATCTTTTTGACTTTAATCTTTACATCAACTGAAATTCCAAAAGTTCATTCTGCACAAACCTCAAATACCCAAAGGTAACATATTTTATTTAGCACAGCATGTCTTTCAGTACGTGTCTATCCAGCATCTCCCTGCATTTACCTTACATTTCCAAGTATGGCCGGTATGTTACAGATTCAAGACTGTCAGATTAAACAGGATGCATCTACATTAATCACTGGTTTTGAGAAAAAAAACCAAACATAGCCTGGAGAGGTTCACTTGAAAGCAAGGAACAAAAGCACAGAACCAACCAAAAGAAAAGCATGAACAATCTGTGACAACTATTTAGATACACTTCTGACTTGCAAGAACTGTTACTACTGACTTTTAAAAGAATCATAGAATGAAATCCTATTAACCCCAAAAGACTTGCTGTTCAATGAGAACTTCTGATTAACCAAAGGAAAACACTGGCTTGGAATCACAAGAGTAAGAAACATCCATTTTAGTTACAGATTACATTACATCACAGACGATTTGGAGGCATCCTCAAATTTTGTTCTACTTTGTTACTGCTATACAAGTACTAACATATACTGCATAACATAGATCACATCAAATTAAAACTTTCCTTCTCAGTGTAAAATGCTTTTAGTGCAACATTCTTCCACCAGAGGACAGCATTGCACTAAAAGCCTAAGGAACTTGGGTTCACCTTTAACTATCAAACATCAGGTTCTGAAAGTTTTTTCACAAGTATTCCCTCACAGTATCAACTCAGTCTCTCCAGCTTCACACTTTGAGTGAAGTGAGTCAGGACATACCAAATAGTCCCACTAATAAAGTATGTTTTACCCTTTCAACACAAAAGTCTTACTACATTTTTATCAAGCCCACGTTTTTTTAATGCAGGTCAATTACTTCAGCATTTCACATGTAGCAGGTTGAATGACTCGAATGATTCGTTGAGCGATTCTAGGAAAAAAAAAAGTCAAAACAATTATCTTCCCCAACACCTTTCATATTTTGATCCTGATAGCCAAACATAATTTGATTTTATGACACTGAACTGGTTTTGCTAGAAACTAACTAAAATGAATGCAACTGGTCCTGGGTTTAATAGATACACCAAAGAGAGCAAATAATCTGAATTCATAATGGAGAGAATAATACTGAAAAAACCATGTGGTTCAAATACTATATACCTCAGGATTAATTTTTATTTACAATTGCCAGCAAAGTTAAGAGGTAACATCAATGAAAGTGTCTTTAATGTTCCAAGCCATTACTACCTTGGATAGATGCAAATTTGTAAAAAAAGCAAAGGGTTTTTTCCCCTACTTGCTGTCCTCAGAAACTAAGGGCAATCAGAATAATAATGATATTAAAAGCCCAATAATCCGAGCCAGACAAAAATTTACCAGAGAAACTGTAGGAAACTCAGCATTTTTTTTGTCTTATAAAGAGCATATGGTCAAAGATGACCTATACAGAGATGCTGAAATAGGTTTCAGCCTCAAAATGAGTCCTTGAACTTCATATACACTTTGAAACTTCTAAAATTAAACAACACATTCAAAGAAAACACCAGTCATTAGAAAACATTTTAAACACATACGACGCCAACATCTGAAGTATTCAAACAGTGAAAACAACAATTATCTCCAGAGAAGAATATTTAGTCATTCTGCTATTCCTGAGAATTAAATGAGCTCCTTTCTCTTAGCAATACATCGGAAGACACTAGTTTCATGGGTAGTTATCAGCATTTGGCACTCCTGTTAGCAGCTCAATATCCAAAAACCAACCTTCCAGCCAATTTAGGTATTGTTTTTAGTTTATCAGTGCTGAGAGTGAGGATCATTGTATTTCTTTAATGTACAACACAAATACAAAATTAGCCCATCAATGGTTTCTTCTCCAGAAAGAAAATGCCAGTTACTTCAGAATTACTTCCTAACTTACATAAAGTACTGAAAGGATTCACCCTTCTAAAGTCTAAAAGTATTACTGCAGGAGTACCACTGAATTTCAAGGGACTGGACAAACTTCAAGGTTTCTACCTTTCAAAAACCCCAACGTAAGCATGCAAGTGAAACTTTAAAAGTTGTGCCGCCTCTTTCGTGGTACAAAAGGTTGCAACTTGTGTACTGCATTTTATTTATATATTCTGAAGACCATAAGTAATAGTACTTTTAAAATGCATCTGATACATTTTAGTGTAAGATGCTCTCTCAGAGAATTGTTCTGGGTTTGTTCAGTTTTAAATAAATTTGCTTGACATTAACTGTCTCATCTGTAGTCTACATGCTATACAGGAAATCCAAACCTTAAGACATTCTACTTAAGCAGATCAGTTGTTTCCAAGACTGAAGACAGAAAAATATATGCCATTTGATAATACTTAATAAAGAAGAAATGCCAATTGTTTCTTACTTTAATAGACTCATTTCTTAATGCAGACTACTGCCTGGTTTGAGAGCTTAAATTCCAAGAATTTCTGCTGTTTCTGTGAACATTTCACCAGAAAAACCAACCAAATCTAAAAACATTCATTTTTGTTTCCTTTTCCTCATGTTTACTGAAGCAGACTGTGAAAATAAACATTAAAGACACCTACAACATAGAACCTACTTCATCACCCTTGCAGCTACAAGTACTGAACAGAAAATTCACACACTATACCCTTGAAAAAAACAAAAACACTCTGTCCCCTCACTCTGCCCCCTGCACGTGACACGGCTGAACATGCAGGATCTTCTTAGAGCAAAGTGGAGAAAGAAGTAACTAGACTAAAAAGAACTAGTAGGATTAAAGTTGCAGACCAATATTGTTGACCTGGAAATGGAAAAAAAAAGGGAGGAGGAAAGGGAGGGAATTGGGCCTACAAAAGGCTTTTGTTTTCTTCAGTGCACTCCTTCCTCTTTGGAATCTGGAGTAGAAACAGACACCTCACCTCTGCTGTCAATAATTTTCATGAAGCCCACTTGTACAAAGCCTGATACTTAGAATCACAGAATCGTAAAGGTTGGAAAAGGCCTTTAAGATCATCAAATCCAACTGTCCACCCAGCAATACCACCGTAATCCCTAAACAACTAAACCGTATCACTCAGTGCCAGATCCAGATGCCTCCTGGATACCCGGCTCCACCACATCCCTGGACAAACTATTCTAATTCCTGACCACCCTAAAAATTTTTTTCTAATATCTAATCGGAATCTTCCCTGCCTCAGCAGCAGGCCTTTTCCTCCTGTTCTCTCACTGCAGGCACATTGAAAGAGACTGACCTTCATCTCACTACAACCTCCTTTCANCACCCAGCAATACCACCGTAATCCCTAAACAACTAAACCGTATCACTCAGTGCCAGATCCAGATGCCTCCTGGATACCCGGCTCCACCACATCCCTGGACAAACTATTCTAATTCCTGACCACCCTAAAAATTTTTTTCTAATATCTAATCGGAATCTTCCCTGCCTCAGCAGCAGGCCTTTTCCTCCTGTTCTCTCACTGCAGGCACATTGAAAGAGACTGACCTTCATCTCACTACACCCTCCTTTCAGGCAGTTGTACAGAGCGATGATGTCCTCCCTCAGCCTCCTCAAGACTAAACAAACCCAGCTCCCTCAGTTATTCCATATTTTCTGGACCTTTCGCAAGCCTTGTTGTCCTCCTCTGGATACACGCCAGCACCTCAATGTCCTTTTTAAAGTGAAGAGGCAACTGAATGCAGTACTCAAGGCATGGCCTCAGCAGTGTTGAGGACAGGAGGACAATCATTTCCCTGGCGCAAAAACAAAGAATTGAACAGTACAGCCGGCCCAGCAAGTTTCAGACTTGATCTAAAGCATCAGCCAGCCTGCTGCAAAAAGAAGTTTTTCCATTTTGGCTTTCACATCTGAGGTTGTGGAAGTTATACGCACAACAGTTTCAGTCATCTAGGGCATCAGGAAGAAGTGATTAATAAGCACTTGCAAAACATGCCCAACTCTATGCAGAAATCATGCATGATTTCTGATCAAGTTGATTTGGATTTCCATTTTAATATTTGATACTATCTCACGTCTCTTATAATTCAATTAATATAATTCAATTTGACCATCAAAACCATCACAACACAAAAACCTGCTACAGTACTGTAAATACATTAAAAAGAAACAGATTGCAATGGAGCACAGGAAGTCTGTATTGTGGCAAAGGAACTGCCACCAGACACGATTTTATTTAACAACTCTGTTAATCTCAAAAATGGCAAACAGAATGTGAATTCTATTAACAGAAAAATACTTAAACTGCGAAAGCTACAAACAGCTCCATGGCAAGAAAATAACAGTAACAGTACTAAGCTACATCCTCTATCTAGTAAAATCAATGAAGAAGTTCCTCACTCAACAGGACAGGACCACATTCCTGAGTTTGTTTCACGATGAGACAACAGAAATACAGTGCTCAGGCAAGCACCAGCTAAAAGACAGTTGGGCTGGGGGAAAGTACATCACACACAAGTGAGTTTTACAGGTGTAAGAGACACTAAAATCCTAAAAAGAAATTAAAGAAAAGAACTTGTACTTCTCTGTTGAGCCCTAAAAGAATTAAGATATAGTTTTCTCAGAAAATAAACCTTCGTGCATTTTGAATTACTGTTATTTAGGAAGAGTGGCATAAAAATGGAAAAACACACAAGGAGAGTAAGACACATGTCCCACCAGGCTTGGGAGACAACTGAGTAGTACAGACCAGTTGAACAGAGAAGTAAACATGCTTGAAGAATGCTTTGTCTATAAGCCACTATTCCAGGCAGATAAGAAAAAAAAACCCCTAACACCTGGCAGAGGCTAAGAGAAGCTTAGCCAAAATTAACTACTTAGGTACACCTTAGACATACCTCTGGTGTAAGGAATACACACTCAGCTTTACCTCCTTTTGCACTATTAAACTCACTCCTGATCCTTTTAAACATTCCCCAAATAAGCAAACATGGCAAGTTTTTCTCACCCTGTGGGATGGGGAGAAGGCAAGATTTATCACAGGTAACAACACAGAAAGTAGGCAATACTGGCTGGGAAACCAAAGAACTGGAAGTGAGAGACACAAAAAGTCTGCATGCAGCAAGTGCTTCAGCTCTAGTAGTAATACTTTGCGATTACATGTCTCGTAACAGCTCAGAAAAATGCTTGCACCAAGTGGTCTGGAAATGCACACTTTTCAGGTCATGAAAACACATCTAGAAAGCAGCTGGAAGAGGGAGGGATATAAAATCAAGTGGTTCTTCTCGTCATTAAAGAAAGCGGCAACACCTAATACAAGGCAGTCACACCTAGATTCCTCTCACCCAACTCAGGTCATAGAGAGGAGCACAAAAACACCTTCAAACTTAAAGACCACCTTCAAAATCACCATCTTGAATGGCATCACAATATCATAAAAAGAATTTATCTTTCCTTAACACCACAAGAGGTCTAGTAACTGTAAAAATAATTAAGTCTCTCTGAACACAACACAGAGGGGCAATAGGAGGTTAACATCCTACAATATATTCATTTAAGTAGTTGCAATATTCTATCCTGAGCTTTCTCAAAGCATTGTTCTTACTCTGAACATAAACAGACTGTCTTGGCAACTTTTCCTCCCACTCTTTGTTACACAGAACTGCTTTTCAGGCTGATAACATGTCTCCAGAAACTACAACTGCTTATGATGGCAAGGCTATACCAGAAGAGCACTGTGGGAAATACAGTAACCTAAAGCAAAGAAGGTTTCATGTCTGTTCGAGGCTTTGAGTTTGTTCCGTTCCTCCCTCTTCTTTCCAATTCTTTGTGGCATAGACTTCTTTCCTAATTCAAACAATCATAAAATGGTCTGGGTTGGAAGAGACCTTAAAGAACACCTAGAGCTAACACCCCTGGTGGTGGGCAGAGACATCTTTCACTAGACCAGGTTGTTCCAAGCCCCATCCAAACTGGCCTTAAACACTTCCAGGGATGAGGCATCCACAGCTTCTCTGGACAACCTGGTCCAGTGCCTCACCATCTTCAAAAGAATTTTTTTTTAACATCTAATCCAAACCTGTCCTCTTTCAGTTTGAAGGCATTTTCCCTTGTTCTGTCACTATGTGCCCTTGTAAAAAGTCCTTCCCCAACTTCCTTGTGTAGGCTCCCTTCAGGTACTGGAAGGCCATAAATAGGGTACCCCTAAAGCCTTCTCTTTTCCAGGCTGAAAAATTCCAGTTCTGTCAGCTTTTCCTCACAGGAAAGGTCCTTCATCCCTCTAATCAACCTAGTAGCCTCCTCTGGACTCACTCCAACAGGTCCATGTCCCTCCTCTGCTGGGGACGCCAGAGCTGGATGCAGTGTTCCAGGTGGGGTCTCACCAGGGTGGAGCAGAAGGGCAGAATCCCCTCCCTTGCCCTGCTGGCCATGCTGCTTTGGATGCAGCCCAGGATCTCACTGCCTTTCTGGGCTCTCAGATCATGTCCAGCCTCTCATCCACCAGCATCCTCAAGCTACTTCTCGGCAGGACTCTTTACATGTTGCTCATATGTTCCCTGTACTGGCAACACAACCATTTGCCAGCCATACCAAACGCCTTACCTTTTACCTTGTTTTCCTCATTAGGAAGAGTTTCATTGAGCTTTACTACCTGTAGTTCTGTTTTTCTTGTCCCCTTAAACTGTACATGCATGAAGAATCAAAGACGATCAAAGTATTACGTTCTAGAACATTTCCCTGACAGTCCTGATCATCTCACATTTGTATCCAATTTACTTTTAAGAATAATCTACTAATCACTCTATTTAAAAATAACATGTCACATAATTTTTATAAAGAGCTTCCAATCCATCACTAAACACTAAAATCCATCACTAATTTGCATATCACAGCTCATGAGTCTTCAGTACTTAAGTACTTTTAATGTAATTAGCTCATTTTCTTAAACAAGACTCAGATGTTTTACTTTATTTGCTGAACCACAAAATAAACCAGGTGTCAATAATACAGCATTTTATCAAAACAGATAAAACATACCTCACTTCACGATTTAGGAAAAAAGGAGAGGGATGGTCAAACACTCCTCAGGTCTCACTACTTCTTACTATAAGCTCAGCTGCCATGCTACAGTTACAAAACACATGAAACAGTATCTTAAGGATAAAGAAAAAATTATGTGTAACAAACAAATCTGACAGATCTTCACTGAAAAAGTTTTTGAACAATCTATTAGAAAAAGAAATATCTGTAATACAAAGATACTAGCGAGGAAAACCTAGATAATGAAGCAGGGGAAGGTGGACATATAAGAGGTATTTTAGCTGCTTTACCTCAATTTCTGCCTCTTGGAAGCACAAGGTTTTCCTTCATATTTTCAGGCTAACTTATACGCTCTGTTCTCCACTGCTTGAATTCCATACAGGTTTTCACCCACTAAAAGGGGGTTTTCACCCACTAAACTGTTGAGCTTCTTCAAGTCCTCAAATGTTTATGAGCAAAATCACTCATTCTCAAACTTGCATTTTCTGTAATTCATACCTTCTTTTAATATATACATTGTTTTTTAAGACTGCCTCACTGCACACTGTGTTGCATTCTAAAGTTTGATGTCAAATGCACAACCACAAATAATGCAAGTCTCCTTGTCTACACATAACTGTAAAATAAAGGAGGTTAGGTATGAGCCTGACACTCGTTCCATTTCCCCTGACAGTCTTCCAGGTGACGTCACTGGGATGCATGGATGAAGAGACACCTTCAGCTCGTTCAGCTGAACAAAATGTCCACAGTCCTGGTACAGCTTCTAGACAGCTGTTATTTTAACATATTTTCTGAGCTCTCTGTTGACTGTTGCAACACACCACCTATTACAAGACACAATAAGTATCAGCTACTTTCCTTCCAGGTTCTTCTGTATGTGCTAGAGCTGGCAGCTACCTTACTTCACTGACACACCTCTCAGCAGAGCAGTCAAACTCGGAAGCAGATCAGCACTTTTTACCTTCCTGAAGTTTATGGATCTGCCAGACTAAAAAATTTTTCAGGATGAAAGAGGTATGGCAATGCACCTGAAATGCTGTCCACATAAAATATATTTTACAGCTAAGAGGTTTGTAAGGGCTTTTTTTGATTTGCAGACATCTTTCAGTATAGGTAAAAGACCCAAATGTCATAACTTAGAGCCTATGGTACAATCAACAGTGAATCCATTTTTCTTGTGTACAATTAGAAGATGCCTACAATTGTTACAAGAAGAAAACAAAAGGACTCAATTATTTACGCACAACTTCTTTCATCTTCTTTAATCCTCAGGCTTGCTCCATCCTGAATACAGGTCATCAGATGTCCTCTGCAGTTTCTAATTTCTGAGATATTCCTGAGTCCTTGCAGCTTCTCTAGAGTTTTTCAATTAACTAGAACAAACTACAGTACGGACTTTAAAATTTTCTATACACTGCCAAGATCACCAAATGCTCAGCACTGTGAAAGAACATGCAGGCAATGCCATCTTACCGATTAGGGACATCTAATGCTATGTCCTATTACACAAGCTAAGAAAGTGTCTGCTTTCTTGAAAAGCGGTAATTTCTGAAGAAGGACATTAGAAGGAAGGAATAATAGGTTTGGAAGAAGCTCACCCCAACATTCAGTACAAGCATGACAAGAGTGCTCGTTCATCAGCAGATGACTTGAAATACTTCCTCTGAAGAGATACATCATGGTACTTCTCAAAGTTAGAGTCTGAAGTCCTGCACCTCATTCAATTATCACCTTGAAATACTTCATTCCTGGCTAAATAAATGTATTCTGGCATGCAATTCCCAACAATCCATTCCTTCACTTTCTGGTCATTTTCCTTTAATTCCTAATGCTTCCAGGAACAAAATATTAACTGAACTTCGAGGCACAGTAAGAATGACACCTCCCAGTAACTGGCTCCAATACTTAAGACCTGGATAACATTCTAACAAACTATGAGATAACCCAACACTTATTAATATCCTCCATTTATACTTCTTTTTTTTAACATGACATGAGTTAAACGTCAGTGTTTGCATCTTGCAGATTCTCTGCTTCTACATAAAATTCAGACAGCCATTTGCAAGAGCACAAGAACGCTATCAATAGCAACCTCTACCAGTACAAATTTGACTAACAACAGTCAACTATTCAGTTATCTACACTGTAAAGACAGGTTTATATTCTAATAAATCTTCACTTGCATATCTTCATTTACAAAGAAGATATTTGTATATCTTCTACAGCAAAAATCTCAAGCTGTTTTCTCTGCTCATCGCAAAAGTCTTTCAGAATGAGGAACACTGTACGTTGTCAGATCCTGCCTGGCATTTCAGAGGCCTTATGGCAAACAACCTCAGGAAAGATACCTGCAGATCACAGTATCCATTCCTTCTAAATTCAGGAGGGCAAATAGGCTTTTATTCGTCTTTGGAATTTTCTAAAATTTAAGACAACCAAGGCAGAAGAGAGCTGGAAAATGTGTCTGACCTACTCCTGAGTCAAGACACTCTGCAGTTTCTACTCCATCTTCTTACTCCTGCAAGGTATCTAATTAATGTGATCAACAGGTCGTGGTTAACAGCAGAAATAACTGACTTCCACCTGCACAGTCAGAGATCAAACTACACTTACTGACATTTTCATCTTATCAGAACAGTACAAATGAAAGCAGGAAACAGGTATGGAATTAAAATCATCTGAGCTTATGCTCACCTAGACTGAAAAAAGCTTAGTCATGACATAGAAAGCTCTGCATTCTCTACAGCTTACTTTTGTGAAGCTTAAGATGTCTTTCTTCAAAGGCATCCTGAAATCTCTTTCCCAAACTTACCTCCTTTTCCACAACTAGTTTTATAGAGTCTACTTTGGACATGTGAAAAGTAATACTAGAAAGAATTCAGGGGCTGAAGTTAGTGGCCTTATTTACTCTCAGGAAGTAAAGACAAAGTCAGAAGAAACTTTGGAAGCTGCAGTGCCACAGTTATGTCAGTCCAGATGTGACTTTGTTCCAGCACTATTACTGTCGGTGAAGTCGCTCTCACAGACCCCCTTCATCAGTGGATCATAAGTTGCTTCTCGCTACAGAGATTTTCTACTTGCAGAGATAACCTACACCTCAGGTTGCATACTGATATACACATAACAGCTGTACACTAAACACAATTTCAGCATTACTGCCTACATTAAAAGCATATGCAAATATTTGCAATAATTCAAGTATTTGCTTTGTTGAGTAGAAGTGATGTGACGGTATCCTGAGCACAGAGAAGCCTTTGTGCCCAAACCACAGATTTCTTCAGAGTTAATTCCATTCTATCATGAAAGAAAGTCCAGCTGACAAGGGTTTATAATCAAGACTCACAGCAGTTTAAAACTGACTACAGGTGAACAATGATTTCTCAGCTTGTACAGCTAATACACACACACACAGAGGTAAATATGCAAAAATGTATTTCCAGTAAAACTGAATGTTGATTCTTACCAGAATCATTTATTTGGAGATAAAGACAGAAGTTACTGACAATCACACAAGAGGTCCTTACATGACTATATACTAATGCATTTCTGACCTTGAAAATCATGTATGATCTATTGCTGCTGGAGCTAAGATAGTTGAGATACCTGTCAAGCACACAGAGTATTCCTGCTTAACAGCTCACAGCACTGCTCTCCAACTAGCCACCTCCAAGATGCCGCTATTCATCTGCCAAGTAATTCCAATGTTGTTCTAGGCACACACCCAGGTGTTTATTTCCAGAAGCTGCCATGAAGTTCCTCCCATACCATCAAGCAGCCGGAAAACAACTCTGTTGGTCTGAAAATTGGTCTGGAAATTGGTTTACAATTACAACCTTAATATGAATATTGATATTTTTATCTGTCACATTAATTTATGCTGATTTCTACACTTTTTATACATAGATTTCTCCTCATCCTTTCAAATTTTTAGAGTAAATACAGTCTCATAGAATAAGCCACTAGAAATCATTGTCAGTCAAGAATAGTAGCTGCTTTAGTTATCAATAAGCTAATAGTAAATAGCATTTGCACTAGGAATCAACTGTAACTGAAGAGCTTTGTAAACAATGACTCTGCTCAAGAAATAATTAAAGAATACATCAGTCATAACCTACTAAAACTTTCATTACTAAAGGCACCTCATGTCATCAGCTAACAAACAAAACCAAAACACAAATCCATCTCTGTATCTGGCTGCCTAAAAACCTTTCCAGCAACAGCTGTTTTCAGAAATAAGTGAGGGCAAGTTGTCTACCAAGAAATACCAGAGCTCTGCTTTTCAAAGAGGCTTGCAGAGGCAGGCGTTAAATTTCTATTGCACTTGCACCCAGCATGGGTCTACAGCTTCCCAAGGGGTTGTTGAAAATACCACCCCAGAGCACTCAAAGGAGGAAAAGTAGGAGAGGGAGAGCACAGCCGGGGGAAGAAAGAATAGTGACAACAAAGTAAGAGGGGAAAGGATAAGAGATCAAAGACAAAAAGAAAGAAAGCAAAGAAGGTAATTTATCCTACCAGAGACAGCACCTCTTGTCAGTCAAGACAAGAAACATTGCCTCCCAAAAAGAATCTGGCACCAGGAAGTGGCAGAAGGGGGAAGACCAAATCTGACCTGAGGTAAGAAAAAAAAATGCAGTTATAATTTTTTTTTAGAACTTTGTTGTTGTTTCATCTTACTTTTGCAGTATATTTTTTAAAAACCTTTTTCTAATTAATATTTTTCTTCAGTTGGATTTTGTCAGTGATGACAGTGGGATGATACAAATCAAATGTGGAACAGGATCAATAGCATTTTGATAAAAATGTGAAATAAAAGACAAATTTTAAGTTATATGGGGACATCATATGAACCGATAGCTGCAAACAATACATGCTAGTGAAATGTCCCAATGAGTAAAAAATTTGGAAGAACGGACTTACATCTATAAAACTCACTGCAACGGAGTACACCACCACTAATTTCTACCTGTAGGAGACTCTCCTGACTACTGGCAAGACAAAATCTACACTTGATATCCCATGCACAAATGGGAGAAACATCATGGGCTCTCGTGTCCAGATTCCAAGTTTAATTGCAATAAAAAAGTTGTACGCAGGTCTCCAGCTGAAAATGGGGTGACTTCTAGAGACAGTCCTCTAGAAGCTCCAAATAAAGCAATCTCAAGAGAAAGAATTAACACAAACATGAAATTCGCTGCAGGGTGATAAATGAGCAATAAAAAGAGGAACTCTCATGAAAAGCAAATCATAGACTAAGCCTAAAATTTTTTACAAATATTTAAGCATTAAAAACAAAAGAAGGTAAAAATTCCATCAAGTAAATCCACCCATCCTCCCCCTGTCAACTTATTCAAACCACATTCTCAGAACAAACCTGGCAGGTGGGGTGGAATAATTTTTTCCTAATATGACAGAGGCTCCAGTGACTCCTTCTATTCATACTTAAAAATTAACTCCAAACTAGAACAAGTAACTTCAAGTGGTAGAAATCAAGCCATTACCTGCACACAACTCTGATACACAATTCCAAAGCTTCTGTGACGCTGCCTTGCAATTTTTAATAGTTTACGAGATCTCACTCCTAAACTTAGTAAATGACAATAAGCCACAAAAAGTAGATCTGAAATGAAACACTGGGTTTACACATATTTTCTGAAACAGTGAAACTAATGAGCTTGTCTCTATGCTTCACACTGAATTCAAAATGCTCTTACTTCACTGCACTAAAATCATTAAAATGCTACACTGAGGAAAACATGTGGATAACCGTTAGGCCTAGATACACAGAAAAGTGTAGGAGTAAGTTCAAACCAGAGACTTCAGGGAAAGGGAGCTAAGATTTAAGATCCTTGACAACCACATTTGAATCTGAAGTAGTTAAAATACCTGGACTAGAAACTTTAAGATAAAATTCAAAGCTTTAATTGTTAAATCTGGATATGAGGCAGCCTCAAGAATATTCAATAAAAAAATTCTCCATAATCTCATTACACAGTGTATGAAAAAGCAGTTCAATTTTATTCCTCCTCTTGAATTCATGAGATTTCTTCTTGTATTTGAAAAGGGAGATTACAGATTACATTTTATGCAGTGATGCCTTTCTTTCAGATTCTCTATCAGCCTTTCTGAGGCAAACACCTTTTCAATTTCTGTCCATGCAATAATTCCCCCTCACACATCCTTACATCCTGAGTCGCTAACAGCATGCTGCTTGAGTTTTCTGAACTGTTTACAGTACCTTAATAATGTTAATAATGTTGTTTCTGTATGAGTGAGCAACACTTCTGCCTATAGTTAAAATTTTGTATACCCCTTCTCCATTATGTCTCCATTTTCAGAGCCTACAGCTACCAAATCTGCTCATTTGTTGTAAATCCTGTAGAGGACAAGAACACACTGCGTGTGGAGGATTTATCCCAAATGATTACAGGAACAAAAACAATGGAAGCTCACTACCTTACTCACATTGAAATATATGTATCGCTAGTATCAATCTATGGTCAGAATCTATCAGATGTCATCTAACACAATTATATTCCCTCCTTAAAAATATCACCTTACTCAGTGCACCAGCATGTATGATGTTCAATAAACAAACTTTTTGTTTTGTCCTCCTTGGTCAGCCTGAGCCTTTAGTTATCACGCAGTTCAAAGAAATTTGCACTGACTATGGATTTTCTCACTGCCTTTCCTTTGGAAGCATTTTCTCTATAGCATTTCAGTGCAGCCCAAACATCAACGAATTAACTTTAACAACACTTCTAAGCAAGATCTCCCTTTTCTTGAAATAGAGGGAAACCACAGCATGTAAAAAACAAAACTCGTAAGTCTGCTGAACTCAGTAACCCAATCTGAGATGCCAAAGGATGGATTTTTAAGAATCCTTGATTTTCTACAATTAAGTGTTTTTTCAAAGCTAACTGCTCAGTTAATACAGTTGGAGGTGTGAATGCTCAGGTCCCGAAATCCCAAACCAGGTCTTCATACGGAACAAACAGCTAACAGCTACCTGCGAATTCTTAGCAAAGTAACTTACCTAGCAGTTCACATGAACTCTGCGACAGAGGACAGGACAGTTGATCCAGCTTTCCACAACAAAGCTCCACTGTCAACACCTTGACCATCCTTTCTTTCTGTAATGTCTCTATCTGCTCATTTCCTGTACACTCCCAAACACTGAGCAGTGGTCTAACACAGAGAACCCTCCTGCACACCCTAAAGAATGCAGGGTGGTATAGAGTAGATAATATGCAGCTGTGTACAAAATAAAGATACTCAAATGAGCTTGAATTATTGCTGTCTCTGGAATCTGTCTCTTGTACATCCCAACTCCTGAGCAATATTCTTCAAATATGCTGCTGCATCCAGCAGCTTCTTGAATGCATTAACACTTTCTGTATTAGTTACTGCTTTGGTTTTGTATTTAACAATAACGGAAGTAACATAACAATGAAGATACAACAGTGAACAGTGACACCAACAGCTCTCCCTCAAATGTTATCAGTAACGTAAACATGCAAAAGTATTTGAAAAGCTTTCTTCTTGTTATTTAACATGTACTAATTTTATTTGTCCAGTACTGCTCAAGCAATTTTCATGGCTCTATAAACTTCCCCTGAATCCCTTCTTGTTCAAATCAACATTTGGAACAGAGCTTTTTCACCATTTGTCTTCTCTCTTCACCCCACCCAATAATGTTAAAAGTACCACAGTTCTGTTCCAGTTTTCCTGCTTAAGATATAGGCTATCAGCCTTTCAACATTGATAACTTAAATCTAATCTTTTTCTCCCTTTTCCCATGATGGTGTCATTACTTTTTATAAAAACCCGAGATAAAAAAGGGTCTCCTTTTACAAACATTTTTGGAGGACCTTGTTCAGACTCTGCAGGAACAGCAGCAGCTTGGTTCACACAGTTTCCTAAACCAGAGCCAGAACCCTTTTTTTAAAACCTAGCTTCCATAAAACCAGTAACTATCTTGCCAGTTAAAATACGAATTATGTTTCCAGCTCTTTTTATTATTAAATGATGATTCAGTTTCCTACTGAAATCAAACAACAGTTTAATAAAAAAGCAAATTACTGTGTTCAAATATTTCCAATCACATTTGCAGCTGTTTACATTTAATGTTAGCATTTTTTGTGTCTAAACACAGCTCTTGCTAGTCAAATTGTCATACTAACTCATTTTTAGATACTGCACTACATCTGTAATTAGATGCATTAATATGCTACCATACAGTAAAACTAACAAGAGTACAAACCACTTTGTATATACAGTTAGAAAATGCTTTAGCAGACTCAAATACTAGTGCAAATCAAAAAAAACCTCAGTGTTTTATGTTACATGTACAACTTAATCTGGACTTACTTTCTACAAAATAGATCTCAGTGGCAGCAACATACGAAAGAATTTGTTACTATTCTGTATTGTGAAATAGCTAACTCCATCTTTGGAGAAGATGCAAGCAGAGTAAGCATCGGAAGGAAGGCAGCAAGTTGTAACTGGTCTCACAGACGCATGTTTCAGTAGTACATGCCACACTTCACCAACACTGTATCTTGAGTACTTCGTACGAAAAATATGTCGTCTTGTTAAGTGAATTTAAAGTTTTACACACAAAAATGTATTAATTCTGCATTTTGTGGCAACTTTATAACTGACACGAGATGAAGTATTAAGTTACCTATCAACTGGCTGAGCAGTGTCGTCACAGAAGTTTGTAGTACCCTTCTGCAGCTCAAGTATGACACAGCTACTGCATCATTACAAAGAGCAGACATTACTCTTGCCTTTAACATTTTCAGAAAGTTTGTTTCAGATTGAGTTTTATGTTTTGTATTGGGACCATACAGAAAATATCATCAGCCCAGCTCCCAATCTTTTCACTGTACAGCAAGAGGACTGGAGCTAACATTACCATTATACTACTGGTTTTCCAGTGGTTGGTATATATTCAACTGTAACTATGATTTCTTGAATTTCAAAGATGAAGTTATATGCATTTCTTTTTTAAGACTTACTTATTTACCCTTCTACTACAAATAAGCATTTGATTTCAGTATCTCTGTGCAACACATTTATGTATACACATAAAGAAAAGGAGCACAGAAGACACTGGCTTCCTCAGGTAAAAGGTTCTGAAAGCCAGAGGAGAATATTTGGAAAGGCCATATGGTCCTGACAGTCACTGCTCTCCCTTCCCTGCTGTGTTACCACCATCCATTCACAATTTACTCCACGTGGGACTAGGATTAACTGCAGACCTTTGCTGATTCATAAGAAATGCTGACAAATGGGGACCAGCAAAAAACCCACCACTTGCATTGCTGACGGCTCTTTGAAGCTTAAAGACTACATCCTTTATGAGAATGAGAAGAAAAGGATGGAACTGGGTCTGGGAGTGGGGTGCAGAGCATGAGAGATGGAGAACTGAGTGATGCAGGTGATATGGAACTGGGAGCCCTCTGGAGATGCCAGCTGTAGAGAATCTGAAGCCAGGCCAGTAATGCTGTTGCGACCTAGTTCCACAAAACAAGTTGCAAAAATGGTCTTGTAATGTTATTCCTGGAAGCTGCAATTCTGGATTTTTCTGCTGTCCTGGGTGGTGTCTACTGCTGAATAAGAGAATCATTGCCAGATATGTGTCCCCAAAAAGACATAATCTGTAATATGCAAAATACCTTCCAGTAAACTTCCCAGAGCGTAAAAAAAAATTACCTACCTGTACCTTGTAGGCTGTCAAATATTACATCAACACATATTCCTCTACAGAGGGGCTAACCCAGAGAAACACAGCATATTGCTCCTATAAAGGGAACAACATGAAATCCAAGACCAGGGAATGACCTCACGCTGCATTCTACAAAACCAAAGGCAAAGAACAGCTAGCCTCTTAACACCAAATCAGAGCATAAAAATGGTTTTGAAAAATTAGAGGAGCGTAGCAATAGCAAGAGATAAATACTTAACTCTTGACAGCATTACCAAGGAAGTCTCTTGAACACTGAACAAACACATCAAAAAAAGCAACACTAATTTAAATTCTAGTTGGTGTCCATTTTCCTGGATTTGGGAGAAACAGGAGTCTGGAGCTCATGTGCGAAATGAGAGCACAGCGAAAAGGCAGGCTGTGGTGAAACTTTATGTGAAGGATAACAAAATCTCCCTTTTAAAAAAACAACAATAAAACCAACTAATCAAAAAACCCCAAACAACTGTTTCATACAGATTATTACACCAAAGAAGTAGTCGAGAAACCCCAATGGAAACTAAGTGTAAATCTCCATCAGATACTTTACAGACTACTTAAAGTCCCAAGCCTTTAGAATTCTAACTTCTTCAGCATTTACACATCCAGATACATACTGTTCACCATGAAACTGGTACAGCATCCAGATTCTGTCAAGAAATATCAATAAATCTTGTTTGTAACTTTGTGCATGGACCATTTGAAAGGAAATACACAGAAAAAAAAAATCACATAAACATGATTAAAGCTTGCTTTTTCTCTATACCTTATTCTTCCAAGACAGCCATTCCCAAACTCATCATACTGGATCAAAAACTGCCAGTTGTGAATAACCTTGCACTGAAGATCTGAAGCAAGAATTACCTTTCTTCTTGAGTATATAGTTTCTACGGATTTCCAGAGTTCTACCAAAATCAAGTCCCCAAACCTCTTCTCCATAAAGTTGGAAAACCATGCCTCTCATACTAATATGTGTTACCTTACCCCTGTAACTAAAGTTGCCTAAAAGAACACATCTGAAGTGTGAAATAAGAGGAGAATCACTGAGAAATTAAGACACAGAGCAGCTTTTAAAAAAAAAAAAATCACAAGGATACAGTGGTAGATGTCATTTTTAATCTCGAAGTGTTCTCATGGTTGTACGAATGCATTGTTTATTCACACACACACCTGAGAAGTCTACATTCAGGACCCAAAATTACCAAAACTCACACTTGCTTACCAAGTAGGTAATTAATTAGGCAATTATCTCCTTTTTTTTCTAACTAGGTGTGTCTAAATAGAACCATCACTGATGAATCTGCTTTGGAAAGAGAATATTAAGCCCAGTTTCATTAACAGTCACTCCTTCTAAAAATACCAACAAATATCACACACAGGAAATACAATTTTCCCTGCTACAAATAATCTAACAACTAAAAGGAAAATTCATACTATAGTCTCCATAAAAAACACACAAGAAAATGTACTTTCAAATTCTATTTTAACAAAAAGACAGGGCTGGAATGTCTTTTTAACACACATCACTACTTCTTATAATAGTCCATGCACTTATCACTGAAAACCACTAAAGAACAACACATGATATCACCTATCACTACGATAAAACTTCCATAATTCATAAATTGACCTATTCAACTTAGAAAAGCTTGTATTCCACTGCTGTACTTTAAAGAGAGTATTACGGATACATGCATCACAGCAGATACTTACAGACTGCATAATCCTACTACACCACCACCAGTAACAACTTTGTGATCAACGATCATTTCATTTCAGTTAAAAACTGCATCTTTAACCATAAAGAAATCCATCTCCACCCTCTTGGGAAAACATGAAGGGGGGGAGGGAGAAAAAGCAGCAGTCCTACTAAGCTTTAACTTTAGCAAGCAAACAACAAAAAAAAGCTAGTGGATTTAGGGAAGAAAATTCTTTGATAGAGATGCACATATACTTGCACAAACAAGAAGTCTGCAAAATACTGCGACACACACCAAAAATCTATCACATATACAACATTGCCTAAAATCAAGCTACTAACTAGAAGACAGCAGGATGAGCCACAAATATCGAATTCTCCTATAGTGTTTCTGTCAAAAGGTTTTAAGATTAGATAAAGCAGAGAAAAGAGAAATCAGGTAAGAGAAAATGGAGACAATACTGAATTAAGTTCCTAACATGGCAGAAAGTTACCTTTTCAGATGACAACCCCTGGTTTTACAAAATACTAGTCCAAACACTCTACCCGCTGGTAAACAAGCACAGAAAAACCGATCAACTTTCTCTCCTGGTTTCATACTCGCATCTTCTTCCTGCAGAAATTCTTTTCTTAGCTTCCACCTCTTCCTCCACCCTGCTCCTTCTGACTAACTACCCACTGAACTCCTCCACGGCGGTAAACACAACGGGACCAGAGGCAAGCAGCACATAGAACACGTTTCTCCGGCGGCCTCAAAACATGCCACTACTACACCAGCACCGGCCTCCTCGGCCGCAAGGCAAAACCGGGGGAAAACGTGCAGATCCTGGGGCCGCCAGCACACAAGACACCCCTCGACAGGGCCAGGCAGGCTGCGCGCACACTTCTGCCCCGGGCCCCGCTCCCCTAGCACCCAGCAGGGCCCCGGGGCGCGGAGCCCGGCCGGACCTGCCGCGGCGGCGGCCGA